>PQXH01000010.1:0-359856 GCA_004786125.1 Botrytis tulipae
GGAATGGGAATGGGAATGGGAATGGGAATGGGAATGGGAATGGGAATGGGAATGGGAATGGATGGATGAGTGAGTGAGTAGATACGCATTCATTCATAAATTCAGTATCTTAACTTGGCGGATCACATAACCCAGCGTATAAACAAGTCCATATCATATACCTCCAGCTAGGTATGCAAATAGAATGAAACTAGAAGTCTGATGAATTCAAAACCAGATAGAGTTTTGTTATCCCCGGGGGAGGGATGAAAATTGGAGAATCTTCTGGCTCGGAAGCGGAGTGGGGATTTAGTGGTAGGGGGTTGTGTAGGTGGGTGGATAGGTATGGATTTGTGTTTAGTTGAGTTTATATGGATATTTAGATACGTGCATATCTATATGTATATCATAGATAGTGTACAGATTTATCAAGTCCGAAGATGATATAATCTTATGATTTCTTGTTAGTTAACGAGAGAATATTTGCGGTCTGGGAGATGTGGTTTGTGTTTGAGTATGGATGAATAGGCAGGTACCCCTTTGTATGGATGGTTGATCGAGTTCTTGCTTAGGGATTACTTTCTTCTAGATGACTTCTCTGCACTTACTTCACTTCACTATATTAAACCGCTCTATCATTTCTCTCATTCATCAGTTATTAATCATCAAATAATACCTAGGTATCCTCAAACTCCTCATACCTACTCCACGTAACCTGCTTCAGATCCTAGATATCAAGAAAGTGAATGAAACAATATATCCCACTAGAACTCCCAATCTAATATCATACCATGCCGTACCTAGGTGCTGTCAAATTTGTCTTGGGAGGAAATGAATGGGAACTTAGAAGATGATGGTTCGGATACATAGTGAATCAATATTACTTACCCAGGTACGTATTCATGGTGATGGTGAATAAAATTAGTAGATATGTGACTGGATTATCTTTGAGTAATATTCATAACTTGTGGTTTCTGGTTTACTTCTTCGAGTACATATGTTCATAAGTCAATACATTACATTACAGCTATCTAAACAGATATTTGGATTTCCGTTCTCTAGAAAACCTCCATCAGTATCTCCATATAAACACCACTTCCTAAACATCACTCACCACCCTAAAGATGCTTTACCCCATCTCCGTCCTCCTCCCCCTCTACATCTACCCCAAACCCCTTGCCTGGAACTGGCTCTTATCAACCATCCCCCTCTACCCCTCCATAACCTACAATCTCGTCATCAACCCATCTTCCGGACCCGGCGCCTTCAATTCCTTTCCTGATCCCAGCTACACCGATGCCATCGCCTCCCTGAATACATTTGCCAATGTAAAGTTATTGGGTTATGTAGATACAGCATATATGCATCGATCTGTTGAGGATGTAGTTGCCGAGGTGGATACTTGTATGTATTATCCTTCTCTTCTCATCTCTCCCCTTTCTTAATTTCAGATCTCGAGTCTCGAGTCTCGAATCTCAAAATTTCCAATTTCTCAATCTCCTCCTCAGTCATTCATCACCACAGAATCGAATATACACATACACTTACATCCTTCTCTCCATACTAGACAATCACTGGCTAGCCAACCCATCAAAAGATATTCACATGCATGGCATCTTCTTCGACGACTGCGTCTCCAATTGGAATACCAGCACCTCTCAATTCATGAGCACCATCGCTACCTCCGCCCACCAAGCCAATCTCACTGTAACATTCAATCCGGGCGTTATTGCCGATCCGGCATTTTTCGCTCTCGCAGATAATATATTAATGATTGAAGATACATACGATGCTTCTAAGGCATTACCGAGTATTGAATCTAGTAAGTTCCCATTCTCTTTTAGTCTCGGTATTTTTCTTCCCGAACTTTAAAGTTGTGAGTTACCACTCGGTAACTAATCCACTAACACGAGTGCAATTAGTTCCCCCAAACCAACGTTCTAAATCTTCAGTTATCTTTCATCATTTCCCCGGATCGGCAACCGATCAATCGACTTTTGTTAGGAACATATTGAAAGAGGGGATCAATTCGCTGTACATCACCACCAAAGATTATGTTAGCCAAAGTGATCTCTGGATACAATTTAACGCTGCCATATCCGCAGGGACAAGTCTTACTTAAGATTTTTGTTTGGGAGGAGGCGGTGAGGTGGAGGAAAAATTATATTCATTAATGACTGTTCATAGAAAAGCATCGTCAATAAGATAAGACTCAAATAGCTAGTTCGGAAATCTAGTATTTCATCAAGTTATGGATCATCTCATCTCATCGAATAGATAGATATCTATGAATAATATGTTTCACAGCATCCCCAGTCATCAGGCGGTGTCCCATCTGACAAATCACGTGATTAATACAAAATGTTTCACCAGCACCTTCAGATAATATAAAAACGAATAGTAATATTAATAAAATCAGTACCGAGCCCAACTCTAACAGTCGGTCAACTAGTTCCTCGTGGGGAAATGTATCTTTCCCGCTAATATTCCGTCGAGAAATGTATATCGTGCGCTATTCAAAACCGTTAGGCTACGTGCATACAGTTAGCATATATAAACATAGCTATTTAGTACACAAAAACGCACCAAAGTATAAAATTGTTATATAACGCAAAGGAAAAATCAAACTTTGATTAGTTCAGCCCTTTATCGTAATGGCGTCATGAGAAACATATTGAAATCATAGTATTTCTAGATCGATAGGTTAGATAATGTATGAAAACTTTACATCTAGTGGAAAATGTGTATTTGTGAAACATGATTACTATCTGACTTTTATATCGACGATAGTCATGAACTTTGGGGAAAGTATGTCATATTGTTGGAGTTAATAAGATTGGAGTACAGTAGCGAGATTGTATTGTGTGCGGTTGGTTGAGATTACGAGATTGGAGAGTGTGTGTAATGAGATGGGTATGAAGATATTCGGACTATTGTGGTACTATATACGGATAGAAGAGAAGAATCTCGTAATTCGAAATTGAAAGTTGTATAGCATAGCATTTTAGGTGTATAAAGAATCGAAGTTCAAGAGAACTAATGTATATTATGGATCTCGGAGTCTTTCTCGAGACGAGGGGGGGTGGATTCTGAGGAGCGATTAGGTTGGAGATGATGATAATGGGATGGTTTGATAAGGTGGTATGGAATTTCGGGACTGTGTATATATTCTATACTTTCGACCTAGGTATTTGTGGATGATTTATGATATGAGTGCTATATGGAAGCAATACAACTCCAGCTTTTTACCTCTTGATATATCGAGTGTGTGGATTCGATTCTCTTTATATACGAATGAGTATTTTGTCAACTCGAGATGGAGATCGAAATTGAACTTGGTTCATATCTTTCTTTCTATGGCTACATTCACGGCATTGATTTGACAGAGACTCGATAAAATAAGAACCTAGAGATTCTCGTCCGAAAAGCTGGTAATTCGTTGTCGAGTTATGTCGCTGATGGGAGTTCCAAACTTTTGGTATTATGCTATTTTCTTGTGATTCAATCTTGGAGATAGTGGCAGGAACGAATGCAGATCAACCGTAGTGATCGAAACGATAAAGATATAACGGATATGGAAAGTTGTGGATTTCTTTTGGAGAAGTTATTGGAATATTGGCTTCTCTCATTTATTGGAGCCTGGAGGTACTGATATTGCACTTTGCAATATCGAAGACTTTTATATGACTGAGAATTTGCAGTATAACTAGAATCTGGAGAGGGAATCCTTCATGGAAAGATTCGAGACACATTCATGAAATCGGAGAATTGCAAGTAGTTTCAATGAAAACAATGGCATACGGGAAAGAAGTCGCCAATTCCGCATTTAACTATGCTATTTTCATTTTCTATCACATAAACATGTACGTAAATTTTCATAACACTTGTTTCCAAGAATCCACACTCCCACCACAAGGTACAAACAAGAATAGAAGGATTTCCACAGCATCCGAATACAACTTTCTGTCAATTCACCAGCTCGACGTTGTCTCCCCCTCTCCTCCGGTCCCCGACCGCTCCACTAAACCCCACAGCCGACCTCTCAAACTAATACTCTAATTCGAGGTCCCCACTGCACTGTTGACCGCAGCCACAAATTCAGTCCACATATTACTCTGACTTGTGTATTCCACCGTCGTAATATACACCTCCGCAACCCCGGAAGCAATAATCGAGTTAACGGTATTAGTCTGTTGAGATTGAGAACCACTGAAATCGTAAATAATGACCGAACTTTGCTCCTGTTGGGTACTTGCAATCTTTTCCAACGAATTTCCTTTCTTGGAGGAATAAGCGGAATAGTCATCTTCAATCATAACAACTTTGTCGGCGATGGTGAAGAATTCGGAGTCGGCAATGGTACCGGGGTTGAGGGTGACGGTGAGGTTTAAAGCGTGGGCGTTTTCTGCAATGGTGGTCATGTAGCTGGAAGAGTCGGATGTCCATTCGTTGACTGCGTCGTCGAAGAAGATTCCATCGACTGCGATGTTTCCTTTGGTGTAGGTAGACCAGTATTTGTCTATGTCTTGATTAGCATTTTCTCAGCTCATCTGTCGGCAAAGTTTTACTCACAAGTCTCTACTTCTTTGTCAACCTCAGCAGTACTCTTGGCCATGTATTGGGTATCAACATATCCCAAAAGTTTGACATTGTCATACTTTGTCAAATTGGTGATACCAGAAATGTATCCATCTTCTGGGTAGTCATTGAGAACTCCTGGTCCAGATTCCGGGTTGACAATAACGGTGAATGCAAGAGAGGGGTAAGCCGCGATTTCATTGGTGGCCCAAGTCCAGGCACCGTCGGTAGGATAAAGGTAAAGAGGAAGAAGAATGGAAGTAGCGAGAACCATTTTTGCGAGTTTGGCAGGCAGAAGTAAATGTGTGAATGAATGTGTGAATGAATCTGTGAATGAGTGTATATGCAATCAAAGAGTGTCCAGACTCTGGTAAGGATTGACAAAAGATCGTAAAAATCGTAAAAATCGAAAAGATTGAAAGGATTGAATGTAGAAAGTAGAGAGCGACTAGAGAAAGAAAGAAGACTATATCGTCAGAGAAGATGATGTGGTACAAACTTTTAAGGAAAGTAGTCTCAATATATATAAGATGAAATGTAATCTAGATAGTCGCTGTGGGCCATGTCGATTCCCTTAATTTACATCACCCGCATTTTTTGGACGCGGGGAGAGTGGGCCAGGGCTGATTTGAGATTGATTAAATTGAACCTCTAGGCAGGCAAACCCAAGAAAAAAAAAACTCCTTACACACGCGCGGAAAGCATTCATTCGTAGGGGATACTGATGTTTAGCCGCCTTCACTAGGGCTCTACTCATATCACATCCTTGGCTGTGGGACGAAAGGATCCGAGTCTAAGCTTCGAATTCGCCGATTCAAGAACTTTAAAATTGAGGAACAAATAGAAATCTGATAGGATTTTGGAGTGTGAATGTTTCAAGGGGATATTTCCCATATTTCAGTGGTTGTGAGTAATTCAGGAACTCCAATCACATTATGATCCGGCTGAAAGCTTCTTGGCAAACAAAAGGATAACATAGTACGAGTGACTAAGAAGTATTAAGCAGAAGCCATTCATTGGTTATTGGCAAGGATTTTGTTCGCGATGAAACAAACTATTCTATGCATGGCGCTTTCTAGATGGGATGATGGAATTTTTCCAACCATCTAGATCGTATAATCCTGTAGTACTACTGGAAGAATAAGTAATTGATGCAGGGGCAATTGAAAGGAATTCTAATGGTACCTTAAAAGCAAACATACACTGAACGAAAGCCTACAGAGTAGAAGATTGATTGACATCAAACGAATTTCCGTCACCCCTTGAAATTCGAAGAATGATGCAATAATTAATTCGAATTCGTGTTCAAGCTTAAATTATATGTTCATATCCATATATTGTACTGCGTAATTCGTGCGACTTGTTGGGAAATATCACAAAGATTAGATGGATCTTAATGATCTCTAAGGTACTTTCGTCGCGAACTTATTATTCGGGGAGATCAATTCTAGGACGATAGAAGATTCTAGTGATAATTAGAATGTGTCATGACAAAAGCGTATGAACTAAGCACGACAAACACGTGGGGTGGTGGGATTGCAACCCTGTAGCCATCCCTCAGCTTCCTTCTCCCCATCCCATGTAAAGAGCAGGGAGAGGGACTTCGCGGAGCGCCCGTTAGCTTCAGGAGAAATGAGCCGGGCTCCGGGAACCAATTTTTCGATTAAAGCCGAGCTATACGACGACGAGATAAATTTACATGAGTAAGAAAGGCACGGAGTCTGTTAGGGTTGGTGGGCGGACAGGCAAATCCATCATGTGTGGTATGAAATATCAATTTCGCAAGCAGCGCCCAAACCGATTCGAATAATATGTAAAAGAAGAAAATTGCAAAATATGCATAGTACTGAATTATTATAATTTAGATGTCTTAAGACAGTGGCGAAAACTACCACATGAAGATACAAGATACCTCAAAAGATCCACGCGCAGGCAATGGAAGCGGTTAAAAGTTACACACGTCGTCAAACTACTGATTCCGATGTCAATCTCTGATACTGATTGAGGAGATCATGAGCCTTATTGCAGGTATCCAGGAGGCTTATTAAAATAAGACATATATTTGGCAAGCGCTTACCTTACCTCGCGACGGGACGGCACGACTGTACAAATCGTGTTTATCAGTAGTCATGCCCAACGTAAGCATGGTAGATACATGTTTCCGATATCAAGCCCATAACATTGGCATGCGAACTATAGAAGGATTGATAAGCAGTCGATGTTGTAAAACAATACCGATGTCAAGATTCATACTCATCGAGAGTAGTCGATTACATGTTGACACTTTAATTCGTATAACATTGGAAGCATTGAGAAGATTCGGTATCTGCGAATAGCTCTGCAAAGATGTATCGGTCGAGGATGAAAAAGATGGCTAAAGTCGGTGTTCGCGGAATGCTATACAATGGATGATATGAGCCCTTGGATTGTCAGAACCCGCAAGTAGAGATCTACTAGTCAGACTTGTATAGAGTACTTGAGAAACAATATTGCTAGAGTAGGAGAATTGTCGGCCTCAAAGCTTTTCAGTAACCACGGGACTTGAGATCAATTTCGGACGAAGGAAAGAAGAGAGTGATATCTGATGACGCAGAGTAGATTCCATCTCCCTCAGCAAGGCTTATAATGGAAACATGGAGGATCATTTTAAAAAATGCTAACAGGACCAGTCGACTATGACTATCATTCACCGACAGATTTCCGTATGTCTTCATTTCATGATAATCCATATCAAAACGATTGCTTTCTCAAGTATGGATTGTAGAGACCCAATGACATTGCTTCAGTCCTATGGGACATAGAAGTTGATCAACACATCATTTAACGATATCGCAGAAGTTGTAGGTAACAGTACCCTCTTAGCTGCCGGCGAACATCTTGTATCAAGATTCCGAGAGCTCAGGTTAGAGGTTGTTCGGTCGAGCGAGGCACGAGTAGAAAGATGGGTGGTAGAGATGAGTCGGCAAGATGTCCAAGTCTTGGCTCGAGGTGCATCCGAGAAAGGAAGTAATCTTGTACGATCATATGAGAGATCCTCTTGTATTGTTAAGACGCACGAGATTGAGCACTAGTAGCAAGAAATGAACAGAACGGAGTAAAAGGGAAGAGTGAAGCTCAACGCGTAGTGAGAATGATGGATAGAACACCCGAAATAATAACAAACATGCCTATTTTGTGAACAAAAAAATTCTCGATCGATAGGCTCAGATGATTGACAGCAATGAATTGGGAAGTCTTCAGAGATCTTGAATAATTGACGCGATTTACACAGATCCCTCGAAGGCTCAATATCTATTGCCCAAACACAACTCAATTGGGAGATGTCAATACGTAGACAAAGGCAATTGTATATAGAAGTGTTAGAATCACTTCCAGCCACGAGACAATAATGAATGGGTAATCGTGAGTCGCGACTTTTTGATGTGTAGTAAAGAGGAAGGGCTAAATTTATGGAAACAAGTACACGCGACGCGATCAGACCTAGGTCTAACTATTTTGGGAAAGAGGGGGTAATTAACTACGCTAGGCCCATTTGACCTCATCACCACTGCCGAGCCCCATCTAATTGTACTCTAGATTGCTAGCCATCTTCGTTTCTATGAGGAGTTCCTCTGCAAAAATCGAATCTAAGCAACCTTTCAGCATAAAGAGTGCTCGAGAAGTGGCATTCTGGCTTGTCTTTTGCACCACGCCAGTACCTTTCGAGGTAAGCCAAATCATATCATTTGATGAAGTGACTCTGACGAGTCTTCAGATGATTTATCCTGAGGAAGAAAATAAATAATCATGATATTCAATCCCTCACAAGCAGAGCAGAGACGCCGGGAGCAATTTTGATGTGACAGAACTTCCTTCGAAAGGATTCATTGCCAACGCGGCTACCACTTCATATTCAGATTTTCAATAAGTCCTCCCATCTGATTTCATATCCACGAACGTGTTGATTCAACACACAATTTATAACCACACCTCGCACGCAAGTTGCCAATGTTGGCACCAATGTGATTACAACAACAAAACAACAGTAAAAAATAGTAATTAAAAATTAAGCTGCCTGCAAGCAAAGCAAATCCTCCATCGCCTTCTTCATATCTCGTAGGCGAATGTACAAACTTTCAGATACTCCAATCATCCCGCTGCGATCTGGTTCTGAAGAACGTAAGAATAATGCACCATCTTAAAAACGCCATGACCATGCAAGAATCATTGATATCAAGTGAGCGAACCATGAGCGCTGTTCCAGTGCCCCGAGGCATCAAGTTAAAATATATTAGGCATTTTAAGAATTTATATTCTGTATCGAGCTCGTGTCAGGAAATCCGGAATCCACTCGTGGCTATTGTCCCCGTAGAATTCATGGGTATGCGAACTCCTGAATTCGCTTTGAAGAAACACTTCGAGTTCATCTCTGGGTGATTTGGAGAAAACTGTATCCAAGTAGCTGCCAAGCATTGGCCATTATTATATTGTGCGCACGATTGCAAACAATTATTCAGAGTCGGAGTTGTGACGTTGGTTAGTTCGATATCTTCTCCTGGTGAAGAAGTCAAGTCGATAGCACAGGCTATACGAAACTCTATACTCGGTACAGGTGTTGTATAGGTAGTATTGTTGACGTTGGGGCAGCCAGCCGAGTCTACAAATTCCGTGACTGTTGGAGCACATCCTGAAAGTGTTCCCGTTGATTCGGATTTGGAGGTCTTGCTGGAAACAGTTATAATCAGTTTTGTCCCTTTTTATTGTCGCGTGCAGAAATACCTCGATGGATTGCTATGCTTCCCAACCCATCCTCCAATACCACCGCCAATACCCCCTCCGATTAAGAAAGACACCACAGCGATGAAAACAATTGGTACCAGCCCGAATTTTTTCTTTTGTTTTGGCGGAGGTAAATAACGCGCAAGATCGTATGCTCGTTTTGGTGGTGGAAATGAGACTTCTTGGAGAGGAATATTATCACATTGTTTACTTAGTGGCGATATTAGATGATTTGATGCTCTTTTCACAGAGTATGAACGAACGAAATATTTATCGGGCGAGGTTAATAAGTACGGAGACTGTTCCTCGGGAACCACTTCTGGCGCCTCACTTGATATGTGCAAGGGTCTGATTTGGTACACCATTTTGGCGATTTGATGATGACATTCAAATTGTGTTAACGAAGGACTGACAGGAATTGCATGATCAAAAATCAGGAATAGAGGAATAAAGATAGATTAGTTCGGAATGCTTCGCTTGTACTTGTATCCAGTTCTAGCTTCTTTCTAGAACCAATTTTCGAAATAGCAAACTTCCATCTATCGGTTCCGGGGCGCAGTTGCGCAAGAATCAATATATATCCTGCAGATACTCTGCAGCGTGGTTGTTTTTATACGCAACGTGATTGGTGTTAACAGTTTAAAGGTTGCGCCACATTGACAGAATGCAAATCAGGGACCAGATGATTGCAAGGATTTGCTGGAGGAGGTGCCTATTTAGTAAGAGCTTGCCAAATATGGTAGACGCAAAGCAACCGTACCACATAGAGGGGAAGAATGATCTTCACTTGGAGATCTTTGGCAGCTATGAGCCTCCATAGAATGAAACTATCATTCATGAACCCACGAGGCTAATTAGATGTGTTGGCTTCCACATGGCAAATGTATCTTCTCATCTCTCACGAGAGAAAGTAGAGTCTGATTTCACGCCGAGTTCGGTCGTACCGATCGTGAATGAAACCAAAAAATCTCTACTGCGTAGTGAGGTGATCAGGCAAACAAATCATCAAGTAATACAAAAGGTTTCAGAGCGAGTGATCTTCACCGCTTTCTAGGATTGTATAGGCAGAAGACGTTTGGCAGGCGCCGAAAGAAAGGGCCAACTCTACCAACCCTCGTCGCGTCCTCATTGTTTGTTTAAACACATACTCTTAACCATCAGATTTTCTATTTTTGATGAAAGAGCTTCTGTTTTTGACCACGAAATGTGAACGCAAGAAGTCAAGCTGCCTCAAAAAAGTGCACTCAGCGTTTAACCTCCCTCACTACGATACAGTGCATCGCAAAGCAACTGCCCCAATTCTCCGTTGAAGAACACTGGGCCCGTAGCATTATTCAGCATAGGTATAACTTGACTGCCAGATGTTTTTCTATCAGAAAATACACAAAAGACTCAAGAATGTACAAAATCAGAGGAAAATCAACTTTTCGGCCTATTTTGCTGCATAAGCAGCTCGGAGTTCCGAGCTAATTGGGAAATGGGACCACCGCATGCATTTCATCCATATTCTCCTTCTTCACATCAATCGGCCTTTCACAAATAGTAACTCGATCTCCGCCGCGAAGAGATGGAACTAGATAATTTGGAAGGAAAGCCAGGCTGCCAGTCTTGTGGAGCCAAGTTCAACCACCGTAAGTCACGAGACTTTCCCATTCATTTGCGTTGAGGTTGAAATCTTACAACATCGCAGAATCATCGCTTAGTCGCCATTTGAAAAATCAATGTAACAAAAATCAATCACGACGGCGTAAGGCTTGTCTTCAATGTGTCATACATAAAACAAGGTGTAGCTTAAAAAGGCCTACTTGCTCACGATGTCATGTGCGCGATGTTCCATGCGAATACGCTATTCCTGAAAACCCGAACACTCCTGCGAATGTGGAACACGAGCTTTCAGAAATTGAGAAGGATCCGACAAGCACCTTGCCTTCGGATATTTCGGCTAGATTTCGACCACAATTTTTACAGTCAACTTTTGACCCTGACCTATTCGACACCTTTTTCTCGGATGCAGGAACCTGGCCATCAATGCCGCAACTAGACCTTGATTTATATCCGCAACATACGGATCACTTAGGGCTGTCATCTTTTGGTCGTGAGTATGAAGGTATCTCTGAGCTTGGTCGACTCAACGACGTTCCGTCCATCGAGTTGCAACCTTCTCCAAAATCAAACTCGGCTGCTTTAGCAAATCACAGCATGGAACTGATCTTCCGTGTCTTTCGTACATGGCCTCAGATGCTGGCTGAGGGATTTCAACTACCTCCAATATTCCACTCCACACACTTTGCTCAGCATGATGCTCTGCCCCGGCCACTGGCCACTTGCACAACTTTAGTCAAAATGTGGCATGGACAAAGCGTAGGAGCTGAAGAGATTGTGAGGAAGACAATAGTTTCAGAGTTAAATCTTATTGCCGATCAAGTAAGTCTTGATACACATCTTTCTACGGGACCGACTAATGGGTAACCCAAATTAGCCCGAAGAACTTGACGAAACCATGCTCCTAGCAGTTCTACAAGCTGTAGTAATCTATTCCATTATCCTCCTCTCCCCATCAAGAGCCCCACAAAACTCCCCTGATGATAATGAAATCGTCTTTCAAAAAGTCGAGTCACTTGTATGGCACGTCGTGCGTGATGGTCTTTTTCTCAAAGAAGAGAGAGCACAGACACGACCACGTTGGAAAGCTTGGATATATGTCGCATCCAAACGTAGAGCAGTGCTCACTTTATATCTTCTTCACTGGGCACACTCTGTGTTGCACAAAGTTCAATGTTTCGACTGTAAAGACCTTGGGCTTATGCCTGCACCGGCTCCAAAGGTACTTTGGCAAGCAAGCACTGAACAAGAGTGGAACACAAAATACATACATTGGCTTTCGAGATGGAGTGGTCGAATTTACCTTCAAGCCGAGATTGGAGATATTCTACCCGGTACTACTTTGGACAGCAGAGCAGAGAAGTGGTTTGGGGAGATTGACGAGTTTGGATTTATTATGGTTTCAATTGGTTAGTTTTCAACTTCGATGGTTCGAAATTTACTATACTAACAGTTTTGAAGTTAATGCTACGGAATTCAGCCCACCGTCACTAAAAGTATTGATTCAGTAATCGTATAAATACTTGGGACAAAAAATCATCTTTTCATTATTCTATAGAGGGAAATCTAACACGCAAATGAAATTTCTGTGCATTTGATTTCAGGATCTCGTTGCTCCATCTAATTTCCCAATATGTCCACCATTCAATAATTAGAACCAACTACTGACTTCGCGATCTTTGTTCTATGCCAGCGAAGTTCAATCGACTGTGATAAAGTGGGATTTACTTGGGCGGATAATCACTCTGCTTATAGATTCGAATTTCTTTCACGCCTTTAGGGTGTCTACCCACCCCTCCAAATCCATGTTGAATATAGAGACATCACCCCTCGGAACACCCATCATGGTAGTCAATCGATAATCAATCAACCACTTCACAGTTCCCCCCTCGGTCAACTTCGTAAGTTTATCGAGATATCTGGCTTTGGCAAAGAACGACTTGTCGTCGGCGAAGTGGCTTGCTGAGACATATGTGGTAGCTTCAGCCGTGTTGTTTCCAGTGAGTCGAATGACTTGTGTGCTCAAGCTATGGAAAGTGCTGACATGCCCAATGGTCTTCTGTAGTTGCTGGATGACAGTGTCAATGCCATTCATGAGACCAAGAGAACCTGTATAGTCCGCTACACAGTCTTCTGTGAATGAATTGCGAAGCTCTTCAAAGGTGTTCATGTCAAAAGAAATTGCAACACTTGCAATTGTATTTCTGATAATTTCGTGATCTGATGTAATAGAATCCATTGCTATGGTACTCTTGTTCGATGTAGGATATCTGTGTCAAATTTGTTGGCTTTTGTGATGTGGTGTAAATTGAAGCTTGAGGTGATGCGGAGGAGAGTATTGATATTTGTCTGATTGCAATTCAAACACAAGTCAATGCCAGGAAGTCTTACCTTATATATATCTGTTCATAAGCGTTGGGTTCCTTGATTATAATATACAGTCATCAATTCTGATGTATTGATTATCAATGCTTGTAAGCAATTGGACTGGACGATAACGTCTCCAGGATGATAGATCAGCAATCTGAAATCCGGAGTTCTCTGTTTTACAAAGATTCCCGAATTTAACGATATCCTGACAAATTACGAATCCTTACCCCCAGATCGGCGGAGTAGTATTGAAGAGAATGAACCAGGGAAATTATGGGACTTCACATTTGAACCAGTATGCGTATTTGGAAATTTCGTTTTTCATCCACGGCATAAGGTAGATATATTTCATTATTTTTCATTCTCTACTGATGATATAATCTGCTCATATTTCCCAGATTGTATCATGGATAACCATTCCACCCATTACAAAATTAAGCCAAGTATCTTGATCATATGCAGAACTATTCGTTTGGATTTTAGAGATCTACGATCTTGGAGCCTGGTATAGTGAGAACAAACTCCTTCCCAAATAATTCAACAGGCGTCTGAAAGCCTGGTATAGCCTGATGATTCATCACTCGCTTGGCAGCTTGGACTGATGCCATTGAAGTGAAGGTATAGCCATTCATTGTGTGGAGAGCGGCTCTCCGAGTAACTCCTTGTTCGGATGTGACGCTGACTGCTGCATAATATGGTGTAATCTTCCTCTCCGCGGCCGTTGGACCTTCTGGCAGCAAAGTAAGATCTCCAGTCGGAAAGTTCGCATCGGAGATATTCACATATGTTGCGATATTGAGCATATTTGTAGATTTCTGTATGGTGATGAGATCGGGAAATGTCACTGGAAAGGATGTAACATATCCATTGCCATCATCAAAATCGAATTCAGCCGTGTTGCTGGCATCTTGTCCAACCAATAATCCGTCAACAAGCTGAAGACACTGGCTTGTTACACTTTCTGCTGCACTTTTTGCCGACCCCCGTGATATCGAGCCAGCGATGCGTAAGGAAATTTCAAATTTGATCGGGGTTTTGACTTTCCCGACAACATGAGCAGCAAGACAGCCCAACATCACGACACTTCCTCCACATCCGGGCATAAGCATAACATTGGCATCTTGTGCCTCTTTGTCAAGCTTCTGCGCATGTTGATAACTGTCTAATTCTGCTGCGATATCAAGGTAATGCACTTTATTTCGGATGCATGCTTCGATAAGCGGCTTGGAAGTGTGCAAAAAAGGACCGGCACAATTGAGGAGAACGGAAGCTTCTTTTAATACGGAATCGGTCAAATTAACTTCGTTAATATCAAAAACCAAATAAGAGACGTCGAGTAGGGATGCTAGGCTCTTGAGCTTACGCTCTGTCCTGCCAGCAATCGAGAAGTCGAGGTCGAGAGTCTTTGCATACTCGCTGGCCAATCGGCCAGAGTACCCTGTTGCGCCATATATGATGAATGATGCCATGGTGTTTATTTTCTTCTTCTTCTTGGAGCGCTGTGTGAAAGAATTGATAGATATGGTCTCATGGTGATATATCTCAATCAATTTATACAACTTGTAGATCACTTTTTTAAACACCACTAAGTTGGAATATTACACTTACCAAGCTCCGGACATTGAGTTCGCACTAAAATTGAAGTTGCGAAGCAGAAAGCGCGATTTCCAGGAATGATGTTTGGTGTAACCTATATACTCGGAGCTCCGAGCTGCTTGTTCAAAGGGTTCGTCAAGGGACCCCTCACATCCATCATGCAACGCAGATATATGTCACCACCATCTACCCTCATTTACCAAGATTAATTATTCATGAACTTACCATTCGCAAAAATGACAATCAACCATATCTTCTTCAACGCTTCCGCAGCCAAATTCCAAGCTCTGCGATCATTCTATGAGGTAGTATTAAAACCCATCGGCTATACCGAGATGATCTGCGCAAATAACGATGCTCTCATCGGCTATGGTAGTGATTATCCTTATTTTTGGCTGCAGAAATTGTCTGAAGGTCAAATTCCGATGCCAACCCATGTTGCGTTTGATGCTCCGAGTAAGAATACCAAGTATGGAGATAATTGCAGCTAGCTGATGAGTTGCACATAGATCGAGAGGCGGTAGATCAGTTTTATGAAATCGCTTTGTAAGTTGGATATAGAGATAATTAATCAGTTGTTTTTGAATATCTTCTCCTTTCTCTTGTTACTTTTTGAAAAGTTTATACCGTAGATAACTGACCATGTTCTAGACAAAATGGCGGACGTGATAATGGACCGCCGGGGATTCGAAAGGAAATGAGTAGGCAGCCGTACTATGCGGCTTTTGTCTCGGATATAGATGGGAACAATGTGGAAGCAGTTTGTGTTTCGAAGTAGTTGTATTCAGGAGCTACATACTTGATGGCTTTCATCAATTGTCTCCTTAGAAATTTGATGCTAAAGCACCTCGTTCTTCTTTTGATCAAGAGTTATTATGCATACGATAAATTGAAGCTCCCTTTTGGCAGATATTAAGTTCGTAGCCATAATTTTGGACTACATTGAATAACAAATGACTCGACTGTCGATCTATTTGATGCTGTCAATGAAGTTTTATCTCTTCTATTGGTACCATCCCGCTTCCCACTAAGTCTGCTGTCTCTCCACTCATTAACCCATAAACAAAGCACTCTCCTGCCAGCCTCCAACCTGTTCCATTCCTTCTCACAACTAGAGGAACACTACATCCAGGTAGAACCACAATTGAATCACCTATCATAGTAGCTGCGACCGTAAGGCCAATCCTACCATTTTGAGTTCCAACTAATCTCCGCCACGCAAGAACATTGGCAGCCCACGTCGAAGAATCCCGCAAGTCATCATTACTCGTGCTTCTTTCCTCATTTCTAAATACTTTTCTTTCCTTGATGGTTTTAGCATCGGCTACAAGATCTTTGAAACGTGTTCCACAGATGAGCAGTTCCCCATTCCGTTGCGCAAAGCCATGCAGACTAAAATCCAGACCTGAACCGCCGCCTTCTGTTGTACCAAAAACTGACCATAATTTTGGTAAACGAAGGACCGCCCACGAAGGAGGAGGTTTCTCGCCGATAGGCGTGGTATCCGCTACAATAGTTCTCCAGAATGCTTCTTTGAGACCATCCATGGTGCCATACGCATTTTGGATAGAGATTGCACTGATGTGGTTCTTTGGGAACTTTTCATCGTTTTCGTGAGCGTTGAATGCTGAAAGGCTAGCTATCGAGTCAATAAAGACGGCATGAAGTGATATAATGTTATCATGAAGGAATATTGGAGGTGAAGGGTGTGTGAAGTTACGATCTGCTTTGTAAATGCCAGGAAGAAACATGATCGGTGCGGCCGTGCATGACCAACAAACCACCCAAGAGGGCAACCTATGTATACAAGGTGTTGCAACCTCTACGAAGCGACCTCCTATCATTTGACGCATCCAACGAGGATTACTTGCAAGTGTTGATGATAGCATGATTTTATCAACAGGAGAATAAACCAATCTGAGAACGTCCAAACCGTGTTCATTATTCGAGATTATTTCACGTGTGAAATTGGTGAATATCTCGGGGAGCTCGATTCGGTAATTGGGTGACACTTTTGTCAGTCCTTTCACGCAAGGTATAGCAAGAATCCCATAGACCTTATCCCGTGCATCGGTAGCTTGCGCTTGTCTTGCCAATTCAAGAGCCGGCAGAGCTGTCTTAACACCCCCCTGATTCAATTCACGCATGTTTTGAATACGGATAAGATGTTTCCACTGTTGTCCAGGAGTTCCCTCGCGATCTTCTATTCGTCGATCTATTGTAGCTACGGTTGTATGCTGATCAGCATCATTTGTATGTGTCGTGATATACCGCAAAATAGTATCCTCTTGCCTTTCTATCATCTGACAAGCTTTCCATATATCGCTTAGACACATAGAATGATCTCCCCAGATAACAGGTGCATCCATTCTAGCCATGGCCAACTCTTGCAGAATCCAAAGACGATGCCAATATTGGCATGAAAAAAACGAACGGAGGGATTCATACGCAAATTCATGCCATGGCAAAGTGTGAGGGGCTGACTCAACTGCATTGGCGGTATTGTGATGCAGATTTCCATATTTGACTGCGAATTCTTTCAGCTTTTCATCCGACCCTATCTCATGAGCTAACCACTGTAATGCTGTATATGCCATGGTCGTATTTAAAGTGCTCGAACCAAGAGAGACTACCACTTGCCATGCCATAGCATAGATATCTCGCATGAGCTTTACTTGCTGCTCGCGCTCATCTAGATCATCTTGATTGATACATAACGCATCAATCCACAAGTTAACACGCCTTCTGACCCAATTCGACTTTCGCAATTCTATCAACGCAGCGTGTAGATTCTGGGTGACTTGCATCTCAATTCCATTGACTAATGTTGTCTTTTTGTCCGCGGGAGATCCCCAGACATATGATAGTGCAACATATCTATCTGAGAGATGGGATGAACTTTCCGTAGGCACAATAGCTTCGTCGGATCTGCTTTGAATCGCTTTCAAGGACTTGATGTATGTTTTCAAAGGGCGGTCAAAAAGTCCCCTTCTAGGTCTAAACAACGTCGTATAATCGTATGGCTTTTGATGAAGACCTCTCCACGCTTTCTCGGATGCCGCTTCACTGTCGATAAATTCATGAGATACACCTAATTTTTCGAGTTTAATCGGACGCATTTGACATGAAATCATATCAAAATCGTCAGGATCTGAACGGGAACTTGGCTCGAGACATAAACCCCGAATCTCATCGGCACCCAAAGGTCGGTAGAGCAAAGGACTCCAGGTTGGAGAGTCTGTCGTGGCGATTGAGGATCGGCCATTTCATCTATGGAAGGATAATTATTTGATAATATGGCTCAAGAAAGACAGCAAGTACAGCGCGTTTCGCGATGATTCCTTTCTCGTCACATATTGATGATTACTTGAACCCCCACCTATGAAGATGAGGATGCGGCAATCGATATCAGCAGTGCTTATTGGGCCAGCTTCAGGTATAGAACGGGTTATGCCATCAAATGAACTTTTATATCTTTCAAAATATACTGAAAGATAGATTACCCTCGCCTTTGAATCATTGTCGTGGTACAGAATCTTCTCTGCGAAGCACACCACGTGCTAGTCATGATCGTTCTTCTAAGATCAGGGCACATAAATCACCCCTGTACTCCTTCACACTTGATTGGGACTAGCGCATTAGTAATCATCATCCTATTTCTCGATCTCGTCTCATCCCTCGTTTTCATTCTTTTCAATGTTTACAATGAAAAATGATTACAGGTTAATCGAGAATCGTTGCAACAAACATGATTACTTGCGATGGATGATGCTTACAGGTTGATATTTGGTAATCGCACAAGAATTTATTAGATGAGTTTCTGATCTTGAGATGTCATTGGCTTTCAGGTGGTTACACGTTGATCCTTGTGTAGTTACATCGCTCTTGCCCCCATGGCTTACTTTTCCTTCAATTCCTCCATTTTGTCTCGCGTTTTCCGTGTTGGATGGGGCTTCAGATCCTGTGCCTCACCCATACATATTACGGTGAAGCTTCCAACATTCACAGTTTACAATCATCACATCACTTGGAAACAAAGTTGGAGACATAGATATGTAATCGAAAGAAGTAAATTCGATTCTAGAATGTGTAGTCATGAAACCCAGAGTTAAACACGCTATGCACCACCATTATGCTCCTGTAATGCGCCAATTGTATTTCGAAAATGCAGTCCATCAAATTCAATAATTCACGTAGTCAATTTGTCCCCAAATCCACAACATATTATTCTATCCCACCACGAGAATCAATCATTCTTTTTGGTCTGCAATCTCCTTCATAATCCTTCACATTTAAACCAAAAGGCGGGCGAAGGCAAGTGCGATAACGACCATAGCACCCTTGGAGAATTGCTTGACGGTTGGACCAGCGTTGGCAGTGGTGGAAGCAGTAGCAGCGGAAGAGGAAGCCGAACCTGAAGTCTTGCTGGTTGTCGAAGGCTTTTCGGTGCCGGAGGCAGAGGCAGAGGCCGAACCTGAAGTCTTGCTGGTTGTCGAAGGCTTTTCGGTGCCGGAGGTTGAGTTGGCAGCGACTGTTGCGGTGGCTTGGCCAGAAGTTGCGGTAGTAGTAGTAGAACCGGAGGATGTAGTAACGGTGATAGGAACAAGAGTGGCAATTGCAGCTGATGTGGAGCTTGGGGTGATGGTACCGCTGCCAGGAATCTCATGTCCTGAAGCGTCATCCAAGGTGCAGCCGTAATCGACATCTGGTGTAATACCAGCACTTGAACCGAAGCATTGTTCGAAAGCTTGTTGATCAGCACTGCTAGTAACATTGCAGTAACTGTAGCAACCGTCCATGATAACATTGACGGGGGCGCTACCGCAACATTTTGTCATGGCGCTCACGGCGGCGGAGTTGGAGGTGATGTTACCTGCAGTGCAAGCATTGACGTATTCATCGCTGCCGGCGAGCACAAGAACAGGGAAGAGTGTGTCGTTAGGATCAGTGCAACTCATCTTGGCGGTTGATGATTGAAGAGTTGAAGTTGTTTGAAGGTTTAATGCTTGTGGTGTTTGGAAGTTTTGTGTTCGTAAGGTTGATGGTTTGAGTTTGTAAAAATTGAAAGGTTGTTGACCTTAAATGGAGGAGGATTTGAAAAGCAATGAGATAACCGAAGCAGGCGCAGCAGCTGAGTTGCTAGTGCCGTATTTTGAATAATTTTAATTGGAAAGAAAAAAAGCAGATGATATTTTCCGTTTGCTTAAAGGGAATTGGCAAAAAAGTGAATATTGATAAGAGAAAAATCTTTGTGAGGCGGAAACTGTAAGGATTCTTAAGACCTTTTAAAGCTCTTTATTCACTTCGTACTCTGTATTACATTGTCAAATCCTGAAGGCTTATTTAAAAGGATTCTATAAATACCGGATAGTCAGACGCAATTACCGGGGCAGAGCAATTTGTGTAATACAACAGTTGGAATATGCAATCAAGGCTGTGCCGGGTACCTGCAGCAATTACACGCCACAAAACAGCATATTATTTGTTTCCAGTGAATTGGCATCCAATGGCATTTCTCGAAAGAGGCTGGTGTTATTGAAAATTTTCTCAAGAAGTATAGCTGTAGCTACATTGCATTGATGTGGTTGTATCTCACAGGCGCAGTAATTTTAAGTCAGCACAAAAATAGCTTCCTGGTCTTACAAACCAACAGCCCCCAACACGAGCAACTTCCATTTTCTGTCTTCTGCTTCTTTTCCTGAATCGTCTTCGAGACGAGTAGGATTGATTTGTCTCCCCTCTTGAATCGTAATAAATGATTTCTCCACATTACTGTTATGGGCCACTTATCAGTAGACCTCTGGATTGATTACTCAGCTAGTTTTGGTAAACACATATCATCATTCCTATCATCCTACAAAAACTTCACACACATTATGAGCAGAAGTGATTGTCGTATTCCAGATTCCCCATTATTCACAGTTTGAAAACAGAATTAGGCGTCCACTTTCTTTTGATCGTAAAGTTTCAGCCAATTACAGTTACCATTTGTGGCTGATCAGTCTCCCTGTTGATAGGCCGGTGCTGATCAGGCCAGTGCTTAAAACGATAGGAACTGTGGGTGCGGGGGAGTTCTCAAACCTACAGGGGAATATAGGCATAAGCACTAGCGAGTTGTTATGGGCTAGTCATCATCGTCTGCCCTGTGTTCTTATTCGTATCTATCAACATTTTCCACCCCCTATACATATCGCCATACATCTGTTTATTGGTCACTTTACGTATAGCCTCAATTAAGATTAGCATGTTATGTCCCTTGTCTCCCACATTCTTCCTTCAACATCCTTCTGTAACCTCATCTCTAGTTGAGGCTTACGTACTCACATGGAGAACATCTATTCTTGATACTTTACTACCGGTTTAGGGGAGTACCTGGTCATCAAGTCGTTCCTTCAAAACCGTTCGAGAATTGAGGTTGACATGCCGTTCAAGCCGATGTGTTTGATCATCCCGAGAAGTTAGCTTCTCACGTGGATACCACCATGTTCTCCTAGGTAATGCTGTTGAAGGAGCACCCGAAATTTCCTCACAGTCAGCATCCTGCGCAGAATATACTGCTTTTCTACTGTTCATGATAAGTTTTTGGAGGAAGTCTTCTAAAAATGTATCTTCATGACTCGCTTGGCTGGGTCGAAAACACACACACAAGAATCCAGGCAGTTCTTGGCACCTCTCACCACCAGGTTCACAGAAATCCTTCTATGATCATGTAAATTGCGTGACGATTGATCTGATTATTCCATCTTGTAAGTCTCGAGGGAGAGAGGATGGTCGATATATAAGACAGAGGAATCTACTGACTCCTACCCTCCTCTCTCCATCTCATTTCACATTCTCTTTACAGCACCTCTCTAGTCATTCTTTTTTCCTTTCCTAGGGTCTATTGATCCGTTTCATTCATTCGTTGGGTGCTGTTTTTGATTCGAATAACCAATTTTCACATTTCTTTCATTTTTCTTTGAAATTGCAATCATAATTTCTATATCATGCGTCAATCAGTCTTTGCTCTTGCAGCTCTTTCTTTATGGCAGAGTTGCGCTGCTCAAGCTGTCAAAGAAACTCTAGTCCCATATCATCCAAAGGACCTTGGTCTTCAGAGAAGAGATGCACCACCCAGCGTCACTCTTCAAAGTGAACTCAGTCTTATTTGGGGATCATCAAATGGTATGTTGCCTATTCTCTCTCAATTTCGAAATGATGATTTAACGAAAAATAGGATCGACTTTTGTCAACGTAACCCTTAACACAGGCGAAACCGAACTTGTTATCTCCACCGAACATTTTGCCGACACTCTCACAGACGTGCAATGCAACGGTGATCTTGTGCTCACCTTCAAAGACAATGCTACTTTCCAAAATGCCATTTCCGATTGGTCCTGGGTCAACTTTCATGAGAATCGTACATTTTTCATGATCAATAACTGGGGTGCGTGCGCTGCTGCATCAGAATCTGGTAGACAGCCATGGGTCGTTCACGGAGTCGATGTCTATGATGAGCAAAACTTCATCGTCAACTTCAATGCTACTCTTTCAGACTGGGATGATGTCATGTCTGGTGCCGTTATTGAGTTTGGTGCCATGTCAACATCCTCTTCATCAAAGAGAACCGACACTGTTAGCAAGACTCTATCTCTTAACATGGCCCACAGTCTTCCTCAAACATTCTTCAGTAAATCTACCAACAATGGACTTGACTTCTCCATTGACTGTCCTGGTTGTGCTACCACCGGTAGTATCGATGTTCAAGGAAAGATTGTTATGAACACCATCATTGGCATTCCAACCAGTGTCAAGTCTATCTCTATCACTGCCACTCCAAAAGGTTTAGGTGCTAACTTGGCTCTTGGATTTTCCGTTTCCGGTACATTAGGCAGTGGATGGTCCAAAGACTGGAACTTGGTTACTGTTGGCCTTCCAGGTTGGTCTATCCCCAAGATCATTGACTTGGGTCCTCAATTCAGCGTCGATGCCGGTTTCGCTCTCAGTGGTATCGAAGGAAGTGCTTCGATCAGTGCTGGTGTCAACGTTGCCATCCCAGACTCTTCCTCCGCTGTTCTTGGTATCAGCGGTGTTGATTCTAGCTTCAAAGGCTGGGTTCCAACCGCGACTCCTCAAACTCCTAAGGTCAGCGTTGAGGTCGATGGAAGCTTGCAATTGTACACCGAACTTGGTCTTGATGTCGGACTTACCGTTCTCAGCAAATGGGGCTTCGGAGGTGGACTATTCCTCAGAATACCAGAAGTCAAAATTGATCTTGGAGCTGAATTCAACACTCAAGGTGTATGCCCTGGATCAGCCGATGTTTTCGGTGTCACTCTAGGTGCTACTGTTGGTGTTGACCTCAACCTTGGTGTTTACACTGAATCTGGAGGAGACAAGAGCTGGAAGGCAAAGACCTCCATCTACACTAACAACAACTTGATCACTCCTATTGACAAATGTTTCCCTCTCGGCCCAACTCTTCCAGCCGGTGGCAAGGGTGTCTCAATCAAGACTGTCGGTACCGTTCCAGTCTCTTCTGCTAAGGCGGTTTCCACCACCAAGGCCGCTGCTACCACCTCCGCCAACCCGACTAGTGCTGATTCTTCATCCAAAGCATCAGCCGTATCTGCCAGTGCCACTCACAAAACTTCAGGATCAGCATCAGCTACTAGTATCAAGGTTTCTGGAACTGGCGCATCTTCATCTATCAAGGTCTCTGGTACCGGACCCTCCTCAAGCAAGATAACTGGCACTGGTATTTCCGGATACGGTACCAGTAAGATCGCTGGAACTGGCGTCTCTTCCAGTAAGATCGCTGGAACTGGCGTCTCTTCCAGCAAGATTGTTGGAACTGCCGTTTCATCATCTGCTCATGGATATGGACCAGCTCCAGCTTCCTCCTCTGCACATGGCTACGGGACTGTTCCAGCTTCCTCCTCTGCACTTGGGTACGGAACTGCCCCAGCTTACCCTACTACTACAAAACTCTCCGGAACTGGAGTATCCTCATCTAGCAAAGTCGCGGGTACTGGTTTCTCCTCTGCTGCTTCTTACGGTACTCACCCTGATACTTCCGCTTCATCCATCAAGGGTGCCAGTACTTCAATTGTCAAGACTTCTGGTACTGTTGTGATGAGCAGCTCAGTTTACATCTCCGCTTCAGGAGTTAGCTCGGTCAAGACTGCTATCGGGTCATCCGCCTCATCGGCTCTTGGTCTCGAGACGAGCAAAGTTTCTTCTTCTTCAGCAAAGGCAACCACTACAGCTGGCGCTCCAGTTTACGGAGGATCCTCCACTTCTTCCGCTCTTGGTCTTGAGACCAGCAAAGTTTCTTCCATTGCTGCCTCTTCCACCAAAGTTTCCAGCACAGTCGTAGCAAGCTCCACCACAACCAAAGCCTCCGCAACCGTCATCCCAACCAAGACTGCCACTGGAACCATTGCCCCAGCTCCAACTGCCACAGGTACTATCTCCACCTGTGACAAATGGGTCACTATCGAAGATAACAGCTGCTCTTGTACCAACATTGAGAACTACTACGGTGTCAGCGCCGCTAACCTCAATCTCTGGAACCCTGCTCTCGGAAGCGAGTGTAAGTTGACTGTTGGACAAGCCGTTTGTATCGGAGTCAAGGGCGCCTACAAGCGATCTGTCAATGGTCGTCTTGCCAGATTCGTTGATGCTTAAATGACATGCTCTGGATGGGGGTAATAAAAGGCCAGATTAGATGTGATATGAATGATATTTGCATTTTGGAAGGACCAATGGATGGATTTTTGGATTTCTTTAAATTTCTTTTTTATTTTCTTAGGGATGGGATGGGATTGGATCGAATCGGATCGGCCGGTTTGCATGGCTGGTTTTGGTGGGGACTTATTACCTATTGCATTGTTGCATTGCTGTATTTTTGTATGAATAGATTTAAAAGATTGGGGGTGAAAGAAAATAAAATTTAAGTTGATGATTTTAACATACGGCTTTTCGTTTGACTATTGTGGTATATGAAGTGAAATTCAAAATTAGATGAGAGCCTTTGAGTACTTCCCATCTACAAGATCTTGATAACCAAATATACAATCTAACTGACTAGTCTTGAATAGAGTGATGATTCCAAGTGAGTTGAGCCTTGAAGTTAACCGTGAAGTCAACGTCTTTTCGCCCTTTCTCACATGATTAGTTATATGAACATATACAAGCATTGAAGTAGGTGGAGCTACCTAGGTAGAAAATCCTTGGAAATGTGATTTCTAAAACAGGATTTAAAGGATTTTACGGTTTGTTCATTGAATATTGATCAATATATAGGATGAAAATGAAATGTAAATTTCATATATTAATTTGGTGTTTTGGTAGTGAATGTCATGCATGTAGCCTCAACGCGTCGCTAGCTCTTTTCTCGCAACCATACCCTGTAGCACATAATAAAAAGTATTTTTCTTTTTCCAACCTCAACCTTGATTTCACACCCAGAAATTCGAATTTTCAAATCAGGCTTGAAAATCAAATAATTCCTTAGTGCACACTGCATTCTTTATCTTCGCCGATCTTTCTACAACTTTACCATCAGCGAAGTCAAAGTTGATCGTGGTAGTCTCACCTGTTTTTCTACGTGCTCAAACGACGTATTACAAACGGGATTTTCAAAAATTACGGGTATCGAAGTAGTGCACGAAGCCATGTCTCTAAAGCGTAGTCGCTCTGGTTCAAGCAACAGCTCGACATTCAAGAACAGAAAGACCCTTTCGAGGGGCTCAAAACAACTTTTTCAGAGTACGTATCATCATCGTGGACTGAAAAGGTAAACTAACAGAACTAGTACCCTAGGAACAGAGATCGTCCAGATTGTTATTGGCGAAATTGGTGATCAGAAGACTTTTCATATACATAAGAAAATTCTTTGCGACAGGATACCTCATTTTGCGCAACTCCTCGAAGACAGCCACAAATCAATTATCGAATTTCCAGAAGCGCACCCAAATACTTTCGACGTACTTATGGAGTGGGTGCACAGAGATCGTCTGCGTGCAATCTTTGTGCTTGATGACGAGAATGCGACGACAGTTCTCCATAGATCATGGAGTACCGAATCTCTCTATCCACTTGCGGATAGTCTGTCTCTTCCAGAGCTTATGGATCGAGTCATGGATGTTGAACGGAGGTTTGATGGTTCGCAATCCTCCTTTTTCATGCCTGACGAGATCAAATTTATTTATGACACAGTTTCCAAAAACTCGAAATTGAGGCAGTATGTTGCGGAATTGACTGCGTATACCATGCGCAATGAAGGCGAGGATTTCAGACTTTCAACTGCCCAGCTATTGTCTGCTATGGAAAATGAAGATTTTGCTCTCGATTATCTAGAAATAAGTAGGAGATCCAACATCAAAGACCCACGCACAGGCTCTGGCTGTCGATTCCATGTACATGGAAAAAATGAGAAGTGCACGGCAAAAGATTACTGCAGTGAAGGGAAGGCTACGGCTCTGTCTGTTGAGGAGTTGCAAAAGAAAATAGCTTCACCTTTAGAGAGACAAAGGCTTTCTTAAAGCTATCAAAAGTTTTTGTTGCAGTCTTTCAATGCGATGGTTTGACTTCTAAGTATTTATTATTCTTCAATTTATTTGAAAGGTTAAATACATTTGGGGTATCAAGGTTCTTTCATTCATTCTCTCGAATCCGGGTATCCATAGGCTTCAGGCGTCATGAATTCCCAGAGCTGAATTGTGCTCTAGACTTGCGGCAGCTCAGATGTTCTTCGATTCTTCTTCACCGATACTTCGAGAACTCGTGCGAGGGATCAACTAGTTTTCGTTGCAGATACTACAACGATTTAGTTTTCAGGTTCTAAACACGGATGCAGTTCTTCCTTGAGCATGGAATGTATTGCAGGAGTCTCGAAAGGTTATGAATATATGAAACAAAATTAGGAACAATGCAGCTACTTTAGTTTTCTTTTCTAGAGCAATCAATGCATTTTAAACGTCTATCAGTTTTTCCTATCCAGCAGTATCCAGTGACTGATTCTCAAATGATGCTGCTTACTTACATGCTCTTTTTCCGTCTGTAATCCTGATTTGCTCATATGAAACGTTTCCTTGAAACTGAGTCGGCGATATACAGAGCTTGAAGTTTCTTGTGGCGGTATTACATCGAGCAATCACATCTCTAGCCTCGATAAAACTTTATAACCTATGCTTTGCCAGTGTTTTGGGGAAAGTATCACTCAGCTTACAGCTGTGGCATCCATGGCGCAAATATTGCTTGTGAAAGAATGAACCATTATTACAGCATTTCCAGAAAGAAACTTCATCATTGTTATGGGTGAGCTTGTGACCACGAACCTTATAATAGTGCTAGTCTTATGAATGTTGAATATTTGCCTTTCAATCAAGTGTCTAGTCGAGATTTCATATTTGAAAATACATAATAGTCTGATATTCATCACATGATAGCCGAACAAGATTGCGGACTCCAGGTAAAGTGAAATTTACTATTCACTATTCGTTGAAATAATTCCGCAATCTTCAGGCTCCTCAGGCTTACGAATTAACTTGAGAAACTTCTGCCATAATTCTCTCTGAAAAATATCTTCTCCATTGACAGACAACTGACAAATCACTTTCAGGGCTTGATCAGGAGACCGAAATTACTCACAAGCA
This sequence comes from Botrytis tulipae, assembly GCA_004786125.1. Lineage (NCBI taxonomy): Eukaryota > Fungi > Ascomycota > Leotiomycetes > Helotiales > Sclerotiniaceae > Botrytis > Botrytis tulipae. The sequence goes on from PQXH01000010.1 coordinate 27,525, forward strand.
AGCAAAACCACTCATTTCCATAGACGCAGAACTTCCTTCTTATATCTGAAAGTCCATTTCAGGAGTTTCCAATCGAGTTAAGCTGTGGGATACCATTCAAAGGCTTCACCATGACCCGAAAGCGCAGTCACTTTGAAGCTTTGTCGGGCTCTTCTACAAATTCACAAGATACAGATCTCACTACCGATAAAATTCCCACTGCCGCGTTCTTTGTTGAGTAAGCCAGTCACACACTCATGAACATGATTCTAAGCTAACCATATTTTGTAGTTCGGTCGGAACAGACATGGTCGATATCCACATCGGTCGAGATGATGACAAGAAAATATTTCATGTTCACAAAAAAAAGATTTGTGCACACTCTTCATACTTCAAAGATTTTTTTGGAAAGGGTAAAAGGGTCACGAGACTCTCAAATGTATCTCCCAAGCTCTTCGATATACTCATTGAGTGGATCTATACCGACAAACTGCGTTTATCCAGGAAATCAATCTCGAATAGTGAGAGCTATTCATTATATCAACTTGCAGAGTTGTTAGTTCTAAATGCTGCTATGGACAAAATTATGACCTTTATTCGTAGCCGACATTGCAAGAAGAACTTCTATTTCAAAGCAAGGATCATTAAGGGCATTTATTACAACACCTTCTGGAACTCACAACTCCGAGCTTATGCTATCGAATTGTTCTTTTACACTCTTCGAGGGGATACAGCAGAAAAAAAGAAGGTGATTACAAATTGGGATGTAGAATCACTGTTGAAAGTCGAGGGTTTCAACAGAGACTTCATCAAATTGAGCCGGCAAATCACTATTGAGGATCCCCGTGCCAGCGGATGCAGGTTTCATGTTCATGAAGAAGATGATGTCTGTGAAGAGGCTGACGGTGACTATGACGTTGAGGAAGATGGAGACACCGACAGTAATGAGGAAAGTGATGAGGAAGAAGAAGAAGACGAAGATGAAGAAGAGATCAAGGATGAGTAGATCGAAAAAGACCCCGGAAGAGAGACTATTGAAGAAGAATAGCCCTTTATCCCATCTCCTTCTTACGCTAGATGCTATTTAAAATCAAAAGTTTCATGAATTCAGTTTTTCTAGCCCTACATAGCTCAATCGTCCACAGCTCATTCCTCAATCTTCAAAATTAGGAATTAAGTTAGAGTGAGAGATATAGGTGCTCTATGGTACTGGGTTGAGACCCGACTGGAGAGGCATGCGTGAAAGTATGATCGCAGAATGGTGTGACTTTGGGGCTTTGGAATCATTTGGGGCTTTATTCAAAATCGATCATCTAATGTTCATTGTTCGGTTTTATATTCTGTGATTATGGATTCAGCATATGAATGCCAGGCATCGAATGAAGATCCAGCCTAGTGGTTCATGCAACATTCTAAATAGATTCCAACCGATGTCGATCTAATTCTTAGATGCAGAAGAATCAGGTGTAATCAGAAATGAATGTAACGACGTGTTTAGGCAATAGTAAAAGATGAGCAACTCTATCGCAAAGCAAAGCAAGATGTGTATCAAGCTAATATACCCAGATTACATGCGATGTATCTAGCTGGCGGTATAGAAACATGCTATCAACGATAGTTAAAATCAGATCTTTTCAGTATATTTGTTTTACCAAAATTGGCAAATCTAGATCATGGAACCCGTTTCCCGGGTGCATACCATACAACATCATACGTTTCGCTATCAGTCAGATGAGAAGAAATGATGTTCATCGTGGCGCAAAACACCTTGGCAAGGACTGCCCTAATGAATTTGGATATACTCGCCGGAAAGTGGTTACATTTCCCTCTCCGCCACGTGGCTTTGAAACTTAGAACATAATCCAAGTTATGTTTCAAGTTAGAGAATTAGAGTTCAGCTATTGCAGACCTGAGTCTGCAGATCACTCCTTCTAGTCCTGTCGCGCTACTCAATGGCATCACCGTCACCTATGGTTTAATGCTCGTGATTTATTCAATTTGTATTCTATGACGTCAAACCAATTTTTTCTGCGTCATTATATATTTTTAATCGAGCGGAAATATTGTGATAGGAGATGTCACAAATGAGGTTTAAAGCCCTATCACGCCATCTTTCATACTCAGATCTGACTATTTGAGTTATCCGTCAATTGTATTCAGATCGGTTCATTTTCCAGCACAAAATGCACTAGTCATTAGCTAGGCAAGGAAAATTTGAGGAAGCTTAACCCGTTTTTAGCAAGCATAGAAATTTTGAATACATACAAACCTTATTGTAGCTGTCATTATCGCCCGCAAAAGTGCCAAGTCACGAGAATGGTCCAATGATTCTAGGATCGTTCAATGACTTTGAGATTTACACTGAAGTATTGAATACGCCGTGTCCTCATGAACAAAATCGAGGTTTCAATCAGCATAAGATATATCAGCATGCCAGTAAAACTTCACCTTCCGGAAACTCGAGATATAGGAGGTATACAGCCGACCCATTGTGAAATATAAGCCATTTAAAATCATTCTTCACACATGGGTACTAAATCAAAGAAAAATATCATCCCAACGGCGAACTATAGTTGTAGATACACGACACTGTGGGCCCAATGATTGCTCGTGGTATCTGATTAACTTTTCTATGCATGGGGTTGGGGCAAGTGCTCAAATTCTCAAACTCTGATGCCCCGATAGTCATTTCTAAATTAATTTCCTTCTTGGCTTGAACAAGCCTTAAGACTATGACTGTTTCCCATGGTAAAGTTTACTAAATGTGATAAAGAGGGGCACGAGTAATTTTTTTGCATCTAGGGAGATTGAAATCACGCACCTAGGGGATACTCTTCGTCAAGACCACATACATAGGTTATACAGATAGATACAGTTTGTAATGACGAACACCAGATTTACAACTAAGTAAAATTAAGCCTCTCTATAACGAGTGATGATATGTAACCCAGCTGAATAAAAGGTAGTGTATGATAAAATGAGTCACCTCTTTGAGCTAAGTGTGAGGTCGGGGAGGACTTGATTGAAAGCTTCTGGACCGATCGAAAGCATGAATTCGATTGTGGGGACAAGCATCAATTTTAGCGTGAAGAGTTCGAATTCTGAAACTATTCAAGCTCTCTATAGATCATGACTAGTATAAGTCTATCTCATCGCTAGTTCATGGGGCTAGAAAAAAGAACCAATCTAGCGTTGCCCACACAATCTTTCAAATCTATATATAAATGGCAGACTTCCTCCTTCTTCTGAAGTCTCATAGCATTCTACTTCTTGATTACATTCTTTCCAATTCAATCACATTCAATCCCGTTGGACAACATAATCTTCAATCCCTAATATTATTCATTCGCTTCGATAAATCTTACCGGTTCACTCATATTTTACCTTCGCTATTACGATCTATCTGCTCCGGAATACTCGAATTCGAACGATCACATACAGGATATCTCGGCTCTACCTTACTATTATCTCATTATCTTGAAAAACATTGAATACCATCTTATATCTTCTATATTCGCTTCACATACAAGTATTTAAGCGAGAAAGCTCCACAACACGCAACAATGTCGGGTAACATGGAAGGGGTACAGATGGAAGGCTTGGCTGTACAAGAGTATGTCATAATTTCTTTCTACACACTTGATATATTTTAAACGCTTGAGTAGATACAATTGTATAGCTCTTCGTGAAAACAATTACAATTCAACCTAGTCGATTGAAGACTTTGCACATAATTTAATCATGAGCATCAATTGGTATAAGCTGGAACGTTTACTAACAAGAGTCTAATGCGTACAGGCCCCAAGAAACTATCTCTTTTCTCGTAGAAAATCTAGAGATCAAGATTAACAAAGGCCTTTGTTTTCGTAAAGTTCCTGCTTTGAGCAGAGAAACTTTTCCTCTCAAAGTGCTAGTAGACCTGGGAACATTCGCGGCGTTCTCAAAGTGGGTACACGATGATAAGTTGCCAACTTTGCTCGCCATTTACCACGAGAACGATGGAATATTCAGATACTCAGGATACGTTCCCGGACTGATGTACAGACTAGCCGTATACTTCGAGCTAGCTACTCTTGCCGACAACGTCATGGATTGTGTCAGAAAAGCCCACAATTCTTTGGGTGTTGGGTACACCAAGGCTGAAGTTGCGAATATATACCAAAACCAGCTTGCCCATTTGGGACTGGCTCTTTTTGCATCTTTATGGATACACCTCGAGGATACACGTCCAAACGATTTCTTGAAACTTACGACCAAAGCTGAGCGTGACGATCTTATGAAAAACAATGTTATCGCTATGGATGTGGCTTTACATCGTCAACCAGGGTATATTGGAAATCAAACCAGATGCTTTTATCATCTTCATCGTTATATGATCGGTTGGCCATGTATGCGAACCCACAGTACCGATATCCGCGTGTGGGTTTTGGACAAACAAGGCGTGTTGCACGAGTTGCAAGCTTGGAGAGCCAAGACGTTTCTACAACCAGTAAAGACTGAAAACGATTCAAATCCGGAAGCTTCAGAAGTTTTGATTCATACTGGCGCTTATACTAACACTGATGCTAGCTCTGAATAAGAAATTCTAGAAAACCGAGGGGCTCAGACCGGCTTATAGAGTCTTCATTTTCTTGAGCATGCATAGAATTTCATGTTCAGAACAGCGTAGCGATGGCATAGCTAGGTTTCTGGCTATTCCGGATTAAATTTTGTTTCAATATTTTTGGGAATCATAGGAACATTTGATATTTTATACAGGAGTTTAACGGCGGCAACTCCATCAATTTGAGGCATATATATACTTCAAACATTCCCCAGCGATCAGGTATTCTGATATAACAAGCAATCTTTTGAGATTTTATACAAGAGTTTAAGGGCGGCAAAGTCAGTCAATTTTAGGCATATCATACTTCAATTGATTCCCCAGCGATCAGATATTCTGATATAACAAGCGATTTTTTAGACCAGAATGTATATAAATGTTTAATTCGAAAGACTTAGGAAACATGTTCTTTAGATCAATTATGAATGTTCAATACTTTGAAAAGGTCTTCTCACACATAGAAAAAGAAGCAGAAGTAAACTTCCCTTGGGAACTGGTCGTCATGATAACACATGCATATGTACATGGACGGTGAAGAAGCTTCGTGATTCTATGAATGTTATCTTGGAGATCAATGATTGCTAGATGATGGGTTCAATTCTACATAGCATGCAAAATGAGTGGTCTTGACCTATGCATCCGATTTAGTTATGCAATTCTGAACAATCGATTTTAGTTCATTATTCATTAGTTTTATTCCACAACATCAAGTCTTCACTTTGATTCTTTGCTTTGGGTTCCTTCATTCTCATGTATATCAATGTGCTGAAAGCTGGTTACTGCTTTCATAACGCTTTGTAATATGAAAAGTACATTTGAAAGTCCTGGCCTGTATTTGTAAAGGTAAAGTGGCGGGTATGAAGCTCTAGATTTGATCTTTCCCTATGTCGAGTCTTCCCAACAATAAGCACACTCAAATGCAAACAGCCAGATTGCAGCCTCAAAGAATTTAGTCTGCGAACCTCAATCGAGAGAGCGCAGCTAGCTCCCATCGTACCTACCATTTGATTCGCTCCCCAGAGAGGCATTGAGCCACTATTGAGGAAGGAACATGCGCAAACTTAAAAAAACAACCTCCACCAACCCTTCCCCCAAGATCCGTTTCTCAAATCGCACAAAAACAATCTAATACATCTCCTTCCACTTCGCAACCTTCTCATCACTACCACCACAAACCCCTCTATAAACCTTCCCCAACACCTCAAACATCTCATCCGTATTCTTAAACTCAAATTTTTCATGCGTACTCATCCTCAGCTCCAGATACGCTCTCGGTTTCTCCCCCAGCCTGGATAGTACATACGCCATACGAATAGAAAAACGCGCGTCGCTATACGCCTTTAATTTTTCCTTCATCGCCTGCTCCCATTCTGTATAGGTGGTTCCGATATATGGGGACGGATGGCGGGAATATTTGGGATTGGGTTCGAAGATGGGGGGTTCGAAGATGGGGGGGTCGGCGATTTGGATGATGTTCGCATCGTAGCAGAGAGGATTGGCGGGATTGGGAGGGCTGCCTGGGTGTGGATTTGCTGCTGCGGACCAGGCGTCGATGGCGTCGGTTCGGGGATCGTAGGATGGGGTTCTGGTGGGTTTGAGATGTTAGTATAGGAGTTGGGGATTGTATTGTTGGTGGGTGTACGAACGTCATTGTGAGATACTCTTCGTGTGAATTTTGGTGCTGTGGGAAATGTTTCGTTGTTTGAAATAGGAATTATTTGTTCTTGAAAGTTCGTTGACAGAGGTCAAGTTTTCTACAGTGGACATTGTAGTTGTGAATTACAAACGACAGATCCACTTGAGACCAAACTTGCATTATTTTCAGAGTAGGCATCTGCTTTATTTTTGGATAATGCTCACACCGTGATTAAAAGATCTCTTCTCGAAAGTGAATTCAAGTCATTATTTAGCTGTCCTCGGGGTGAATTCGGGTCCTTTGATCAAGTTTTTGGCAAAAATTCCTCTCTGGAACTTTTGGGAATATCTACTAGGTATATTCAAGGAGTATTCTTGGCTGAGACTGATATATCAAAGGTTTCTGTGAGAATATGTAGGTTTAAATTTGAACTAGTGAAGAATTTCGAACATTTATCATTGATTCAACATACTATCAACCCCAGCATCTACTTTAACCTAGTATCTCATTCAATAAATGCAATTCCAGCCTCAATATACCCGATATATCGAGCATCAAATAAAGGAAAAAAACATGATGCTAAAACTAACGCGACATTGGTCTGATAATCGCATCTACAATATGCAAATGAATCAACGCAAGGTCTACAGCAAAATACCATTTCGAATATATATGAAAAGACCGATTCAATTTCAAGAAGATTTTTATCCTGGAGACCCATGAGAGCAGTGCAATAACAATACCATTTGAGCTGAGTGTAAGACTTGACTTATACCACTGCCAGAATAAACAAACCCTGAATCAAAAAACTCAGAAGATCTCGCAAAAACCAAGAAAAAGAAATCCCCTAGAGTAAAAACAAAAACTCGCAACAGACCCCATTCCTCTAAGACGCTAAAACTTCTTTCCATCTTAATCTCATCTACTTCTCTCCCGCTCATAACCACCGAATAAATCCCCTCCGCAGCATCCTTACAACACAAGAAAATCAAAGCTCGCGAGAAGTAGGAATAACTCGACGAAATAAGCACAAACTAGCATCACATGGTTCCGCAGGGATTTCCGCCGGTGTAGAAGCAGACATACTATCAGTCGATTCCGCTCCAGTCAATACCGAGGATTGAGTTGTGACTGGTCCGATGAAGGTTGAAGATATTGAGTTGCTTATGCTGGGAGAAAATTGCGAAGAGGAGTAGATGGGATCAAGGTTTGAAGATTGGGATTGGGATTGTGGTTGAGATTGTGAGGTCTCAAGTAAGGATATGAAGGATGAGGAAGATGTTGTCGAAGTATTAGATTTTGAGACAGAAGAGGGATTTTGATCGACAACGGATGAGGAAGTTGAAGCTGCAGGGGAAGTTAATGAGCTGGAAGGTGGCTCGATAGGAACCGAAGTCGAAGTTGAAGTCGAGATCACACTCACGAAATACTGGATGAGGAAATTGATGAAGAAGGGGTTACCGATTGAATTACTTGCGTCGTCGAAGTCGGATTCAATATCGCGGTACTAGAGGATACGGATGACATCGGTGAGGTAAGCGATTCAGTTGTCGAACTGGAGCTAAGAGACTCGAGTACTGAAAGGGAGGTAGAAGTAGATTTGGATCTGGTGAAAGTTATTGGAGAGTCTGGTACCAGAGTCGAACTAGATCCAGAAGATGTCGGTATTGAGGCTGAGGTAGAAGTTGCTGTCGTCGTAGATCTAGTCGTAGTTATTGGCGTGTCTCCTACAAGACCCGATGTTTGCGAACTCGAGGAACTCGATCTTGTACTTGTACTGGAAGATAGAGTAATCGAGAGGACAGTGCTGGAAGTGCTATAAGAACAGCTTCCAGATGAGATGGCACTGACAGTGGTGTAAAATGCGGGGCGAGCCGTTGCACAGATCCCGACACTGTTTTGACCCGAGCTTTGGTACACACCGATTGTTCCGTTTCCGCAGCAAAAATTGCTAGTACTAGCACCAATTGTGACCCTGTATTGTTGCCATGAGGTATCTGCGCATTTTTCAAGCGAATTGTAGCAATCCGTACCTTCAAAATGTTAGCTTTAAGATGTGGGTAGTGATCACAAATAACATACTATCGTTGCAACAATAAGGTGCAGATCCGGTCCTTGTTATACAAGTTTGGCCCGTGGGACAATAATATCCAGTGGTTCCTGGACACACCGATTCTCCTGCAAGCCTTGCTACGCTTCCGAGGATACTAGATAATGGTGTGTAGAATGCATATCCTGGACCAATTCCGCGTGAATCTGTAAATCCAGAACCGCAAGCACCTGGAGCATTGGCGGCAGTAAGACAGTTGCAAGCATTTGCCACAGCACCAGAGCCTCCAAGTAGAGCGCAAACACCGCTGGCAAGTCCGTCAAGTAAAGGAGAGCCGGCAGTTTTGAGTAGTGGGCACTGCACAGCTGACAAGACTGCCACAGCAAGATAACAAGCGTTTAAGGGACAGCACGACATTTTAGATTGCTTGGTATTCGTCAACGATGGGCTTTTGAGAATTTCTCAGAAAGAAATAGCAGATAGTAAACTATTTCACAAGATTCCATAGCCGTGGAATGTTACCTCGATTCGGTGGTGTATGTGCTGATCAGCCATTACTGAGGAGATGATTAACTTGAAGTGCATGCTTTTGGCAACATACCTGCTCAGCTAGTTGGTAAATTCAGGTGGGTTGGGATGAGGATCCATTGCTCGATGAGAAAACAAGGGGAGCAGCAAGAAATGTACTGGTAGCCCCGTATAGGCAATACTATTTGTGATGCACAAACACAAATGATGAGGCAGAATGGTTTAAGCTTACAGACATTGTGCGTCGGCACGCGGTTCCATTGAAGACAAGATGAAGAAGATATATATCTCGTCCATGTCAAGTACTCTATCAAAGCCATTTGCTCTATCCAAATCCTTGATATCATGATAACCTGTCTGCTCCATCGGTTAACCATTAGTTTGGTCAAACTTTAATGTATCATCAAATTATGTTGCTTCTTAACACAAGACATTGGCTTTCCTTTATGAACAGGGGGTTAGTTCGGCCATCCGTTTGAAAGGGGCCAGCTAGAACCTAGACTTCGTATTTCTCAATAATTTGTATAGATTTTTGAAAACGAAAATCGGTTAATCGAATTTTCAGAGAGAGCAAGCTACTCAGCCTGGTTCAGTACTAAGCTCGAAGTATCAACATAGCCTTCCATATAGACTTATATTGTGCTAACGACAGAGCAATCCGACAATGGGCTGCCAAGTATTGCATTAAGCCCCTCAACTCTATTCATGCGAATGGCGTTCCTGGGTCTACGATGAATCTGCTGTCAGTGTTCAGCTGGTGTTGTGGACCACCGTGGCTCAATAGAAATGCAATTGCTCGCCAATAATGTGAGGGCTGAGACATCTGCCACAAATTATTTACGCGTGTAGACTTCAAGATGAAGAATTCAAGAGCACTCGAGATGAATAGTAGAACTATCTACAATCTATCTTCCAACAATGTTAGTTGGTAATGCATATCGAGGTGGTTTACACATTTCCGGATATCCGCGGGGTAGTAAGGTATGTTTAATTGAAGGGCAATGATTGGATATGATGATAGTGGAATGGGAGAATGGGTTACTAATCCATAGAAAGGGGGCGCGCCGTCGGAGACTGCTGCTTTAAACATATTTGACTGATATCCATTTTGGTGAGCGATGTTGTAATTCAGTTGCTTGAATACGCAGTATGATATGAAATTGAACTAAAAGAGTACATGAGTAAAAGGAGGGATCTCTTCGCCCTGAATCTGTCTTCCACTCGCATCAAAATGACAATAGACTAATTTATGAGCTTATAATATCCTCCAACATTATACCCATCTAGGTATATAAATTTCATAATCCCTATCTTCATCACGAAAGCGGCATCAGAAACATCCATTTCCAGATTAGTCTCCCCCATCATCCCGCATGGAGGGGCAATATGAAATTTCTTATCGATGGCGTTATTTCACGATAACAGCTACTGAGCAAAAAATCCCCAAGATACCATCAAACACCGAGAAGACGACGGAATTGGTAAGGAGATAGTTCGTTCTTTGCTTTTAGTCCTCTCTTTCTCTCTCTATTGTTACGATTGAATGTTACCTAGTTATATTTAACAATTACTTCATACGTCTATGTATTTCTTCTTTCTTCATATCTCGTACATCTTCATTCCTAGATCATATCTCTCTGATAAGATTATTCCCTTTGATCTATTGTCACAATCATCATATTCCACACTGTAACATCAGATAGGAGTTCACAGTGTCATCATGACTCCAATATCTCTTCTTACAGGTATTGATGCAACATCTCATATCCATCTTATAATTGGATGCAATCCATTAGCAGGAGCCAGATGTACGAAATCCGTTGAAGTAGGGGCAAAACCAATTCTCATTGCGCCTGAATCATCCGAGTTACATTACACGTTACAAAAACGAATTGAAACTGGGGAAGTACAATGGCTGAAGAAGTCATTTGAAGACAATGATCTTATGACTCTAGGTAGAGAAGAAATTGGAAGAGTAGTCGATGCAGTCTTTGTTACCTCTGGACCTCGAGATCCATTGAGTAAGTATAGTTATTTATTTTGTGTGAGACCACTCAGCTAATTCGTCTAGGTGCACATATCTCACAACTCTGCAAACGTAATCGCATACCAGTAAATGTCACAGATGCATCAAACCTATGCACATTCTCCCTCCTTTCCACATACACCGATGGGCCACTTCAAATCGGTGTAACAACCAATGGGAGAGGTTGCAAACTCTCCTCTCGAATTCGTCGCGAAATAGCCTCCTCGCTTCCTAAAAATCTAGGAGAATCATGTTTACGACTCGGTACAATTCGCAGACGTATACAAGAAGAAGATCACTTAGCACATCTCACTGCAGCCGGAGACTTGGACAATGAGGAAGAAACAGATCAAAGTTCTACTTTCAACAAACTTATTACGGAAGCAGATCTAGATGCGGCAAAGAATAGACGCATGAGATGGCTTTCTCAAATATGTGAATATTGGCCCCTGCGTCGACTTGCATCAATAACCGATTCCGACGTCGACAGTGTCTTAAGATCTTACGCCACCAATCCATCAACTTCGGCTCCTCTTGATACATCAAACCTCGATTCACGCGTCTCAAAACTCCCACAAATAATCCTGGCCGGTTCTGGACCCGGGCATCCTGATCTTCTTACTCGCGCAACCCACAAAGCCATTCTTTCTGCCGACATAATTCTCGCCGATAAACTTGTTCCGTCAGGGGTTCTCGACCTAATCCCCCGTCGAACACCTATCCACATTGCACGCAAATTTCCTGGTAACGCCGAACTAGCACAACAGGAATTATTGTCTCTCGGATTAGCTGGCCTTCAGGCTGGCAAAACTGTCTTACGATTGAAACAAGGCGACCCCTATATATATGGAAGAGGAGGAGAAGAGTTTGAGTTTTTCCGAAAGCAGGGATATGGAGATCGAGTTGTTGTTTTACCTGGAATCACAAGCGCACTGAGTGCGCCACTGTTTGCTGGAATACCAGCGACACAAAGAAGTGTTAGTGATCAAGTACTTATATGTACTGGGACCGGCCGGAAGGGAAAACCTACCGTGCCGCCGCAATATGTTCCGACTCAAACTGTGGTATTCTTGATGGCGCTTCATAGAATCAAGGGATTAGTGGCTGATCTTACCACTCACGACTCCGAAGACGCGAAAGTGGTTGATGAGAATGGGGATGTTGATCAAAGTAGGAAGTTATGGCCACTGAGCACACCATGTGCAGTAATCGAAAGAGCATCATGTCCAGATCAAAGGGTCGTAAGAACTTCTTTAGAATGGGTTGTAGATGCCATTGAAGAAGTGGGCAGTAGACCGCCTGGGTTATTGGTACTTGGAGCTGCATGCGAGGTTTTGTTTAATCAAAATTCTAGTAAGGAGGGGAGAAAGTGGGTCGTTGAGGAGGGGTTTAAGGGGCTGGATGATTTAGGGCTAGAAGAGGTAGGGCTTGTGAGTTGTAGCGTTGAGGGCGAGAGGCCGGATGTTGTGAGGGGGGACAGTTTTGGGAGGGAATTGAAAGTTTAGGGGAAGAAATATGATACCATGGTTTTTGTGATACAAATTCATTCATACATTCAAAAACGTCTTCAGTGAAGCTAGACTTGAGAAGTTGATTTCACTACCTAAATATGTACCGCCAATAATTTCCAATAGAAGGATATATACAGGACTCGAGCACAATCGAAGAGTGACGTGATGACTTCTCGCTAAAAAATATGTATCTCCATTGCTATACACATCATTCTGGGTATATCCGCATTCCATCGTCATCATCGTCATCGTCATCATCATCATACGTCATGTACAAAACGCCGGGTTGGACATCTCCCTTTGGCGCTTGGGACCATTCTTTTAAAAAGTACCGGACCCCTCCATAGTTTACACTCTCGTATCTTGTCCCTATAATGGCTCGAATTGAACCGACGACCTTGGCTTGGATCTGACTATAAACTTTCCACAGAAATTATAGCAAGGAATAGCGATCAGACATTTCGATACCATCCAACAGAACCAGCTCCTCAAAACCAATTCATATCCAATTCTCGATCTGCGCCATCATAGCCGTGGTAGAAAGCTTGCAGTCAACGGTGTGCTCTTCCAACCCTTTTCTGCTTTTATCCATCCACAATGTCTGTAAATCACTCATCATCAAAAGACGGCGGCGCAACACTCATCCTCAACTGCCTCTGTCGCTGCTGACTCTGCAATCCCAATCTCTCCACTGCGTACCCTAATCTCTCCTTCTTCTGTCTCAAAACCTTCAACCTCATCGCTTTCTCTTCATTGCCCCCTCCATTCCCAAAAGGACTTTTGTTTCCCTTATTTAACCCTATTTCCCAGCTCTTCTTGCGACTCAGCTTGCTGGCTTTGGAGGTGGGATTGGACATCGAATCGGAAGATTCGAGACGGCCGGAGAGAAGCTGGGAGCGCGCGATCAGTTGTTCTTCTTTGCGCTGGAGACGGGAAATCAGGGATTCGGAGCGGGAGAGGAGGGTTTCGATGGCGGGCTCGAGTTCTTCGGCGAGGGAACGTTGAGCGGCGTGGAGGGTGGTGGAGGGGGTGAGTTCGAAGTGCTGGGGTGGGGTGTTAGTTTGGGGGTTGGAGATCTGAGTATGGTTGAAGAACATAATAAATGGGAGGCTTACTCTTGTGGTACTCAGAACAGATTTCAGACGGGGGAAATCAGAGATACCGGAATCGAGGATGGAAATGCTGTTGTCGAGAGTACTTAGAGAGGCTCGCAGAGAAGCTACGGAAGAGGAAAGAAGAACGGAGGGGTTTTGTGAATTCATTTTGCAGATGCTGCGAGTCGACTGGTTGAAGGCAAAACTGGGGTTCTGGGGCTGAGAGGATTTGTGGCCTTGATCTGTAATAAATTGAGGTTGTTGATGTTTGCGCTGGAAGACGCGATGGTTGCTGTGACAGGGATATTTACTCCTTGTGATTTTTTGGCGGGGTGAATGAAGGGTCACTGGAAGATATTTGTTACTACCAAGTAATTTATCAGCCTTACGATTTTTACAATTGAACCCTTGAATGGATAGATGCACAGAGAAATAAAATCTACGAAAGCATCTCAAAGTCATATACCAAGATAAAATGACGTTCAACTAATAAGTTTTTGATGCACTCCTGCGATTCATGAAATCGGATAACAGCGGTCTTGTATATTACATAAGCAAACTCGATTTGCAAGCATCCTTATCAGAAAATAATCTCAACATTTCAACAGTGGACATTTCTATTATCAGCATATCAAGTCGGGATATTCAAGATGGCATCGATGGTACCAAGATTCAGATGTCTAAATGCACCTCCATTGAGACAGGCGTCAAGAAACATCCTTGCAATTCCCACCGCAGCTACACGCTCCTTTGCCACTGAGACAGATGCATCCAAGCCAGAACCTATCACGAAAAGACGTCCTACATACTTCAAAGACAAGATCAATGCCGTTCCATCGTTTTCCGAGTTTGTGGGCTTGCCAGATAAGCCCTTGACCCCCGATGATGCACTCGAATTGCGAACTGCAATGGTTGGGCCACCAGGAAAGAAGAGACAAATCACCAGATTACCTGAATGGTTGAAGACGCCCATCCCCGACAATTCGAATTATAAAAAGATCAAGAAGGATTTGCGAGGTTTGAATTTACATACCGTGTGTGAAGAAGCAAGATGTCCGAATATTTCGGATTGTTGGGGCGGCGGTGATAAGAGTGCTGCGACTGCGACGATTATGTTGATGGGAGATACTTGCACAAGAGGATGTCGATTCTGTAGTGTCAAGACTGCAAAAACGCCAGCGCCATTGGATCCTCACGAACCGGAACACACTGCCGAAGCATTGTCGAGATGGGGCTTGGGATATGTCGTTTTGACATCTGTCGATAGAGATGATCTTGCAGATGGAGGAGCAAGACATTTCGCAGAGACGATCATGAAGATTAAGCAGAAGAAGTCGTCGATATTGGTTGAGGCTTTGACTGGTGATTATGCGGGAGATTTGGAAATGGTGAAATTGGTTGCGGAAAGTGGGTTGGATGTTTATGCGCATAACATGGAAACTACTGAAGAACTCACACCGTTTGTTCGAGATCGAAGAGCGAAATATAGACAGAGTTTGAAGGTTTTGGATGCAGCAAAGAAGGCTAAGCCTTCGCTGATTACGAAGACGAGTATTATGCTTGGGTTAGGAGAAACTGAAGAAGCATTGTGGCAAACGTTGAGAGGTATGATTTGTATGTCCGTCCTCAACACAGTGCATTGCTAATAATTTATCCTTAGATCTTCGAGAAGTCAACGTTGATGTCGTTACCTTCGGTCAATACATGCGCCCAACCAAGCGTCACATGAAAGTAGAGGAATATATTACGCCCGAAGCTTTCGAGATGTGGCGTCAACGCGCGTTAGATCTTGGTTTCTTATATTGTGCCAGTGGACCTCTAGTGAGAAGTTCATACAAAGCTGGTGAGGCATTCATAGAGAATGTTCTCAAGAAGAGAAAGGGTGTAACGATATTGACTGATGAGGCGACGGGTATGGCTAAAGCGATTGTATAATATTATCTCAGTCTTACAATTAATACTTCAACGTATGATAAGATGAGAACGGCGTTTGGGAGCTGTCTTTGGAGGCGGGAAGGTATAGATGACAATTGCATCTGAACACCGAATTAGATATTTGTTATAAATTATAAAACTTTTTTCAACCAATTCATTCTGCTTTTTTCAATTCCCCGTTTCTTGTGTAGTGTTTCCTATATGTTTTCGGGTTTGGGTAGTTCTTTCGTTGAGTGAGGCTGGAAATCTTCGTTTCGGGCAATTTTGCCTCGAAGAATTGCCGGATTAGGCCTATGAATTTGCGCAAACGAAAGTTTACCACCGCTAGGAATGAAGTCGCAGCGATTATACAAAAATAAGGCGACTATAGAATGAGCATTCCCCTCCTATTACCGATGCTCCTTTCCCAGCCTATCGATTTTACAACAAGAATCCCCTCGAAAAAGAATCGCCAATCAAAATGTATCTTCGACTTCCCCTTACCTCGCTTATCCTCAGCACATTTACCCGCAGCTCTCTCTCCCAAACTCCACCCTCCGATCTCGATTCGCCCGCCTCTCACATCCTGCAAGAATGTCTTCAGGCGCGCTCCGTTCCCTATTCGAATGCTACTTCTCCGAACTGGGCCAATTTGACTACTCCTTTCAATTTACGTCTGCAGTATACACCTACGGCGGTAACGTTGCCGAAGACGCAGGAACAGGTGGGCAATAGTGTCGTTTGTGCGGCGAGGGCGGGGTTGAAGGTTCAGCCGAGGGGTGGGGGTCATAGTTATGCGAGCTTTAGTATTGGCGGGCAGAATGGGAGTGTGGTGGTGGATATGAGTGGGTTTGATGAGATTTTGGTGGATCAGGGTGAGTTCCTGTTTATCGTTTTATGAGAGAGAGATGGGATTTTGACGTACTGCGATATAGAAACGTTTATTGCGAAGATAGGCGCGGGTCAGAGATTGGGTAATGTGGCGTTGGGGATTCATGCACAGGGTGGTAGAGCTTTACCGCATGGAACGTGTGCTGGTGTTGGGATAGGTAAGATACTTATGCTGGAACTGAACTATTAATACGAACTCGTTCTGATCTACTAATCAGGCGGACATGCAACTCATGGCGGATATGGCTACGATTCTCGTCTCTGGGGACTAGCACTCGATACAATTGTTGGGCTCGACGTTGTCCTCGCCAACGGCACATTTGTTCACACAAGCGAAACTGAGAATACTGGTCTCTGGTACGCATTACGAGGCGCCGCCGATGCTTTTGGCATCGTCACACACTTTTATATGCAAACACTTGCTGCACCAGCTGAAGTTACATATTTCACTTCCAATCTCTCATCTACGCTTTCCAGCGCCGAAAAAGTCTCTGCTGCGTTTTTGCAGACGCAAGATTTTGTTCTCAAGAGTCCTTTACTCACACCGAATATATCATTTGGATTTAATGTCAATAGCGCAGGCGGTCTTGCAATCACAGGAATGTGTACCTTTTGCGATCTTGCCCATTTTCGGGATATCGTCTTTCCGCAACTGGTATCCGGTTTCGATATCGATTCTCGGAATATCACGAATTTATCCTGGATCGATACACTCGCTACCCTTGCCGCACCTGATCCGCTGGCTCAGCCTCTATTAAACTACAATTTACACGACACATTCTATGTCAAATCGCTCGTGACCAAAAACGAAGAACCTCTCACCCCCGAAGCGGTCCTTGCGTTCTTCTCCTACATCCTCTCTCATCAATCCCCACAAATCCCCTACTTCTCCATCATCAATCTCTACGGTGCGCCCGGCTCCGCAATCGATAGCGGAGAGCTATCTTCCTCCAGTCATGCCGATATGGATGCGCTCTGGGTATTCCAAAACTACGGATACACGCCCTCTCATCTCCCACCGTGGGATAACCGCATCACGGAAGTCATTGAAGGGATGACGAATGCGGTTTTGGATGCGCAACCCATGGGGAATTTCTCGGGTTATGTAAATTATGTGGATCCGGATTTGTCGGCGGAAGAGGCGGCGGAATCGTATTATGGGAATGCAACGTATGATCGGTTGTTGGGGATTAAGACGGAGGTGGATAGGGGGTTTGTTTTTTGGAGTAAGTTTTTTTTTTCCTTTTTATTCCTTTTTTTATCCTTGGGCTGGAACACGTGGTGACGTGGATGTGTGTGAAGATGTGATGTTGTCGATGTGAGGAGAAATGTCTAACGAGTGTGTTTTAGATCCGCAAGCGATTGGGAATGTGGGGGTTTTGCCTGTGGGAGTTGGAGAGGAGTAATTGGGAGCGGCTTGGATTGGGTTTGACTTTTGCATTTTATGGTGTTTGGGGTTTGAGTTTTGGGTTGCGGGGTGCGGGGTGCGGGGTGCGGACATTTGGATGAAGTTGCGTATAGGTGGCGGAGTAAGGACTGATTCTGTCTTTCTGTCTGCGTGCTGTATTTTCTTTTATGGCATTTCTTTGGGGGGAAAATTTTTATTATGTTTTCCATACTCCGATCCACACTTTTGAAACTCTTCAGCTCGATGCCTTTTCCTCACTGACTGTGGTGCTCGAGATTATGATTACAATGTGTCATGTAGTCATCAAGTGACATGATTTAATGATTTGCTCAAGTTTATCCTGCTACGATCAATCATGCTATGATTCGAAGGTCTCCGATCTAAGGCGCCCTTTTTGTGCCATTCTCGAAGTGACATCTCCTTTTACTGGCAACTTAGAGCAGGTATTCATGAATCTAGGGAACTTTACGGATCCCACGTGTTTAAATCGGGCTCGAAACCAAGAAGCTGCAATTCACTTCTTCGAATCGAGTCATTCTACTTAACTCAATGAGTCAATCGTTTGATTTCGAAACCTTTCTTGAGACTAAGTGATTTCTACATGCAGGTCTTACGTGCAGATAAAGATCCTCCTTCCCTTCGAAAGTCAAGCACAAAATCTTCACCACTATTCAGCTTCGTTTAGCCACTTCTGACAGATTTTGCATAATACTGTTATAAGCGACCGTTAATAATCTATACTCAGAAAACATTAAGATTTCATTACATATTTCCTCGAAGACAGTTCACAGGTTACAACTTAAGCACCTTAAAATGATGATCTTTAACAACAATGGGGCAAGTGATCCTCTTCAACAATGTGAGTTTTCTACACAATCTCGTAGAATCTTCAGCTGATTTTGATACCAAGCCAATCCCTCCACCCTCTCAGTAGACGACAAACAAAAAATGAAAACAGAGCGAAAAAGCCACATCGAGCTCGCCCGATTTCTCTTCGGGGATAACTGGCAGTTCACAAAGTATATCCTCACCTTTGTCGGTGGACATCTCTCCGATTCAGATCCATTGATATTTAAAGCCGCGGAGTTGTTAGGTGTTGGTACAGATCTGGCTTTTGCATACAGATCTGATATATCTGGAAAGAACATGATGGGCGAATCTAGATATACGTTCCTGGAACAACAAATAAGTGAGAGCGATGTATATGCGACATTAGAGACTTTAAGATTCATGGCAAGGGTTGTCAATTTTGAATATTGTAATCAAGATTCTTTGCTGCCCATTCTGCCATAAACAGTGCTGATACCAATGTCTTGCAGATACGCTTGATAATTCTATTCATACATTCATTGCAGAGTTTCAACACCCTGACTTTGTGAACACAGTCTGGAGCGATTACCCTTCTGGTACCATGGATATTAACCGGTCTGCAACAAACCCTCCCAGAGTGATCAAATTAATGAAGCTACTTTACGACGATGCTCAGTGGGAATACACAAAACTCGCTCTTGAGTGGGGCTTTGATCGAACATATTACACAAGAACAAAAGTAACTCGGCTCCACAAAGAAGGAAGCAAAGTAGCCGAGGAATACAGACGTCTACTTGCCTCCAAAAACATCGCGGAAGAAGATGTAGATAGAGTCTTGAGTAATTATCTTGATGAGAGTTGTTTCGATATCAACGAGGCTGATGTGGAAGCCACGTTGGATATTGTGCAGGTTTGGGATTACTATATGTCTCGTCAGTTCAATCCTCACTCCCATTCATGCCTTCAGCAATTGATTTACTGACATATCGCTTAGGTGATGGAGACAAAATTTCTAAATTCTTAGATGATGTCAGGAATGTTGACAAGGATTAGGAAGCAAGATGAGAGATATGGTGAAACTTGGTGAGGACACTGGTGTGCATTTGGTTTTCAACGCGAGACTTTATAGTTTGAAGAATCCACATTCTTTTATCATCAATGCCTTTCGATTATAAGTGAGTATGTAAATGGTAGAGATCTCATTACGAACTATCTGACATTTGTCCATGTTGATCATACTCTCCTGAAAATGGCACGTGAAAGACATACGAAGTGACGCTCGCCATCACTTTGCTGCCACTTCTTCTTCAATCTTTCACTTCTCTTTAAGCCATATTCCATATCTACGATCGGATAATATCCTTTGTCCCCGCATTAGGTACAGAATGTATGTAATTGGGAAGTACTTTGACCGATGAACATGTTGAATCTTCTAGACTGGTATCACAACACCTTGAACATACTTCTCATATTCTCTATCATACAGATCTTGGTGCAAGACGATGCGTGCGCTTTGTATCAAAAATCAAAATATTCGAGAGCTTTTAGTAGCCACCGAGATGACAGAATAGTAACTGAAGACACTTTACTAAAATATGGCACTCATAAGTTCAAAGTTTCAAAAGTGGCAGTAGAGAAATGTCCGGGATCTCTGGCCGGCAAGGACCATATCATCCAAGTTTGAAGATAGTGTAGAATGATTGAATTCTAGCCGATGCTTATTGGCTTGTCAGATAACCGAGCGAGCGCTATCGACTCCCGTATGCTTTCAATTGCAATTTAGTCCTCGATATCGTTGTGTAATTTATCTTTCATAAGGGCATACTATACTAATAATGTTAAATATCAATTCAGATTATAAAACTATTTAAAGGTTTCGATCACATTGCACAAGTAGTTTTACAGAATCCATGCGCGCGAACTTCAAAAGATTCCATAAATCATGGGGTGGAATATATTATATCATCATTTCCGCCTTGTAATTTCTCCTCAGTTAGGCCTAAATCTTCATATATCACATGATAGCCAAGAAGCAGTAGACGTCCAGTCTTTTATTTGTCTAAGTTCGCTTAAAGAAACAAACTACATGTATTGAGTTAAACGACATCTTGAACATACGCTATTACGAAAACCAGTCACCGTGGCTCGACGGGGTCGTCGTTGACTGCACATCTACGGATCGAATAAAAAGTGACACCTAGAGGGAGTGCGCATCTGCTGTCCTTCTTGGCCTCGGCCAAGTTTCCTTGAAAAGTCTATAACTATTTTTTTCCTTTTTTTTTACATTAATTTTGTTTTGGCCCCACTGTTTTTTGTCCTGACAAGCGAGTTCTCGTCTCGAGTATACTTCATTACCTCAAAGTATAGAATGTCGTATATAATGGTTATCGGCTGACAGTATGAAGTCCACTCAATTTATGATCGACATTTTGAGGGTAATAGGGTATCGACAATCATTATGTGATTGAGTCTTGAAATTTTTCCGTGAATGAATCGCTAACTTCAATGTCAAAGTTTGGCGTTCGTACTCCATGTAGAGATTTTGAGACCTGGAGAATATTTATTTACCCTGCCTTGTAGCATTCCATGAAATGTTTATTCATGAGACTCGGCGGGCATAGATCTTACCCCAGGTTTTGATTAGATGATCGTTGAATAGAGTGTTTGAGATTGATATTATTTCTGATTTAAAAAAAGTAGAATGATACGTTAGGGAATTAAATGATTCTTCTAATTAAAGAGTACATGATATACATCGCATGCAATTATTCTCGACATTCAATAATACTAATCACCCTCTCAAGTGCTTGAACCTCATAAACTCGTGTCTAGCTGTACTCAGTCATATTTTTTGGAGAGTTTATCGTATTCTATATAATAATATCAACCCATAGAGGGTAACTTGAAAGACCCCGAGTCCTCCTTACCCTTCTTCTACCTTGAAATCCATCAAGGCTCTCATCTTATCATGTACTATCGAATTTTGTTGACTGGTAGGATTTTGCGAACATAACCATTCCATAGTCGAAATCGGGATTCAATCAACTCAGGGTATAATGTTACGATGAGACTAGTGAAAAGAACATGGAAACAAAAATGGACCGTTAATTTGCAGATCTCGAAAGTATGAGAACGCGCTAACAGCTCTTTGGACAAAAAACTCTCAGAACTAGATTCTACTCCGTTGAACAAAAATTTAAGCGTATGATGATCACCACATCAAGCATTTGATCGGGCGGTTTGACGATAGATTCAAAGACAAGAAAGACCAATCATCTATGATATGTTGCAGTAGGGGCCATTCGTCAAAACATCAGGTGAGGAGGCAGGCGAAACGTAGTTTTGGAAACGGGAAGAGTTGCGACGTAGATGCATGCGCCATGGTGCACGAGTGATGCGTAGCTCATGGGTACAAGCCATGGCGGTTTCCAACTCTAGAATAGTGTCAATACATCAAATCTGTCATCAAGAATGACTGATAGAAGAGATAGACGAGCTTTTAACAATCCTCATGCGTTCAAATCGGCGAGAGCTTGATTCATCTTACCTGGGCTAATGAAACCTATATTCCTGAATAATCCGATCTTTAGTAGTGGTGAGTTAATAGGAATGTTGATAAGTTCCGTATGAACGGTTGTTTAGATGTGGTCGATCATCTCAAACCCACTCAGCTCCACAATTATCATCGAAATTCACCTATACAATCGTACAGTGAATCATCTACGCAGTCACTTGAAGCAATATATGTATTGCAATTGAGGAGATATCTCTACACCAAGTCGAGAACCTTGCACCCTGGCCGAGTTAGTTAACAGGTTGCTTGCACATCAACGAATAAAAATCGAAACACCTTAAGAACCTTTGGTTTGACTATGCTGTTGGTTCCCCTCGTGGGGTTTGATTTAAAAGTTCGTCCTCATTCTCAGCACCCATCTGGATTCCAAAGATATAAGCTCATTCTCAGCACCCAACTGGCTTCCTTATATCTTTGTTTCATTCTCAAATTTTTGTTCAATAAAAATTCTATCACTGCTCTTTGCAATCAATCGACCGCCTCTCACCAATCATCTATCACTACCTTTCTTCAAACAATTACTATCATTATTCAACCCCGTATTCTTCCCTACACCACCTTCTCTTCACCATTCTTTTGATTTTTGGTTCCATTTTTGTTTTCCCGTCATACATATATGCAACCAGCTTGCTTCAGAGACCATACATGTATGCCCTTATGTTGCTTTTGCACTCAACCTCAGAACGGGGGAAGTTATGATTGCATTTGGATATCATGGGAAGGATAATAAGATAAGTTTCACAGCTTTGACGCTGACTCTGTTTCTGTCAAAAGGCGCTCCAAAATCTTTCGAACGTAAGGCCAAACAGGTTCAACCAAGGAATGACGCAAATCATCAAGAACCAACCACTCAAGAGTAGTAAATCCTTGGCCACGGGCACGATAACGCTCAAGCGCAGCTGCGAGAGCTTCAGATCTCGATAAAGGGACAAAGACGTCTTCCTTCCCGTGCAGCATATACAACCGTGTCTTCTTTGCCCAACTTCCGGACAGTCCATTTTTTTCTTGCATCTGTGCTATTGTTTCCAGCGGCGTTGCGGAAAACCCCGCCCATGTAATAATAGCTGCAAGGTCCGCGGCCTTTCTCCGAGTGAGCAAAAATAGATACAAGATTGAAGCACCCTGACTATCTCCCATAAAAACGATTCTGTTCGCAGGCGTACCCATTGCAACCTCCGTATCAATGAGTTGCTCAAAATAATCAAGCGAAACCTCAATATCACGCACATCAGAATGATGCTGTCCAAACTCATCGGTCTTCAAAGGATCCCCTGCTGAAGGAACAGGCTGATCAATATTATACCAGGTATACTTTCCAGGGCGAGGCCAGATATTTGCCAGACCTTCCGGGATAACGATCTTGACATTTTGAAGTATGGACGATTTATGGACATGATATGCGACAGATAATCTGTTGGGAGGATCCTGATTGAACTGGTCTGCTGACCAACCATAACCATGCAGAAAGATGATTGTAGCAGGTTGGGCCGGTTCCGTAGCACTTTTGGGGGGGAATATGGTGATTGGAAGCCTGCGCTGATTTTCCGAGGCCATTTTGCTATCCTCATCACTACCTCTGGCCATTGCAGCGATTTATTGTACTATCAATTGTTTCCTATTTAGAATAATAATAACAGTATCTTTGCATATTATGACAAGATTCGAGAGTGATGCTTAAATCATACTACCCTAGGTATACTAAACACGCAAAGCACGAGATAAGCTTACACAATGAGATCTAATTTCATATCGGAGGCCAATCAAAAATCGTTAGGCTAGTCTCACTTTCTGACTAATCACGATTTAAGACGTCAAGGCATTCACAAAATGAGAGCGACAGTTTCTTCTAGACATAAATTGACTCTGGACCATTTCGCCGACAAATGGATTTTACGTTGATAAAGGAGTGATAATCCTGGTTTCAATATTAATCGAGCTAACGACCACACTCCTTGATGATGCACCTGTCTGATAGGATCTGAATCTTCATGACTTGCGGCTTCACTCATCTCTTTCCACCACTCCTGCGAACTGACTATTCTTACATCTGACGAAGAAATTGTAACTCCTTACACAGGTGAAGCCACAGCTGCATACACTTTCAACACCGACCCAAACTCATAGGTGTCAGTTGAAGCATCTTCTATCAGCAGAGGTAACCAAGTAACAGACACAAATGCATATAATCTTCATGCTAACCCATGCCACCCAGTCCATCCCGACCCAATACATCCCTAATCCCTAGAAGACGAGTACAAGTTCATTACGCAGCAGTTATCGTGGGAGCGAATAGCCGAGTTGCCGGTGAATATCTTCCCTTTCCGCGCTCATGATATCGTACGCTGCAGAGTTCTTCTTCATATCTTTATTCGTCCTCCGAAGTTTGTCAACCAGGTCTTCGTGACGAGTTCGATTATTCGAATTATATGATATTTCCTCCAGCGTATCATTCCAAATTGTCTCCATCAAATCAGTTGCCTTTCGATCTCTTAACATGATCGTAAGTTCGATGCAATCGTAGACCATTTCTTTAATAATCAAAACAGGAGCATCGACTTTGTGGTGGACGGCACAATGTCTTATCTGCGCGATCCTACAGAGCATATCCTTGAACTCCCTGACACTACAACGAAAAAGGTACAGATGAGCTTCGTTTATGCGAACATTCCGCAATACTTTATGAAATTCATGGAGTTGAGCGTGGCCCGCTTTGTACCACAATAAAGCGCAGAACAGGTTCCCATAACCGTATCTTTGAGCCCAATAATACAAAGCTCTCACTATACAATGATGTGTATCATCCAAAATTCCTTGCTGTATGTCCCAAATAAAAAAATGCACCGTTTCTTGTCGTGGTACGCTATAAGAACCAATGGTTATGTATTCCGAAGTGGGCGATATCATTTTTGAAGCCTTGACTTTACACACAGATAATGTCAGGAAAAGACTAAACAAAGTTCAAACCACGTAACGTACCATAATTACCACCAGTATTAATATCGAATCTGTTATGAGCTTCGAAAGATCTACCGAGGTTGTCGGTCCTTCTTCTCTGGTTGGCCCTCTCAGGACTGGGGGTGTTGCGGCGACGCTTCCGAGACTGATCGGGTCTTGTCGCGCGGCTTCTCTCTCTTTGATCTGGTATCCAATATGAACTGGTAGGACCATGAGGTTGTTTTTGGTTGCGAGAAAGTCGTGCTGAGTCTTGATTTTGTGCCACTAATTCTTGCGAGCTAGTCGAACGCTTGTCATTTTTACCAGGGTTTTTTGTTGCCTCGCCTGCATCTACCTGTCCCTCTTCATACTCAGTATCCTTTGTGGCTACCAATGTTGTTGAATTCCTTCCACTTATGGGCTTGCTTTCTCTGGCAATACGATCCAAATTCAGCGCAGGTTCTTCTTTTGACTAGGGATGATTAGTCAATTTCGTAATCTCATGATCTGCCAACATACGTCCTCTTCTCAGTCAGTCCGAAAGAGTCATGTAGCAGAGAGGCTTCACCCTCATCCTTTTCAATAGCATTCACAACTTCTTCAGTCTTGCCTGTGTCCTTGAGCATGGCTGGCACAAACCAGTCTGGTTGAAGATCTTTGAGCACCTCGAGTTTCTTCTCATACCACCCTTCTTGTATCATGCCTTTGAGCAAGTCTACAATCTCTCCGACAGCGAGATGGCCTAACCAACATGATGTTTTTATTTGATTAGCCTGAATAATTGTTCTTAGGTGATCTGTTTCAAGGGTAGGTCCATCACCGCTGTCAACAAGTTTCTCAAATATTAAGAACGCCATCTTCTTATGAAGTTCCACTGCCGTATCATTTCGAAGCCATGGGGGTAGGTTTGCAGGCCCCGCCGTCATGGTTCCATCTGACATGTTCACGACAACTGTACACAATGATATCTTCGAAGGTGATAGAAACACAATTGATAATTGACAGTCGAAAGAAATTCTACCGTCAAGTCGCGGTTTCAGTTACTTGCGCCTTTGTTTTTGCAATTTCTTTCAATTTGATTTGTGTGTTTTTATTAGTCACTGAGCATTCACTCAAAATGAGTGAATCTAAATTGACGGTAAAATTTGATTGCGAGTGGAAAAGCCTAGGAGGATGAAAGCTTAACTACCATTGACCTGTCATTGTCTATTCATCATACCTCATTGTCGAACTAGATCACTGAGCGTGTTGAATTGCCAGTTGAAAGCTTATTCTTGAATTTATTGACCATTTCATAACGTTGAGGGTAGGACATTGTTGGCGAGGCTTCAATTGAAGATGACTTCTAGCTAGATGAGTTTCGGGCCATAAGCTTGGTTCCATCTAAGTCTCAGCTGAGGCTCTCACATGGCACTCCGTCAAATTCACTCAGAAGGTAAGCAAAGCGTCCATCGAAATTCCCACACATACCAACCAGATCTAACTCGTGTCTTGTGAGAAAGGGATTGGGATTGGATATCGAGTTCCATACCATTAGTAAAACTAAAACTAAAGAGTTCTGATACATGATCCGATCTGAGCTTGTGTCTTTTATCTGATCAGGCGCAAGACTTTCGAATCTTTCGAGAATTGTATCTCATCTGAAGTCTTTGATATCGCAGTGGTCGGTAAAAGTATTAGCGCACGTAATTAGGAAAGTCAATGATCAAATCTAACTCTCTACAAGCGATGCTATAGATTTTGACTGAAGTCCATGTATCGGAGCAAGAGAAAGGGTCTTGGAGCAATTATCCCTTACAGAGATATCCACACCCATATTTGAAGCTTCCTTTGCCTTTGTTACTCGTGTTGTGGGCTACGACACAAACTAGTATCATCAAAACACCAGGTAGCTCTAGTAGCTAGCCGGCGCATCTTGCGCCAGAAAATAACAAGAAGGGTGGTCTTGACTCTTACTCAAGAACATAGAAATTAATTCACCTATGTCTGGAGCAAAAGTAGATCAGTGAAAGTTACGCAATATCAATGTATCAATATAGCGCCTGATACGATTACAATATTTTGTCAACGGTATTAGCCATCCTCTATTAATAGCGCTATTTATGAGCATACTTAGAGTTGACAATGATCTGATGCCGCCGTGGAACGCAGGAGCCTTCTGTTTGTGCCGAGGGAATATCTCAAAAACAGTACAATGGGCTTGGTGCTGTACTTCCTAAGAAGAGTGAATTATGGGACTTCTATGACAGAAGGAGTTGGCGGAAGGATAGAATCAGTACTGATTTAGCCATGGAAGCATGATTTTATGGAACATTGTAATGCATCATTCATGATAATACTTTCCCCCAAAGTAAGGGTGTAGTATCATGCAAAGCGAAAGGGCAGACTCGATATATCATGGAGCAAGAGGGGTATCTGTATCTAGTGCGAGTCTTGTGTAGTAAGGAAATTTAGAGGGTGAAATTGCTATATGAGGTCGCTTAATGAGGCAAAAACTGCCAGAACAAGATACATGAGTTGCCACAATTTAATGTCTTACTTTCGCAACTTGTCAAGGTCGGGGATGGCTATAATATGGAACATTGCGACATAAGTTCCCTATATATAATTTGATTATTTAATTATGCTTGCTACTTCTCTTTACGATATTGAGACCCTCAATCTCAACCATCTCCCCACTCTTCATTGCTACTCTCACTGCCTCACAAACTACCATCGCACTCAAACCCTCTTCCCCACTACATATTGGTTTCTGACCTTCCTTTACTACCTGGACTAAGTGTTTGATCTGTTCATCAAAAGGTACAATTTCTGTATCAACCTGTATTTCGTCTTTCTTCAACTCATCATTCCACGCCTTCTCTCCTTGCCCAACTTCATAACTCTACCTTGTCAAGTCAGGCACGCTTATACCTCCTCTCGTCCCTAATATTCGATAGAACCCACCCGCACCATTCTCCTTGCCTACCTGAGGGATTGTAGGATTTTCTCCGGTACCAGCTTCGAAATTCCATGGAGAAGGAACAGCATCGCTTAGCAAAAATGTTCCTACTACTCTTCTCTCAAATCGCAATATCATCGCCCCACCTTCTTCAGCATCAACGCCTCTAGTTTTCTTACTCTCAATAGCAGACACCATAGTAATCTTGCCTAGCAAGTATTGTAACAAATCAAGTTCATGTATCAAATTAATGAGTACCACGCCACCGCTCTCACCATTTCTTCTCCATTCTCCAATAACGTCAAAATATGATGAGGACTTTTTCAACGCCCATATAGGTAAATGCGGAGAAATCCGATGTGCCGCCAAGCTGACTAATATGAACGTCAACATCAGCTAGCATCGCACATTAATCCCAGCTCCCCGCAAATCTTGGAACCAAGAGGCTTTTGCGGCAATGTCTTTAGCCGTATTTGACGGGCAATTCTTTTAACGCATGAATCAGCCATGAAACAGTCAAATGTTTTTGATCGTACGCCTGTTTTTCTAAAATTCTTATCCATTCGGGAAGAGAATAAAAGATAGTAGTTCTATCTCAATGGGAAAAGATATGAGATGTGGACCTTATCAAGGAGGGGGAATGCACTGGCCCTATACTTGACTGTGTCAATCTCAATTTCTTCTTGACTGTTGATGTAACTTTGTGGCTTGCTGCATATATTGCTATTATTCCCATATGTCTCCGAGTTGATTGTTCTCTTAGTTGATTGAACTTAAACTCTCTATATCTCGTCATATTGCTCTTCACTATTGTCGCCTTTCAGTCGTATCGTGTTGCGTTGCATATAACTAGTAATTTATATTCAAACCATTCTCGCATCTATACGTAAAACAAACATCAAAATGTCTTTCAAACCAGCAATTGCAAGCATGTCCCTCGGGCGCTGTTTTGCTCATCATAGTCTCGAACAAAAATTCAAAGCCGCCAGAGATGTAGGTCTCTCTGGTATTGAGATGTGTAAGAACGTCACCCCTTTCACCACCACAAAAACTAAACTCTTCCATAGTTTACGAAGATCTAGCCGATCTCGCCTCCACTCTACCCTCTCACCCGTCACCCTCATCTCATATTCACGCCGCGCAATATATTCGCTCCCTCTCCTCATATTATGGTCTTCCCATCATAGCCTGCGGGCCCTTCTTCTGTCAAGAAGGATCTCTTTCCTCTTCTGCTAAAAAGTCTAAACTTCAAGAACTAAATCTCTGGTTCCAAGTTTGCCGTATACTAGGCACAGATATCATCCAAATTCCCTCTACATTCACTTCCTCATCCGGCACCACCCCTTCCATATCACAAATGGCCTCCGATCTTCGCGAAATTGCCGATTTGGGCGCTGCCCAAAAACCACCTTTTAGATTCGCGTTTGAAAATCTGTGTTTTGGTGCACATATTGATACGTGGAGTGGAGCGTGGGAAATCGTAAAGAGCGTTGATAGGGAAAGTTTTGGATTGTGTCTAGACACATTTAATATCGCCGGGCGCGAATTTGCTGACCCCGCCTCTCCTTCGGGTATTGTACCCGATGCTCAAGCGACATTCAAGAAAAGTTTGGAGAAGATGGTACAGACTATTGATCCCAAGAAAGTATTCTACATCCAGATCGTTGATGCAGAACGCCTGGCTGAGCCACTGGTTGAAGGCCACGAGTTTTATATCGAGGGAATGAAAGCACGAATGTCGTGGAGCAGGAATTGTAGGTTATTCCTGGGAGAGCAAGATAGAGGGGGTTATCTTCCCGTAATGGATGTTTTGAAAGCTATTTGTGATGGCTTAGGATATAAGGGTTGGGTGAGTTTCGAGTTATTCAATCGAAGCTTGGTGGAGAAGGGCGATCATGTTCCAAGAGAACATGCTGAGAGAGCTGTCAGAAGTTGGGAATTCGTCTGTGAGGAGATGGTGTGGGAAAATGTGTATACTAATGTTAACGAAAGAAGGGCAGAGAGGGAGAGAAGAGGGGAAATTGGAACTGACGTTATGGCTCGCTTGTAATTTTTGGACATATGGAGTAGATGGGCGATATGCATTGCACGGCGCTTGGCGGGATGGCAACATTTTTACATCACGGCGTTAAATATACATAGTACATAATTTTTACATATCAAATGATTGTCGGTTAGCAATTATATCTTCCGCTATTAACATTGAACTCTGCATGAATCCATACAAAGCCATTTATCTCTTCAAAGCTTTTTTTTTCAAGCAGAAGCACATCAACCATTCCCACCAGGATTTGTTCTTTGCTCCTCGGCAGCACTCAGTGCCTGGAGTATCTGCCCCGCCTCAATTCCCTCATCGCCGTGTCCAAAATCTATTCCTCCTCCAAACACTGCATCGCCAGGCATGCCCATTCCTATATTTCCAAAACCATGATTATCCATCCCCGATGAATCTGCCGCAGAGCTTGCCAGCAGTTGCTGAAATATACTATTGTTCGAATATAGCGGGTCAGGTTCCCGGCAGAAAGTGTAAAAATCCTTATTTCGGTTATCGGGATCCTCAAATCCAAGATTCACCAAACTCTGATCCATACTGTTCGTCCTACATGCTGTTAATACTAGATGTTTCTTACTATGTCTGATCTCGAAAGAATAACTTACCACTCCATTGCATCCATGACAGCAAAATCGTTAAATATCGAATCACCATCGGTTTCCAGGCTGTTTGGGAGTAGTGTTTGTTGCAAGTTGGGAGACTGCTGGAGTAACCCAAACGGCATTTGATTAGTGGCCCGGTTTTGGTTCTGAAACTGTTGAGGAACGCCCCATGGGTTTAAAGCTGTGGTATTACCGTTGTTGTAAACCGATTGCGGGCTCTCCGAAATTCTTGTAGGAAAATTCTCTGCAAGAGAGCCATTAAAAGAGTGATTGGACTGCGTCACCGGCTGGTCAGCAATTATTTCTGAAGGAAGTCTTGAGTAAAATAAGGAACAAATTTTTATGGCAAGTGAGAACGGCAAGGTTGCACGCTAGCCCTAATCCTCGAATCTTCGAACAAGCTTTAAGAAAAAATGTTCACACAAGTTCGCAAGATGGGGGATTCATAACCGATATATAAATGGACTTACATGTGATGTTGGCGGAACTAAATTCTTCGCATATTGGAGATTACTCCTTGTAGGCCGTGATGTATCCATGCTATTCATTGATTGTGATCGGAAGACTTGAGGACTATAGGGCTGACTGATTTCGTAGCTGGCTGTACTATTAGGCGTTTTGGCCGATTGAGGTGTTTCCGCGGCTGCTGGCACCATGAGATCAAACGCAGCTTGGCTTTCACGTCGGTTTTTCAGCAAGGCGATTTCGGCAGCATCTTTGAAGGATTCAAAAGCTAGCCATGCTGGCTCCATGGTAGAAACGCACATATCTAAGTTGTACTTCCAATCGTCAAGAACTGCGAGGTCATGTTGTCAGTAATTGCTCATCACAGAAGACGAAAGAAACAAAAAAATTTAGGCATTGAGGAAGAATCAGGATCCGAGAAGTAGGACATTGGGAAGGGAAAAAATAAAATTAAGCTCACCGATATGTGTATTATCAATACTTCGCAGGACCGCATGAACAACATCGTATGCTTTCTTGGTGTAGTACTCAAATGTTGGTGGAACTATTAGAAGTCCAAATGTATAAGAATGTCGTTTCAAAAGGTGAACTATCTGCCGTGCCGATCTTGTGCAAGGTTCTAAATCAGGACTTCCCTTTCTTTGACCATGTGATAAGAGCTGACATTCTGCAAGCGTGGTGAAATATGCAATATGAAGATGATAAT
Organism: Botrytis tulipae; assembly: GCA_004786125.1. Classification (NCBI taxonomy): domain Eukaryota; kingdom Fungi; phylum Ascomycota; class Leotiomycetes; order Helotiales; family Sclerotiniaceae; genus Botrytis; species Botrytis tulipae. Next base: position 59,250 of record PQXH01000010.1, read on the forward strand.
GATGCGGTAGCAGCGAAGAAGCTTGTTCGCTGTTCATTGCAGTAGAATCGAAATATAAAGGCTGCGATTGGGATCGACTCCAGGTATGTAACCTTTCCAGCAATCCAGTGCTGAATTGGACAGTTTTTGCACTATCGGATGCACAACTTGCATCATTCAAAATTTGGAGAACTTGGACGAGACGATTGAAAGTGCTCAGGATAGAGGCTGGAACTCTAGAGTTTCCAACAGCGCTCCTTCGCACAGTGAGACAGTCCGTCCAAGGATCCCATTCTTCCAAACCATCTTCGACTAGCATCCCAATACAATCCAGATCATCTGATCTTAAATGTGGGCGTCTTCGTAGACGTGCTGCGACTAAGGTATCCAGAGCAAAACAACCTAGGAATACGTGCTTAGATCTCGAGTTATGCCTCGATGATTTTGGCTTCTCAACCAACGGTTTCTCAAGACCAAGCTCAATAGCAATCCTGACGGCCTGTCCAATAAGTATCCAGGCCCTGTTTAAATGCCCAAGTCCAAAATTTGTGAGAGTCAAGATTAAGAGAGCTTGCACATGGCCAAGGTCTAGATTTCCTTCTTCATTTGGAATAAGAGCTCTCGCGTGCGTATACATTCTTTCGGCCGTCCATACATCTTGTGATACTAATCCCTGAGCATGAGGTATATTGTTGATAGCTCGATGTTGGAATTTGGCATAGGCTATTGCAGCCCATAAAAGTGCGTGATCTCCACTGACGACCTCTGCTTCACTGGTCCTTGTTTGAGAATATTGATACGATATTCTCAATAAGTCATGTTTTTCTATAACAGGGAGCCAACAATGAGTATAAGAAAAATATACATCAAGGAGATGCCAGGTCTCCGATGGAAGCTCGGGCAAATTTGATCTACCAACCGCAGCAGCCGGGTGAGCAGGACTCAAAATCGATCCGCGGTGCGTGATGGGTTCTGGAAGACTGTTGGAAAACTTTCCGATAGAGCCTCCAGCTATTGGAGACGTAGGCGGCTCCTCTTGAATCTGAAAATCGACTTTCTGATCGGACCAGCCGCTGATCGAAGTCCGTGGTGGAGGTTCATTATCTTGAACAGATATTGGAGAATCGGATTGGGCGCCTAGACTACAAGCCGAGAGTCAGCAAAAGTTAAGCTTCCATCTAAATGGAACAATCTAAGCTAATTCCATATCTTCAAATTCATTTGGACATTTAGCTAAGACTGAACTCGCAATCGAATGTGAACAATAAATCAGGTTAAAATTTCAACTTCTTTGGAAGTTCGGAGCCGGAGATATCAAACTCGTTATAAAATTTCAGCCAGGGTTGAACATTGAGAGATGTAGAATGCAAATAAAACCGATTATGCTCACCCTAGCACAGGTCGTTTCCCTGTTTGGACATCTGAGTCGAGACGTTTTCTCTTAATAATGTCCCCAGTACTAGACCCAGGCCCCGGTTCCAATATTGGTAGTAATCTTTCCAGTTCTCTTGATAATTGGGACTTTCTCCATACCTCAGCCAGACTGTCCGATTGCTGTCCATCTTCATTTCTCCAAATGCTGATAAGTGCCTCGTTTGTCTCGTCCCCATTGAATACTGCCAAAATTTCATCCTCAACCCCCTCCACTTCTCTTATTGTAAGACCCCATAGCTTCTCAATCCCACGAACATATCCTTCTGGTAGCCCGCGCTTCTTTACATTCGCGTCGTACGAGCAGGTTCTACCGTGGGTCAAACAAGTCGAGCATGAGGGCCGGTTCCCATCGCATTTATCTTTGCGACTCCGGCACTTATCGCAAGCCTGAGAAACTCGTTTTCGTGTGCCCTGTAATTGCTTCTTCGAGCCTCCCTGCAGAACCTTGGCCTCCTTTTTATTATTAGATGGTGCCCCTTCAGGCTTCGAGCTCCGGGTGGAGTTTCCATGTTCCATTTCTACAATGGATAATATACAACAAGGGACGATGCCCGCTTCGACCCGAGATACCTTCGCATGCGAACCATATGTATGCCATCGACCGATTCGTTTCTTACTTCAACCAGAAGGATTGTCTTTGGTACCGTACCATATCAAATGGATTGTCGTTCTGAGTCGCGCGCGAAGGTTACTAGCAGCTCGGTGGGTGTCGTTATTCCTGTCAATGGGCTCGCGATGATTCACTGCATTGATTTTCACCCAGGTAACAGCAATTGAATATCTTAAAGTCGCCCTTCATTCTCCATACAAAATTTGACATTGAACTCAAATTCATCTCGTCGTTTCCCCATACCCCACAGACGGCCAGGAGTCCGAGCTAATTCAATTGGAGGTGGAAGAATTCTCACCCGACAGTCGCTTATTAATTAGTTCCTGACCATGGTCATTGGCTAGTCTACTAGGTCTAGGTGGTTGATTGAAGGGACCTACATTCGGCATTTGCGATTGTGTGTCTCGGTGCTTTTTCGAAAGAGCGATCAAGAATGTAGTTCGATAAGTCACCATTTCTGTACAATTTCCCTTAGTTTTGCTCTTGTTATATTGTACTTATTCATGAGAAAAAGTTGTCGACTGTAATCAACTCTTCCCACTTACCTTACCATTTTTGAGTTTGTCGCTTCGTTGGACTGTACTGCAACGGCGCCCCTTCATCCTTGATTTTAGCCAATCACGTGCTACGGGACGAAATCCAGAATGCGAGCAAAACGATGTCTCTAACAACTCAAGTCATCTCCAACGATGGAACCATGGATATAGAAAAGGCAATACAGTTGAAACCAGGAGTGCAAACGAAAGGTCGAATTTTCCCCTCCAATGCGTCAATCATTCTCATAGGTTCCCGAGGGTCGGGAAAACGAAGTTTGGGGTTTATTGGAGCAACACATCTTGGTCGACGATTGATAACTGAAGACCACTATTTTCAGGAAGTCACAGGCCTTTCTCGTGCCGCTTACGTCCAAAAGAATGGAGCTCAAAACTTTCACAAAAGAAATATCGACGTTGCGAGGCAAATGTTATACGAAAACAGAACAGGATGTATTATTGAATGTGGAATGGCAAGTCTCGCAACAGAGGTACAGAAGACACTGTAAGCACAATCCTTTTCTCTATCTTCGCCGTTCAAATTCTTCTGTTCGTTTCAAAGTTTGGGATTGTGACAATACTTACAGCCAGGGTTAATGTTCAAATATATTTACATACCTATATTTGAGTACCATTCTTGGAATTATTCACTAACTTGGTTGATCTGCTAGTCAAGAATATACAAAAACAAATCCCGTGATCTATATTATTCGAAACAGTCAAAGGATTCGAGAAATGCTGAACATAGGAGGTTTCGAAGCTGCACGTTACGAAAAAGCCGATGCTGCTCATCGATTTTGTTCAAATTATGAATATTATAATTTGCATGATAGAAGTTGTGATGGAATGGCGAGTCCGAAAGATCAAGGACTTCCCAATGTTTCATCAAAATTAAAACATGCAAAGGAAGACTTCTCGGCATTTCTAGACTTCATCACGGGACAAGGTGTCCTTCGTAATAGTTTAGAAAGTCCGTTCTCTATCGCCGCTTTGCCACCCGAGTGCAGACTGTACACCTATGCATTATCTATTCGTATGTCGACAATTCCTGACCTGGATCTTCAACAATTGGAATCTGGAGCCGACGCAGTTCAGATCAAGGTTGATGCCCTGAGATCTCCCGATATTCAAAGGGATTTAGCTAAACAAGTTTCAACGGTAAGAAGGGAACTTGGGGTACCAGTTATCCTCCATGCCGAAGAATATGCATTTGAAGGTCTCTCATTGTCCTTATCTCAAAAAGAAGATTTCTATTTTGCATTACTTGAGCACGGGCTTCGGCTGGGGGTTGAGTATATCGTCATCGATCTTAAGCATTCATCCGATCGGGTCATGCAGCTTGTTCGGTCTTCTGGAAGGACGAAAACTATTGGACACTATCTTCATCGTGTCGAGAATTCATGGGGATGGGATGACGAGTCTAGGATGATACAATACCGGAGAGCCGAGTCGATAGGCTGTGATATTGTTAGGTTTGCTCGTGCAACCTCGAAAGAAAGTGACAATGAAACTGTTCGCGGGTTTCTGAGAAAAATTGAGGCTATACCAGGCCATCTTCCAGTAATCGCCTATAATCTTGGAGACCATGGAAGGAGTTCGCTAATTGAGAATCGAATTTTTACACCAGTAACGCATCCTGTCATGAATTCTACTGTTAGTAAAAGTCAACTCCGACAATTTCTGCCAACAGCGGCAGAGGCTCGGCAGGAACTATACCGAAAGTCTATACTCGATCCACTCCATTTTGTACATCTTGGAGCCAGTGTAGCCTACAGTTTGTCTCCAGCGATGCACAATACAGCTTATGAAGTGTGTGGTATGAGCAACGATTTTCAATCGTTACAAGTCAAATCCGTTGATGATATTCATGCTATCTGTCAGCGACCTGATTTTGGTGGAGCAGCTATCACACAGCCATTCAAAGTCCAGATCATGTCGCGAATTGGCCCAAAAAGTTACCATGCAAAAGCTATTGGGGCTGTAAACACTCTCTTACCACTTCGGCCGTCCTCAAACGGCAATTCTCTTGACGGTACCACACAATCCTTACTTCAACACGCAAATCGTCGAAGTAAAACTGGACCCGTCACTGATTACTATGGCGACAACACTGATTTCATTGGGATAATGACATGTCTCCGCCGTAACATATCTCCAAGAAATGTCGTTCAGCCATCCAAAACGACGGGACTAGTGATCGGTGCGGGTGGTATGGCACGAGCAGCTGTGTATGCCATGATTCAACTCGGCTGCCGCAAAATATTCTTATTCAATCGAACACTTGAGAATGCTCAGAGAGTTGCTGATCACTTCAATTCGTGGGCTACTAGTTTGAGTAATCATGGCAAAATTGTACATGTGTTGCAATCATCGCAGGAGCAGTGGCCACAGGGCTTTAGCCCGCCTACTATGATTGTCTCTTGTGTCCCGGCACGAAGTGTGGGCGATCAACCGCCAGCGAATTTTACGATGCCTGTACAATGGCTGGGTAGTCCTACCGGTGGAGTTGTTGTAGAGGTACGTATTTTAATCTTGTCTTTCTACCTCAGTACTCGCATCCAGAACCCTCTCCAAGTGATTCTCATACTCCGTATCGAAGATGTTCTTTCTAGATTTATATGCATTTTAATTCGTTCAAATGAATCTCATCCTTTGTTTGAGATCGTTGTTGAAGCACGATATGCTCCTTGTATTGGATGCAATTTTTGAACTACTCATCATTTCCACACTTTCGTCTTTCATCCCGCAAACTAACTAACATTCCACAACAGCTCTCCTATAAACCTCCACTTACAACTCCTCTCCTCTCTCAAATCCGCCAATTTCGCTCCGAAACTAAAACCGCCTGGGTAGTAGTCGACGGTCTTGAAGTCCTTCCCGAGCAGGCTATCGCCCAATTTGAGCTGATGACTGGTGTTAAAGCGCCCAAGAGACGCATGAGAATGGAGGTGTATTCAAATTATCATAAATATGGGGAAGCAGAGGGAGATAGACAGGCATGGATGGGATAATAATGGGTATGAAATTGTATATGAAATTGTGCATGATTTAGCGTGTTGTTTTACTGGATTCTGGTTTATATTAGCTATGTGGAGTTTTCATGGGTGGAGAAAGGAAAGCGGAGACACCAAGAAGCAGCAAAATTGGATGGGGATTGGGGTTATGGGTCAGGGGTAGGGGTAGGGGTAGGGGCTAGTTGATGAACTCAAATTTTACACACGTATATACACCGTTCCATGTAGAATGTACAGAGTGAAGCTGGATGTTCAAATTGACGTCCGCAGATTTCTTGGATTCCCAAAGCCAAGGACACCGGGGTAAATGAAGTAAGGAAATACAAGATGTCCAACGTCTACTCTTTGTTTCCAGTCTATTGCAGTATCCGCAGTTACAATCACCACACATCCTAACGAAATAACTCTTGCAACGGTTCCAGCTTGTTAATCCAGAAAGTATAATCGGCGGTTGTATAGACCAGCACATCGATTGATCCAAGTATACTCCTGTAAGTTAATTGATATCTGTTCAAGAATAATAGACGAACATGAACGATTTTGTGGTAAAATGTTGACTCCAATTCGATCCATCGAACAGTCACAATATCTATGCTTTGTCCGATGATTAAAGATAAAAACGCATAACTACCATAATTAACCGTAGTCAGCCATTTCTTGACCCATCTCCTCCGCTCATTGGTCTATCATCAGGAATCGGTTATTATGCTGGTAGGTAGTTTGTTGAAGATGCTGAAGGGCGGGAAAGAGTTGGAAATCTTCATGATAGTGCCAAATCCATCTTGCCTTTTACTCGCAGTCATCAAGTGTCCACACCTCTTCGGACATCGACAACCCTCACATTTAGTTGTTCAGTAAGATTTGTGTGCCTCATGATCTGGACTCCTGGTGTTCCGTACCTGTCAACAACAATGGTAAGGTATGACATGGCACCAAAATATGCGATCACGGTACATAGTAAGGGGATCATCGTTAAGTCATCAATGCTCTTCTTGATCAAAATTAAGTTCTTGATATTATCATACTCGTAAATTCATTAACATCAATGCATACATATATACGTGTAGTAATGCTAAGCGGTAATCATAGATGCACTTCCTCGGAAATGTGCATCTGATGATCCCTAAAACAAAAAGCCAGCCTCCAAAACACTATAAACACCAAAAACCAAACACAAATCCGCTCCATCTCTTGAGTTTCCCATTTTCCTACTTTAAAGCAGGCCAGATACTGTTCCGCTTTAGACAACTTCGACATAAGCACTCTTCTCGTTTCCTTCCTTGTCCAATCCAATTCCACTTCCTTCTACGTTTCTTCTGAACGCCTCTTCGTCTTCCTTCAATTCTCTTAATACAACGCCATGGGCATGTCTGGCCTTCAATTCGGAGCTGAAGAGTCTATCCATACTCTCCAATGGGATACCCTTAGTTTCAGGAACCAAGAAGAAGACGAATAAAATACTGCACATCATCAAAGAAGCAAAGAAGATGAAAACACCCCATCCCATAGCTTTAAACATTTGTGCTGTGAAACGAGCAACCAAGAAGTTGAAGAACCAGTTACTGGCGGCTGCGAATGCTTGACCAAGCGTACGGACGTGCTGGGGGAACATCTCGGAGTTGATGACCCATGGGGTACCGTTCCATGAGGGAGTGTAGGAAGCGGTCCAGAGGTAAAAGAATGCCATGGCGGATTTACCACCTGCGGAAAGAGTGGTAGAAGGGTTGGCAGAAGGGTTTGCAACGGCGATGTAGCCGCCGACGTAGTATAAACAGATGGCTCCTGCAAAGGCACCATACATGAGGAGATTCCTGCGGCCAAAGTTGTCGATGAGGAAGAAAAGCCAAATGAGTGTCACAGCTGCCTTGATGACACCAAAGATACCTGTAGTGAGAAGCGAGGCGTTTGTACCGACGACACCGATCTCCTTGAAGACGGTAGGAGAGTAATAGTTGATGGCGTTGATACCAGATGTGTTTTGCCAGAAAAAGAGAGAGCAGCCGAGAGCAAAACGGTACATGACTTTGCGATCGTTGCCGAGAGCTCTAAAAGGTTGCCAGAAGCCGAGTCCAACGGTGGCCTGCTGTTGTTCGAGAGCAGCGTCAATACTGGATACTTCCTCGAGCATGTATATATCATCTTCAGGAAGTTTTCTGATCCAGCAGAGGTTCTTAAGAGCGGTTGCTCGATCACCACGGCTCATGAGCCATCTTGGGGATTCTTTGATCAAGAATAGTCCGGCAAACATGAGGCCGGCAGGGATCAATTGAACAGCGAATGGGATGATCCACTGTCTGTGATTTGCGGGCATAGTAGTTGAGACTCCGTACTGTTCATATGTCAATGAAAGAAATCGCGTGAATGTACGGAGGTAAGAACTTACGTTGATCCAGAAGCCAACAACGCCACCAACTTGCCATCCCATCTCATACAGTCCGACCAAGCGTCCTCTAATAGCAGGAGGAGAAAGCTCAGAAATGTAGATAGGAGTCAAATTGGAGGCGCCACCAACACCAATACCAGCCAAAACTCTACCACTGTAAATTAATCCAAGACCTCTATCGCCATTGGCGCCCAACATCATTCCAGCACCGACAACGAAGACACCGGAGAACACTTGAAGACCCATTTTACGACCCAAGTAGTGACCAGCTGCATAAGCGAAGAGAGCTCCGAAGAAAGCACCAGCTTGATAGAGTGAGACGATATTTTCGGAGATAAGGAGAGCTTCATCGGCTGAATATTGTGACCAATTAAACTCGCTCTTGAATGATGGGAGAGCGATTGTTCCGCCGACAAATGCAGAGTCATATCCAATCATCACTGCACAAAACGCGGCTCTATATAACAGATTAGTTTGATGAATTTTTGCACATTGGACGGGATCACTTACACAGTCGCGCAGAAATATACGCGGGCGTTGTAGACACATGCTGGCGTAGGCCGATCTGGTGAATGTCAATGGCTACTCTTTCGAAGGACTCTCAAGATATCATACCTTCTACCAAAGTCAAAAGACCCATCTTGAATGATTTTCTATTTCAACACTTCCAAAATTTCGAAGTTGCTGATCTCGCAAGATTCCTTGGCGTCGTGAAGAAAAAATTCTTCGAAGTAACGTGAGTCACAAGCTTGAACCCTTGGACCCGCCCAATTGCAATGTAGTATTGTGATATCGCAACTTTAATAAAATTGCCAAAGATCACTAGATATTCTTGACAATCAAGTCGTTTACATGAAAAGAGATAGAAGAGAGTAAAGATGATGAGACGAAAAAGACAACTCGTAACGGAACACCCATTTTATAAGAAGAAAATCCAGAGAACACTTGATATGGTGGATCTTCAAAATTTGATGGCAATCCAGAACTTACTGTTGGCCACGCTTACGGCTCCGTCTTCCTGGGACTGGACAGGGAAATCTGGATTGTATTCTGGGGTAGAATGAAAGATTCATGTTCATTTTGGTGTGTGTCTTGGCGAGTTTTTATCTTCCGTGCGCGTTTGGTTGTTGGTGGGGAAGCTTAGATAGCACACGAGGGAGGACCTGGCTTAGGTTCCGCGTCCAGAATGCCATGGGGTGGAGAGGGAAAGAAGATTTGGCGCGCGAAGGCGCGAATTTGAAGGTCATCATGCACTAATGATTGGGATTTGGCTGGTTTATTGAGATCTTACTAGGTTACTTCTGGTATGGACTACTTCCTTAGATGGAGAACTTGATGGGGAGAGAGATCTTGTGTGGGAGAGTGTGGGAGACCCGGAAAAGAATATCAAAATTGAGGGGAAAGACCTTTTCCATATTCTTTTCTGGGTGCGACAGACGAACATGATTGGCGATCGACCTGGTTAGCACGTGGAAAGGGTTACAATGGTAGCTCTCCCCATGGGGAATCAGCGGGGGAATTCGCCCCTTTAAATTAATGTTCTATTTTATTTAAAGATGAAGAAAGGAAGAAATGTTGAGGCTGGTAATCTTTATAAAACACTAATCAATCTGGCTGCCCCGAAATATTGATTATGTGCTGCAACTTGCAACCTAAAGATCAATTTCTTCGTTGTTTACTCCAATCTGGCTGTATCTTGAGATGTTTACCTCCCAAAACATTTACCCGACATATCTTAATGCCATGGCTTTCACGACTTCACTCCTCTGTAGCCAACACCGCCACTCCAAGAAATTTAAGCAAGCCTTTGGTTCTTAGCTATAGCTTTACTTAAACCTTGAGACGTTGATGGCGGGGACAAGAAACTGGAAGCTCCGACCAAATTGCAATGGAAGAGCAGCTAAGAAATAGTTATTTCGGAAACGCTAACCTCAAATAGTAACCTATCGCTGAAATGTACCGTGCCGTCGCTTAAAAATTCACGGCAAGGGGCTTCTAGCTAATCAGTGGTTCAATTGAGTCAAACCCTACCCCACGTTGTGTGGGATCATTCCTAGTGTTCACGGACGGCTAAAGAAATTTGCGGGTTGATCGAAGAGTAGGGTTCTGATTTCACGAGAAGCATGAAACTGTGCATTGTGTGTTCAAAATTTGGTGGGGTTCTGCTTCAACCTTCCATATCGTGAATTTGCGACGCGTATATGTATTTCCGCGCATTGCAAAAGCTTCTTACAGGTCAAGGTGTATGGAATTGTCATCAAACCAATTAGCTGGACAAATTATAAGTTTGATTTAATTGCTCACGGGCTAATGCCATTAGACCCTGAGACTTGGCTCATAGAGAATACAATTCCTTTCCCGTTGACTTGTTTGTTTGATCTTTGCTCTTCCATCGATAACAAGATATCTCCACGATTTCAAAAGCTCCATTTCCTCAGTTACCTCTCGAAATAACTTTTCCGCTTCCATTCGTCTTTTCATCTTTCCCAACTCCAATCCATTATAACCTTACTCATATTAGGATTCCTCTCTTTTTGGATACACGATTCGAGTTGCAACATTTTATTGAATATTAAGTTTTATCTGCAGCCATGTCACAAACAATCACCAGCACCGTTGACGCCACCATTCCCTCCGCAATGATGGAGACCCCGCCCCCGGATATCTCCCACCTGGATCGAGTTGCATACCTGTTTGGGTATCCAATTGCGCATTCTCTCTCTCCTCTATGTGAGTTCGAATCCTTGAATCTTCCATCACACCATCTGCTTCATAGCTTTTCATCATCCAGCATCACTCCTATGGGGACATGCCCCAAATCCCTAGAGCTTGCTGCATTCGCGAGAGCATTCATCCATTCCTTGTAAATTTCACACTCTATGCATAGCCACAAGAACTTTCACAATGCCCCTCCTTCCTCTCCCTTCTAGGCCTTCAGCTAACCAATGATCCCACCACCAGTCCATGGCACAATCTTCCGCTCCTTGAACCTCAACTACCTCCAGTTCCTATACGAGACTCAAACCCTCAAAGATTGTATCGAGCTCACCAAAGACCCCAAATTTCTCGGCGCTTCCGTAACCATGCCCTTCAAAGTAGCCATCATCCCATACCTCGACCAGCTCACACCAGAGGGCGCTGCCATTGGTGCCATTAATACTATCTACCACCGCACATCACCTTCTGGTGAGAAGATTCTTTGTGGAACCAACACCGATTGTATTGGTGTCCGCGAAGCTATCCTTCAGAACGCATCAGCAGCAACAATATCAAGTATAAAAGGTTCGGCAGGTATGGTCATTGGAGGTGGAGGAACCTGTCGAGCAGCCGTCTACGCATTGAAGAAATTCCTCGGTTGCGAGACCGTATACATGGTCAATCGGGATAAATCCGAGTGCGACGCTGTAATTGCTGAATGCAGCAGTAACGGATTCGGAGACAATTTATTGTATATCGAGTCGGTAGAACAAGCGAAATCATTAGCAGCACCCACAGTAATCATCTCCGCGATTCCAGATTTTACACCAATATCCGACGATGAACATAGAGCGCGAGGAATTATTACAGAATTCTTGGGAAAAGAGGGAGAGAAGGGAGTGATTTTGGAAATGTGTTATCATCCAAGTCCCGATACACAGATTGCAGCACTAGCTACAAAAGCGGAATGGCAGGTAGTAGGAGGTGTAGAAGCGATGATTAACCAGGGGTTGGAGCAAGATAAGGTTTGGTTGGGAGTTGAGCTTGAGCAGTTACCGGTAAAGGAGGTAAGGACTGTTGTTTTGGAGAAATTAGCGAATGACAGGGCGAAGCACGCGGGTTCGTGATGTCCAGGTTAAATGTATGCGTAGGACACAAGTCCGAGTGACGTCACGATCAAGTGTAACGATTTTGGCTATTTAGCAACGTGATATGAATTTGTGGATAAAATATAAATGGTTGCATGGGCTGTATGTAAGATTAAGATAGATTATACTCAAGCAATGAACTCAATTTGGAACATCCATATTTCTTTCTCACCAAACTTCCTAAGTGAAAATCATACCTCCTCGTTTAATAAAACTTCCTATTCGGATCCGAATTTTATTTGTAAATCTCTACACCAACAAACACCACTGATCGACGGGCCTCTCGATATCTAGGTATTTAATCAGCATAAAACCCCCACCACACAACCCCACTACGACGCTTCACCACGCCTATCATCGGCCTCTAATCCTTCCTGATACAACCCACTATCAGACCTATCAAGTCTTACTCATCCGTGTGCCAGCCTACTCATACCTGAGCTTCTTTATTGTGAGCCACCCAAAAACAAGTTTCCTCCCTTCGGTGCAATTTAGACACCAATTGATATCCAGAGGTTAGCAAATAACAAAATGGCCGATAAGATATCAGATGCAGAACTCCAAGAGATCTACGCGTTTGCGTTAGACTTGGGGAGGAGAGCGGGCAAAATGTTGATGGACGGGGTAGAGAAGAGATGTGAAGGCGATGAGGGGGGGAAGGAAGAAGAAAAAATGAATGCGGTGGACATCGTTACACAGACTGATTTGGGTATGTCTCGGAGTCATTTACGCTGGGCATTGAGGGGGCAAGATACGTCTATCTGATGCGTCAGGATGGCAGGATTGAAAAGAGATATACTGATCACGTGAAATGGATAGATGTTGAAGCATTTGTTAAGCATGAGATATTAAGTCGATATCCTTCACATAAGTAAATACTGACCCCTTCATTCATAGAAACTAGCTCACAGTGCCCAGATTCATCGGAGAAGAAACCTATTCCTCCGGCTCCTCCAAACAATACCTCGTTGATGACTCCCCAACTTGGATCGTCGACCCTCTCGACGGAACAGTAAATTACACACATTTATTCCCTATGTTCTGTATTTCCATCGCCTTTTGTATTAACGGCATCCCCATCATCGGAGTCATCTACGCTCCAATTCTCGATGTCTCATATTCTGCTTTAGCCGGACACGGCGCATGGGAAAACGATCATGTGGGAGCTAGTGATGGGACTCCATCGGGGGGCTCTAGTTTCGCGTCCGGAAGTTTGAAGAGAAAGAGGAAGTTACCATATGTAAAAGGAAAGCCTCTAGGACCAGAGGCGCCGAAGGGTTGTACGTTTAGTTGTGAGTGGGGGAAGGATAGGAGGGATATCGAGGGGGGAAATTTGAGAAAGAAGATTGATAGTTTTGTAAATCTGGCTACTGAGATCGGGGGTAGAGGTGGAAAAGGAGGAATGGTTCATGGGGTCAGGAGTTTGGGGAGGTGGGTCATTCCTTCGCATCTCCATCTTCTATGATTGAGAGGACGAGAAATTAAAATACTAACACTCTTGTGACATTTAGTGCAACGATGGATCTAGCATACACAGCAACTGGAGCTTTCGATATTTGGTGGGAAGGCGGTTGTTGGGAATGGTTCGTTAATTCATTCGATTCACATTTCTACTTTCTACATCAACTAATACACACCCCAGGGACGTAGCAGCAGGAATTTGCATTCTCCGCGAAGCCGGGGGTTTGATAACCACCGCAAATCCTCCCGCCAACCTCGAGACTGATCCTATCCAAGAAGTCAGATTGGGTAGTCGATTGTACCTAGCTATTAGGTATGCTCACTCTCTCACTGCCCTCTGGGAAACCAACTCCACACACCCTGTATTCCACCAATTCAGTCAGAAGAATTTTAATACTAACCACTTTCCTCTCTAGACCAGCAGGCGATACGCCCACCGAAACAGGAAGGCAGCAACAAGAGCGTGTAGTGAGAGAAGTATGGAAGAGGGTGGAGGCATTAGACTATTCCCGTCCTGGGGCATAGTGGAAGGGTAGTACTGCATGTACAGAACTCAGATGAGGTACGGCGCTGCACAATGTTGTAAATAAGCAGCTATATACTGTAGAATGTAGTTAGATTTACATGCATGTACACTGATCATTCAACTTCGACGCTCTCAACAATGATGTGTATGTTGCAATCAGATTTTCATCGATGTTTTTATTCTGTGACGTTTCTCATAAATCCTCACATACATCCATCTATTTACTAAATCCTTACTACCCTTCTAGTTCCATCCGATCGCCGACGCAATATCCATTGCACACAAATAGCCATATGTTCGAAAGAAATCCAGCCCTTTATCGATCATGTTTCAATAAAGCACCTTCAAGCATCGTCTCTCCATATCAGTCACAATAGCAACTATAGATATATCAAGGTTGTGTTTAATCTACCAACGCTCCGTTAAGGGCATCTTTCTAAAGGAAAGGTATGCCCCTGCGACCACTATAGATCGCATCGCTGGGTGTCTATCAAAGACAGAGGAATGAGGAAAACGATAATACAAAAGATATAGGGAAACTTGGATGAAAGGCTGTAAACATCCCCGTGCAGATTGAGTATCAAGACTCCAGAATGAACGCGAGAGAATAAAATTGGGACGAAGGAAGAGAAAGAAAAGAGATATACTTAGGATGATAATATCAAAATGTATCACTGCACCTGAAGGACTCAAGGATGAGACGTGGAGAACACCTGGTGGTTCTATGAATTTGCGCCGCCGTTAATTCTCTTTCCAAGAAAATGCAACTCCGTCCCGTTTGCTAATTAGCAATTTATTCAGTCATAATCCTTTCCGTCTTTCCGCTACCGTACGCCACGCTATGGGTATAAATCTTCGAATATAGCAAATTGCAGATTGATTTTGATATAAATCATACGATCGTAAACCAGAAATCTAATCGCTAGAATGTGTAAAAAGAGCAGAAATAGATTCTCCATAATGATTCCTTCTAATGGCCTCGGAGAGTAGCTTCGATAAGTCTAAGATTTGCAACTTCTTTGCATCTTTTGCCTTCTCTGGCGGGATAGGGAATGAGTTTGTAACGACGATGGTGTCGATACAGTCACAGTTTTGGAGTTCTTCAAGGGCATCTCCTCCAAAGAGGCCGTGCGTAGCAATACAATAGACCTTTTTGGCACCACCACGTTTGACGACTGTTTCAGCTGCAGCGATCCAGCTGCCAGCTTTATCAATCATATCATCAACGATGAAGACGGTACGATTTCGAACATCTCCTACTAATGTAATCATCTGTTCGAGGCCTGGGTCTTTAAAGCCTTCTTCTTCCTCATCTGATGCATCACCAGCAGCGCCTGCTGTTCCACCGAGTGCGTGCGGCTCAGGATTAAAGATTGAAGATGCCATAGAAATCGACATGGGATCATCTTCGGGACGTTCGAGAATTAATGAAGATGACATCGCAGATTGTGTAGGAGAAGGATAGTCATCTGAGACGATGTGACCTTGAACCAATCGACCATGGGTGACCTCTCGAGCACGCTCATCAGTATACTGCGCTTCAATCGCTTCATCAACGGGTGTAGATCTTGGTGCGGGGGTAGTGTGTGCTCGTATCAAAGGCGAGGATGCTCCAACAGAATTTCGATGCCCAGATCTGATGGCCGATGGCGCGTTGTGCAGACGTTGTGGTGGAGAGGGATGGCTGTCTTGACGGGCTCTTGTCTGATGTGAGACTGAATCACAGTCCAGTGACATTGATGAGGTAGGGTCTGCTTCTCCGTCATGTTTTGGCTCTTCTGCCGTCTCTTCTTCCGCTGCAGGGGATGCGCCAATATGTAGCTTGTTGATGTCTCCATGCAAATCTTCGCCTGTAGAGTTTTCAATTTGATTCATGATCATACTCATTGACATATTTGCGGGGGTTCGTCTTCTGTCTGTTGTGACCATTCCGAAATTGAGTTTCAAAGCATCTGCTAGAGATGTTACTCTTTTGGTGCCACCAGCATTCTTCGAAACGCAAACAGCCTCAGTCCACTCCTGCACATTGCGCCGAATCCAACGTGCAATCAATGGTTCCGCGTGGAGATTGTCGACGGGACATTTGAAGAAGCCTTGCATTTGTGAAGCATGGAGATCAACAGTAATGACATGATTGATTCCGGCAACGTGTAGAAGATTTGCGAGCATACGAGCAGTGATAGCTCCTCGATGTGACTTCTTTTTTGACTGTCTACTGTATGGGAAGTATGGCAGAACAGCTGTAGAAGTTAGCAATTAAGTCTTGCGATGGTAAGAAATAGAATTCGGCGCACGAACCTGTAATTTTGTTCGCGGATCCTCCTTTACAAGCAGATATCATGATCAAAAGCTCCATGATACTATCGTTTATCTTAGAACTACCCGATTGAACGACGAATACATCCTTCTCTCGAATGCTCGTCATGATCTTGACGCTTGTCTCCCCCTAGAATTTATTAGCTGAATAGCGTGCTTCTCTGGGAGTTGAGAAACAGTACATTTGCGAACTGAGTAAGCTCGACTGGGGCCGAAGCCATTCCCAAGTTCGTACATATTTGATCTGTGAGCTTTGGGCATGAGCTGCCGGCGAAGATGAGTGTATTGCGCATCTTGGGTAATGTTTGTTTTTTTGGTTGAAGATGCTTTTTCAATGTCAAGAAGAAAAGAAAAAGTTTTGGCGAGAGATCCAGGATATGTAGTGGGGTTGATTGCGCTAGCGGGGGTTTGGGCTGAAATTTGGGGAATCAATCAATGACAATGAAATCAAATGTTCATCCATCCTTTCACCAAAATCTATCATTTCTTCACGCAAACCTCACTCTGAACAGGGCTCACTTCATTCAATACAAACATTTCGAGCCAGGTCTATCAATCAATTAATACAACCAAATATCATACATGTACAAACGTTCTTGCCGCCACTAAAGCAATGGGAATTCCACATCTAATAACATTCTTACGTCCTTATGCAACTCTCGATTCGTTAAAGGGCAAAGATATTGTGATTGACGGTCCAGGTTTGGCATATCATATCTATCATATATGTTTAGGTACCAAGAAGTCTGCGGGAAACTACTTTGAAGCAAATCCATCATATAAAGAGCTCGGAGATACTGTGCTGGCATGGCTGGATGGCCTAGAACGGAGTGATGCTGTTGTGTGAGTTCTACAGGATTATAAGCTTCTCTTCATTGTGTTGACTTGTAGCAGGAAAAGGATATACTTTGACGGGTACCTACCCCCAGCCAAATTAGATGTTCGTTACCAAAGGCTTAATCGAAATACACAGCAACTGGAGAAATATCACAAAGAATACGCGTCTGGTTTGAGGTACGGACTTTCATCGACAAGCCGAACTATACCTTCAGCATTTCCTTTCGCATTTTCCCCCCAGCGTCCCAACTTCACAAAGCTTCCAGCATCATCCTTTCTCGTACCGGCAATAATTGAAGCTTTACAAAACTCTAACAAATACAAACATCTCGTCACGATTGTTCCTGGGGAAGCAGATACATATTGTGCCAGCTATGTTAGCCGATATGGTGGAATCATTCTCACTGGCGATTCCGATCTTCTCGTTCATGAAACTGGCTCCGACAGTTCTGTGAGCTTCTTTCAAGATGTTGAAGTTTCATCCAAGGCCGATTCATGGATGCTACAGTCCCAAATATTCCACGCTGGATCCATCATCAAGCGATTAGGCCTTCCCCCTTCATATGGTATTCGTGCTCTTGCTTTTGAGATCTTCATGGATTGTCATGGTAGCTTTTCCAAGTTACTGAAACAAGCAATTGCGTTAACCGCTATCAATCAGCACAAAAAAATGTATGAAGATTTTGTCAAGGAGTATTTGCCAGTGGAAATTGATGTAGCCACTCTCAGTGCGGAGCTGGTCAAACCTTCTGAAGTGAAGACTGCTCTGCAAGTTCTTGATCCTCGTATTTGTGAGTATGTTCTTCAGTTTCCTTATTTTATGAAATGTCTTGGCCTTTCCCAATCTTCAAGCGGCTCCCAGGATGGTGCAAATAACATCAACATTTTTCTTCCATTTCTCATTGATTCCCCATCTCGAACCAATGCTTGGGAGATGTCCACATCCATCCGACAACTGGCATATGGTTGCGTC
Source organism: Botrytis tulipae (assembly GCA_004786125.1). Taxonomy (NCBI): domain Eukaryota; kingdom Fungi; phylum Ascomycota; class Leotiomycetes; order Helotiales; family Sclerotiniaceae; genus Botrytis; species Botrytis tulipae. Next base: position 77,161 of record PQXH01000010.1, read on the forward strand.
AATCTAGTACTTCCAGTCGAAGAGAGGAGGACCTCCGTTTTTGAGAATAAACGACAAGCCAATGCTTCGCGAGGGAGGGAGTGGGAAATTCCAGGTGCTTCAGACATTCCAGAGGCTTGCACTGAAATTCTAAACTTTCTTCGCGAGTCACGGTCCAAGTTCAAGGGACAAAGCATTGCTGGCCACTGGACCTCAATCTCATTTACACAAGATGCCCAGTGGTCGAAGTCGATAGACAAAGTAAGCCTGGGCAGGAAGGTTTTGGCTGGACTCCAAATCTCAGAACCATATAACACTATCCGTAAGACAAGTGAGTGGGACTGGGATATGATACATGTCATAGCCCAAATCCAAGGATCTCATTACTCTTTCAGGATTTTGAAGCAGATGATAACCTTTTTGACCCTGATTGGTGGCCGTAACTCAGTCCCTTTACCATTGTTGCAACTACATGATACGCTTCAAGACCTGCCATGTCTTAGTGATCTCAATGGATTCGAACAAATGGACTCCATCTTAAGGACGATGAAAGAAACAATTCTTGGAGATTTGAGTCAAACGATTGGATTATCTACTGCCACTTCTGCGAAAACATCTAAGCAAAAGAAGAAAAGGAAGCGGGACAACTCGAATCGAACTGGTACAGCAAACAAAAAGCCAACAAATCCATTTGATGTATTGGGTACTGATTGGTAATATGATCGTCTTGACAGCCTTCACTCTAAGGATGATACTTGGCATTGAATTGAATCAGCTGCATTCATGATTTTATTATTTTCCGCAAGATCTTGTTCATGTCATGTGAATAGACACTTTATCCTGCATTTCATGGCAGGACATGATAATAACCATATAGACTCTATACCTTGTTCAAGAACAAAAAGATACAAACCACTCCATGGATCAAAACAATTGGACAGAATCGACTTGTGTTTTGGCGCTTAATGGTCCTCCAACCTTTCATGTCTTCCTAGTAGACTTTATAGCAGCCCCAGTAGTCTCACTACCAATGCTGCAGATGAAAACATTTTGGACTCTGGTGTGGAATTTTGAGTCATGAGAGAGATGAAAGAGGAAAGTGGCAAGAGATTAGATGGAGGGGCTGTATAGATTCGGGGCAAATGAGCCGAAGCTTCGTGAGTGAATTGTAAGTGAATTGTGAGTGAATTGTGACTCTTTGTATATCCAGCGGATTCTGCGTAATGCAATAGTAGCAGACAAAGACAGAGTCTATTCTATTACATGTTTGTTGCTCATAGCAAATTCATCATTCAGAAGTCAGGTCTGTGATGGGTAGAACGATTTACAGCAATGAAGAGTTGTTCTTGCTGATGGAAGTGAGTAAAGTAAATCTGTCTTTCAAAAGCATTATATACCTATAGGTAGTTATATATATAATCAAAGTGTATACCAATTTGAAGCAAAGTATTTTGCACGATTTCTACATCTTATTCATATAATAATAAGTATTTTCTAGCTAATGAATATTGATCTCATTTTATTCCTTTGCCCATTCACTCTTTCCTTTATAGGCCACAGCATCAGGTTTAGTTCATCACGGGGTAGGAAGGAGAAACTCAATAAGAAAGTGAATATTATGTCCATTTCGGACCACACTGGCCTCATTAATTCCGAGTCCCGACCTCCGACTTCCCACAACAACCTATTTACCAATAGGGTTTATTGTTTATTTATTCTCTTCCACAACTAAACCCTTCTTTCAACCTCGACTTCCAATCTCGACTTTTGGTAACAACTGCAATCATGGATACAATCATGAAAGATGCAAACGATGCTGCTAAACATCGTTCTTGTCACACAAGCATTTTGAATGAAGCTGCAGCTGCTCCAAAAACTGTTGTCAACTTTACAGAAATCGTTGAAATTTCTTCAGATGATGGATCTTCTGAAGAATCTAGTAATGGTGATGATGATCAGGAGAGTGTTGACAGGCAACTGATCAATAATGCAAAGGTCGGTGTTGTTTGATCAGTGTTTATTGAGTTGTAAAGTGCCTTTTGTTAATCATAAATGTTACAGCAATCTGACGAGAAGCAATCTGGTAAAGCACATAACCTGACGCCCGTTGAAGAGGATAGACGGGCAATAAGATCAAACCCAAGAGTTCAAGGGGGAAAGATCTCGAAGACAACCAAGGATAAAACAACTGTCCAAAAGGTCGTTCTCTGTCGCCCAGATTCGTCTGTTGTACCAACTAGACCAGATCAACTTCATCTTCTAAAACCTCAATGCAAGGACGCTAAATCAGGTCGCGGCCAAATACCTGAATATTATGGATCAAGAGGATTGAAAAGAGCGCGATATTCTGACAGGAGCTTACGTTCGGAGGGTAGGAATTTACTTGACCCCTGATTCAAAACCTCTTTGTATAAAGCTAATCTGAACAACTTTATTCTAGTCCGTCCAAAATTCAAAGACAAACCTCATGGTCACTATTCCCAGCGAAAACCGAATCTCCCTTGTTTGCCCTTCATACTTCAAATCACTATACTTCGATCTTTGCAAACTGCATTAGAGTCAATGTGTTACCGTTTTGTACAAAAGTGGCTTCCTGAGGTGCTGAATGCGAACACATGGGAATGTCCCGAAAATGTAGAGTTGAACTTATGGTGGGGCGCATTGAACGAGTGTCAGATACCAGTTGAAGCCATTGGTCGTCAAGCACGCACTTCTCTTAATTCCCTCTTCGCGCGGGTGACTGGGATACGCCATCTTGCGGTACATAGACTTACACAGGTCGCAATCGATAGTATCAAGGCAATGATTGAAGATGCTCTGGAAATCGCACACATATTTCGAGACGATATTTTCGTTCCAGACTTTGAACTCTGGAAAGAGAAGATCGCATATTGTTTGGAGGTTGATCGGAAGGCATCTGGTAAGCCAGTCATGGTCCGTAGACTCAATGCTATCAGCACTATGAAAGAGTACAATGCGAATAGTCAGGATAAGCTCAATAAAGAGATTTTTGCGCTAAAGGCCGAACTTCTGGAAAAAGAAAAAAAGGCTGAGCGACTACACCAAGAGTACAACTCTCTTGTGAGAAGCGAAACCGATACCGTTGAACTTGCTAGCAATGGCGGTAAGCTCAGCGTTGAAGAAACTCAACATCTTGGAGATTTCAAAGCACTTGAAGAATGCTTTACGCTGAACTTCGACAGGAAAGCACCTAATCCTGAGCCAGCAGAAAACTTCTCAGGTCACCTTATTATGTTGTCAGAAGTTGGTATGCGTGGACCCAGTAGGGCAGATACATACAGGCCCATAAACGGTCAGTCTAGTATCCAGAATCCCACTGTCTCTCACGGAACTGGTATCAATGGTCTGCCGTCGAGACCTGAACCTATTGCTAGGAATGCTTATGGTACCCCGGTGGGCACAAACGATAACTCTGGTTTAGGCCAAAGAACTGCCAGTGGTCCAGTCTACACATCGCATACCGAACAACCAATTCTTGCTACAGCGGTCGTTGTTGATCTTACGGAAGTTGATGATGCAATTATGGTTGGGTAGTGTTGATTTTGGTGTATATTTTGTTGTGGAGTCTTAACAATGGAGCATATGATGAGGAGGTTGGAGAGAGCGCTGTGACTTTAGGTTATTAATGTCAAGTCGAGATTATGTTACATAGCGATGCTGGACTCGGAATACAAACACATACATTGTAATTTTGCTCTAAATTGGACAAATAACGATCAATTGGATATGTAAGTGATCGTCACGAGTCAATCAATCACCAATTCGCCTTGCATAACTATAGGTCAACCAGGTATACTCTTATCAAAAGATTGGATCTTTCAAGATCAATGTGCAGGGGCTCTTAAAGGCCATAGATTTACACATTTGTAAATACAGACTGATTGAATATTATCTTTGGTGAACTTTGACTATAACACGTATCGATTGTATTCTTGGGTGTATGGAGGAGGGTAAAGTTGCAAGGCTGTATGAAGGACTGGGAGTTTGACCGTCTTCTGCAGCTTTTCATTCACTCGAGACTTGGAGTTTCAATACCTGCTTGAGATGGAAGAATTCGTGTTAAATAACTCAGCTCTTCGACCTTGTGAAAATGTAATATATTTGATATGAAGTTGAAATAGATGCGAGTGAGAAAATTTGGTTGATATCAAGTCGTCGAGTGGGCTGTTGGTCAAGGAGAACTGGAAGAAACAGATATGATGGAAGGGGATAGACTGGCGCTGGAGGGATTTGGTGATGGAAAGTAGAACTTTGAGGAGAGACTTTAATGGGGACTGGAGAGGGTGTAGTGCATGAAATAGGGGGGCTATGAGGAGATATATAACTTATGAATCAATATTAGAAGGAAACGAGGGAAGAGAATGCTCACGATATGAGACCTTGGTATAAATTATATGGATCAAAATCATCATACATATACCTCACTCCTCTCAAGTGAATATTACTGAGCAATCGGTAATAGCTGACATAGCATCTAGGATTACAGACACCGTGTAGACTCCAGTAACACTACTCACTCCTACCTTTACCGCAAGTATCCCTTTGTTCCTAGACCTCCACTCACTGCGGTACAGTGGAGATCACCGCGAAAAGACTCATCTTGTTTCAGAGCATACCTCTTGCTAATTTCTGATGATAGTCACAATATCTCTTAGCCATCTAAATGAATACGAAGTGGCGAGACGATCGTGTCACCTCTCAATATTCAGAGAGCTCAGGTGGAGAGTTTGACATCGCAGTTAGAGGAGAATGTAATCGATTCCTTCGGGATATCTAGGTATGGAGAAAGGGACAGGTATAGGAACAATGATAAAGTAGCACTTAACGAGAAGTTCTAAAGCACTTCCTGATCTAGTTCTTAGCCCTTTCGATGATCAATATCTTGTACTATACTGCTAAAGTATGCCTATGTGACATGAAAAAAGCAATATCGAAGATACTGCAAGTACTCATTTAGATCACACAACTTCCACAACCCCCACCCAATTTCAATGAATCGTTTAGTCCTTGGGTAAGAATGAGTCTTTTGGTGAAGAGTTTAAAAAATGGAGCATCACTTAAGCCGTCCATGTTTAATTTACTCGGAACCATCATCTCTAAACTATATGCGTACATGGCCAGAGGAAGTTATTTGACATATAAAAAAATCACCTTCTAGATGTCGACAGCGCGAACGCATCAGTAAAACAACCCACATCCAAGTAAATTCACGACCCTATAGCATCCACACGATGCGCTTACCAAGATCTCCCTAATGATTTTCCAATCATTACACAAAGTATAATATACAATACCTACACACCGTAAAGTTTCCCCAACCCGTGACCTGGGCATCGCTGCACCTCGATTAATAACCACCCTCTTCATTTCACCAATCTGCTTACCGTACTTGAGTAACCCATTTGAAGATTCTTACCAAATCTCGCCAAGCCATATTGTACATGATAAATTTAGCATCGATCAACCGTTGTCAATTGCTGACATCTCTCTTAACGATCGTTACTCATCAAGAATTATGGAGCACCAGCACCAAGCTATTCCCTATTCCATCCAATCAACTCACAGTTCATATGATCGAGAATTCGACTATTCCCGAAACAGAAAAATTTCCGTGCTAGTGCATTTGTAAAAGAATGGTAATTAATCGCATTTTGCTGCACACTCGGTTGTAGATGGAGAACATCTGCTTACTCATTCAGAAGCTGTTGCATTAAGCTTGATGGTTTCTGCGCTGAGTAAAGTTCTTGCATGAATGCTCTCCACACGATTAATGCCCGCGGACCAGGTGCCCGGAGGGGAAATATCTCGTTTTGAAGCGAGCCTCTTGATACTATCGGAGGAAATCCATAGGTAAGTCGAGGTAGTATTTTGTTTTGGGCGCTGATGGTGGTGGACTGTTTTGTTGTGACGGTGAATCTGCCATCGGTTGTTGGGCTGACCGTTGGATAAAGTTATGGAAATCGTGGAGACTACTAGAAAATTGTAAATTGTGACGGAGATTGAATCATCTAGATGCACAACTAGGGGCCCGGTATTCTGATTACTTCCTTGTGAGTGATGAGGTAGGTGGATCTAGATCGGTGAGACATATCGAGATATTGAGGTACTGTTGTCGCCGCGAGGACTTTTGGTAGTCAAGAGTTTGTGTATAAGAGGAAGAGAGTTTCCAACGATTTCAATCATCCTCCTCATCACTCATCTCATCATCAGACTCACTTCAATAGTTCAAAGTTCAATCTATATATTTCCATCAACAACATGAAGTTCTCTAGCTCCATTATCTTGGCCTCTGCCATTGCCGTTGAAGGTACAATATAGACTGCTACTTTCAAACTTTGCAACCAGAGCTCGAATGCTAACAACTCATCAGGTTTTACCTTTGATCGTCTCAACAAGAGTGATGCCGCTCTTCTTGTTATTGATCACCAGATTGGACTTTCCGAGCTCGTGAGAGATTATGATCCAACTGTCTTCAGACAATCACTCCTCGGTCATGCAGCTCTTGGAAATCTCTTCGATCTTCCAACCATCTTGACCACTTCTGCTGAGCAAGGACCAAACAGCAATCTCCCAGAGGAGATCATTTCCGTGAGTGACCATGAGGTGACATTATTCCGAATCAGTGCTAATGGTGATAGATGCACCCAACTGCCCCTTACATCAAGCGCCAAGGAGAAGTCAATGCATGGGATAATGCTGAGTTCCGTGCTGCTGTTGAAGCCACTGGCAAGAAACAATTGATCATTGGTGGAATCGTCACCGAAGTTTGTGAGTCAACCCTTCACCCATATTACATTTCGGAGTCCCATTTTAATGCAAATCAACAGGTACTTCTTTCCTCGCCCTCTCACTTATTGAGGCAGGATATGATGTCTGGGCCAATACCGAAGCAAGTGGTACTTTCAGTGACAAGTTGGCTTCGGATGCCAACCGACGTATGGAGCAAGCCGGTGTTCATCTCATGGGATTGTTTGGAATTACCATGGATTTGATGAGAGATTGGAGAAACACTCCTGGTGCCGCAGAAGTCCTCCCATACCTTGACAAGTAAGTTAATAGATCACAATTTTCAAGGGAAAAGCGATACTAATATATGTACAGATACTTGGTTCCATACTCCTTAGTTGCCCGTGCTCATGGATATGCTATCGGAAACGGTACCATCCAGCCAGGAGAAGCCCAAATCCTCCTTTAGATGATCTTCTGAAGAAGCCAAAAGTCAAAGCTGGATCATTCTTACTGTTCAGACAAACGAACTCTCCCAATGTGTATTTTCTTGTCCACGCAAAGGAAATTACAATCGGGCACTTGAACTGTATCAGCCCTGTGATAAATTGTTAGATCTCCTAGTTTTACTCTTAGCTATCAATAAAAAGCGTACTTTCAAGTCATATCAAATCCTTCAGCTCTCGTTTGGGAACAAACTTCTTATGTACACTTTCCTTTTGATCACGATCCCATGCCCATCGCTTGAGAAGAGTAGCATCCAATTTATTGTCAAGCATCTGAACAACGTAATCTCCAATGATTGGTAGAAATTTCCACCCATGAAAAGAACCTCCCGTGGCAATGTGCAAATTCTGACATCGTGGATGTGCCGAGATTATAAAATCTTGGTCCGGGGTAATCCCATCCCTAATTACCGCATTAGATTTGAGAAGAGAAAAGAGCCTTGATCCAACCTACCAGCACATGCGAAAAGAATCGAATTTCAGATCTTCAGCTAGTTCACTGTAAATCCCTTTCATTACTCGATAACATTCCTCCTGGAGCCTTTTGGGAACGTTATGTTGCGCTTGGTCGGCTTCATCAGGCGGAGCTGATATCATATGACCTGAGCGTTCATGTAGTGATGTATTTTTGAGAGTGACATCCAGATAGAATTTGAGAATTCCATCAGTGGGAGGGAGTACTGCACCTGTTTGAGATTTAACATCGTTGTTTGATCTCTAATTTAGCTACCACTTACCTAAGACATCCCCGACTGCATGATCGAACACAGGGGTCTTTTTGATCCTATCGTACTCAGTCTCACTCAAATTGACATGGCCAGACACAATTGCAGCTGCTGTAATCCGATCCTCAGCCAGGAGGTGGTGCATCTGCGGCGCGGAATCTGCGAGCAACTTCGCTGTACCTGCTCCAGTTGATAATATGATCTTGTCTGCGCGAAAGGTCCTACCGTCTTTCGTCATTACGCCAATACATTCCCCATCCACTGTCAAAATAAGATTCTCCACGTCTCCCTTGACAAACTTTACACCATTCGCCATTGCCATCTCGGTCACCTTGCGAACTGCTTTTGTGACCTCAGCCCATCCACTACCTTCATTGATGAAGACTTCCTTCACACCTCTCCAATCAGTCCCTTCAAATAATCCTCCATACAAACTTTTCATTTCATCCGGTCCAACAATCCTAGCTTGATGATCGGAGACGCCCAGATTTTCATAATTATCAATGATTCTTCGTCCAAGACCGGTATCATCAACGATAACAAAGCCAGACTCATGATAGTATGGCTTGTACAATGGATCATTCTTCCACATTTCACGGGCTCTGAGCGCTAACTCACAATAAAATATATCTTCATAATCGGCACGAACAATCTTGTTGTAATCATGAGAAGCAGCAAGCGAACATGGAAAGGAGGATGAACGATCCAAGAGGGTTATGGATGACGTGGGGTGTGCAAGTGAGAGATGATGCGCAGTTGATGTACCAAAGACTCCTGAGCCCACTATGAGATAAGAAGTATCGATAGCGGTTTGAGAGGTCATCATGAGCGTTGTCATGTGAAGTATGTGCAAGTCGTCAACCGAAGCATTGAGCAGCGATAGTCATTCAAAATGAGAAGACTATAACATTTTCCATAAATATTTGTTACCTAGTGTGAGCTGTTTGTCTCTCAATGTATCACGAATGGTTCGTTGTGGACAGTAGGACGAACTGAAGTACGATTGCTTCCCCTCACTTACGATGATCAGCTGACCAAAACAAATGGGATGACGCTGATTAATTGATCAATGATATCAGGCATGAACTATTGACTGTAAGGCACTTAGCACTAGAGATTTTGGCGGGGAAAATCCTTATCTTAGCTCCGGCAACCTCCGCTAATATTTTTGAACATTTTCAATTTTATCAATTGATTTCGCAGAAAGAAATTCCGTCCGTCACCAAAATTTCACAAAATCTCCCCAAAACACAAAATGCCCAAAGCAATGAGTCCAAAAGAACTCGCCAGAAACGGAAGAAGGCATAATCCTCTTGAAGCAGATTTGACAGCCAGTGGTCCACTCAAAACTAAATCCGGGAAGAGAAAGTCTAGAAATGAGGATGAGGAAGAAAAGTTCGTGGATTCAAAATCTTCGCGGAGGATTTTAAAGATAGGTCAAGAACTTGCCGATGAAGACGAAGCCGAAACTCAAGCAGCAAAACCGAATGCAGCCTTTAATTTTGATTCAAGATTTGAGAATGAAGATGAGGAGGATGAGCCAGAATTTGGAGATGAGGATGGTGAAGAATGGGGAGATGATGATGAAGTTCCAGAACTAGTTGAATTGGCGCCAGAAGACCGCGATACGTTTGGAAAGTTTTTCCCAGAGAAAGGCGAGGACGATCTAGACCAAAAATTAAAGGAAGTTGGTTGGGGAGGAGAAAATGACGAAAGTCAAGGAGGACAAGGCACAGATCTGACTGCATTAATTCTAGAGAGAATCGCTCAGTTTGAAGCAAAACAATCGGGGCAACCTGGAGTTGGACGTGCTGCACCCGAAGACGATGGATTCTTCGTTCATCCTAAGGTTTTGGAAGTTTATACAAAGTGAGGACTACCTTCACCTTTATCCCGCCCAAATACTAACGAGAATATAGAATTGGTTTGATATTATCGCGATACAAGTCAGGAAAATTACCGAAACCATTCAAGATTCTACCTACAGTACCAAATTGGGAACAAATTCTCGAAATCACCAGGCCGGACAAGTGGACACCAAATGCTTGTTACGAAGCAACAAGAATATTCGTCTCAAGAACACCAATTATCGCACAAAGATTCGTGGAAATGGTCCTACTCGAGAAGGTCCGGGAGGATATTTTCGAAACCAATCACTTGAATGTTCATCTTTTCAAAGCCTTGAAGAAGGCACTTTACAAGCCAGCCGCCTTTTTCAAGGGATTCCTTTTCCCATTGATCGGAAGTGGCACCTGCACACTACGTGAAGCCAGAATCATATCAGGCGTACTTGTACGAGTTTCGATCCCAGTCCTACATTCCGCCGCTGCCATCAAAGGACTTTGCGATATTGCAGCTCAAGAATCATCAGCCGGGACCGAAGGTGGTGGAGCTACAAACATTTTTATCAAGGCTTTGCTTGACAAGAAATACGCACTTCCATACCAAGTCATCGATGCGTTGGTTTTCCATTTCCTGCGATTTAGAAGTGTCGACCCAGCCAGTGTTCGACCCGAAGACCTTGGATCCGGAATGGAAGGTGTAACCAGTTCTAAAGATGCGAAACTACCAGTCATTTGGCATCAATGTCTTTTGGCATTTGCACAAAGATATAGAAATGATATTACAGAAGATCAGAGAGAGTCGCTATTAGATTTGATTAATGTCAAGGGACATTCACAGATCGGTCCTGAGGTTAGAAGGGAATTGCTAGCAGGACGTGGTCGTGGTGTAGTTATTGAAGAAGCAGGACCAGCTGTTGACGGTGATGATACTATGATGATAGACTAATTTGTTAAGGAATCAAAAAGGAATAAAAAGGATAATACCAATGACCCATGACCTATTGAGCTATGACCCATTCTCATTTTTAGGATAACAGACTTGCGCTTTATTTTTTTTTCAAATACTGAATTGTGCAAGAAAAGTCGCCTCGTATGACAATCCATGGATAGGTAGGTAGCTTTAAGCAGGCAACCAAAAAAATGCACAGCCACAAATGTTCAGCTGGTCGTCTTCAAAATCACGTACAACCGCAAGATAATACTCAAAACATTCTTTGGGTGCTTTAAGTGTTCAACTATCTATCAGCATAGGTACGCATAGCAAGTGCAATTGTAATTGCTTGATAGTGTGTTCCTATCTTGTTTTTAACCATTACTGGACACTACTCAACATAAACCCCACAATGTCTCACGAAAAATCATCTCCATCAACCTCCCACCACACTCCCGGATCATTCGAACCCATCAATCCTACATCCGAAGCCGGTCCCTCATCCTCCCGCCAAAACCACCTCGATACATTGTCCGACTCCAATTCCCCCCATCACAACCACAATGACGACTCCACTCCCCCCGCCTATTCCGCCGCGCTCTCTCCTCCCACACCCCTCCACTCCAACCCCCAGCTCCGCTCCCCAGGCATCCCAAATCTCCCCTATAACCTGTATCTCCCTCCTTCATTCACGCTCTCGAGTGATAAAACAACTGTCACTTCTTCCTCGGCGCATCTTTCTAATCCTGGGACTCTCCTCCCCCTGATCACTTCTCTGTGTACTATCCCCCCAAAACCTATGTTGAGAATTGTGGGCCAGCGAATGCATGCCCCGTCCCCGGATTTCGATATTAGGATTAATCTGATGAGTTTGATTGTTGGGGAAGGAGAGCGGAAGATGAACTACATGAAAATTCTTGGGAGAGGCGAAATGGGATGGAGGGGGGGTGTGAGAGAAGCGACGGAGCCTGATTTTGGGGGGAAAGGGGAGAAGGGACTAGAGGGATGGATTAGGGCATTCTGTGGAGATGAAGCGGGTGTGAAGGAGTATGTTTTCCCGTCATTCTAATTATTGTGCTTCTCTTTTGCGAGTTAATCATTAACTGAATCTACCTAGATTCATACTAACACGTCAAATCCCCAATCTCTCGACTACACATCTCCAGGGTCTTATACTTGCCCTTATAGCTCAGACAGGATATCCAGGACACACCACCATCAGCTTCCCGATAACACATTCGAAGGTTGTGGTAAGACCTCCAGACCGAGTAAACTCGTTTTTTAGTAGCGTGGCGAAGGTTTTTATGGGGACGAAGAGGTATGAAGTTGTTAGTAGTGTGTGGCCGTTTGCAGATGTGGGAAGAGGGATCGAAGGAAGGAGGTGTGTAGTTATGGGGGAGGAAGAGTGGTTTGATGAGTAAGTTTAATTTTATTTCATCTGGGGTGCTATATTTTAGAAATGCTAATTAAGTGTTTTGCTAGGTGGAAAAATGTTATTGGAAGAGCGGTTGTAAAAGGGAAGAAAGGATGGGTAACAGTTGAGGATAGATTGGAGTGGTTAATGGAGGGACAGGGGAATGCTGAGCAATGGCGATGGAATAGGCAAGGGTATTGACGATAGGTAGTTCTTGGAGTTTGAATAAAGACTTCCCTTGTACCTGTAGAATTTCAAGCTGGAAAATAAATGAAATTGTGTTTGGGCAGGTTCCAGCATCGAGACTTCCAAGCTAATAATGATGGCAACTTCAACCATGTCGAAGGTTAAAATATTAGTGTAAATGTATTTCGCTCGCAGAAAAACTAGTATCAATCAGCGTTTTTCATTCCGGTTCCAAACAAATTCTAGTTTCTCCCCCTTCACACTCGAATTAAACCACTCAAAAATTTCAACCTTCTCCTGACAAACCCTCGCACCCTTCAAAACATCACTTTCTACCACTTTCTCCACCGCCATGTAAAGCTCCACCGTAGCAAGATTTCTCGCAATACACGCTCTACTACCTGCACCAAAAGCAAACCAATACTTATTTGCTTCCGGCGTGATATTCCCTTCCAGCCATCTTTCGGGCTGAAATTCGTGGGGATTTGGAAAGATGTCTGGATTAAAATGGAGCTCATAGGCGGAACAGCCTACGATAGATCCAGCGGGGAAGTAGACGGATTTGAATGACCATCCACCGCTAGGGACAACGTGAGGTAGACGAGTAGGATTTGCCATGCTGATGCGTAACCCTTCTTTTACTACAGCGGAGAGGTAGGGAAGAGCTTGGATTTCTTGTTTGATGGGAGAACTTGCATTTTCCATTATCTCAGCCCGGAGGATTTGATATCTTCAAGTTTGTAAATACTTCTTCCGCTAAGATCACCAAGAGGATGTTGACTTACTTTTCCGGACACAACACTAAATATCGAAAGATAGTTGCCATATTCATACCTGTAGAATCCGTTCCCGCAAACATCAAATCCTTGCATGAAGACTTCACTTCAGACTTGCTGAACCCCATATTGAGCAATCGGCCAGGATAATTCCTACTTTCCTTGGGTGTTGATTCCACAAGATTATCCACAAATTGGTCCACCAACTTTATGGAATTTTCAGTATGTGAATCCATCATGAATTTTTCCATAAACCATGATAACCAAATAAAGACTGTATTGGGCAAATAAAAGAATCTCCCCACAGCTACAAATGCATCGACAAATGCCGAAGCCGAGAGTCTTTCTCCTTTCTCAGAAGTTCCATTGTAATTTTCCGAAAACAGATGTGTAGAAATAGCATCCAGCGCCAAAATCCTCGCCAAATTCAAGTAATTGACTGGTTCACCTCCGTCAGCATCTTCCTTCATTCTCCTCACCATATTTTCCACACATCCATACAACGCAGCCTCATTATCCCTGATACTTTTTGTCGAAAACAAGGGCATAACTGCCTTTGCCCTCGGAGCCCTAAACTCCGCATTTGTAGTCGAGAATATCGTCTTATGACCATCGACATCGAAATTGGCATAACACGGAGCTTTCGGAAACCCGCCTTTAGATATATAGATAGGGGTTATGGCATCTGCATCTGCGATGTCGATTTCCGATGGAGAGACGCGGACAATGGGACCATATTGGTTGTGGAGTTTGTGGATGCAGCTTGCTTCATCTCCGACATAAGCGTGGTAGTGGAGCCAGAGGGATGTGAGTTTGGGGAGGAGTGGACCGGGAATGTGGGAGAGGGGGTGCAGGGTGCAGCGATAGGTGCAGCGGAGGAGAAGGGATAGGATTGTAATTGTTATTAGAGCTATGAATGGATCTGTGGTTGATCGACCTAAAACCTGCTTGAGAAGAGCCATGGCGAGTATGAGTTGAAGAAGATAGGTCAATTGAGGAAGTTAGGGTCTGCGAGGGTTTAAGTAGGGAAGACGAGAGTTGTGTGACTGATATCGATAACTATCGAGGTGAGTTCATGGGTACTTCGATGACTCAATAATTGATATGACTGAAGATGTCCACCAATGAAATAATAGTCATCTGTGCCGCGATAGATAATACTATCTAGGAAGTTCAACCCATCTTTCTGCACTACATGCATGAAGTTATCAGTACATACCTACACGTGTGGTATTTTAGGTACTCTGTGCCCAGTGGAGTGAGGGGTAATTAGGTCCAGAATGGATAATAATATGTTATCGCAACTCGCTTAATAATACTCAGCTTGGCATGGACATCATAATTCTCTAGAATTTGTTAATTTGCCTTCAAGGCGTGGTTTCCCTTCGTATATTTCCATGGCATCAATCACATAATTGTTATATCGTTTTGTGTTGAACGGGAACGCATATTGGAGTCTCTTTAAGCTTTTTGGCGCTGTGGTTCCAAGACGCGTATGCTGACAAATACCCTGAGCTTCGTTTTTCATGGCAATCAGAAAGATTCCGACTTAACATTTCGACAAAGTGACGATAAGTCCAGCATCAAAACGGCTATTGTTTAGATGAAGGCTTCATCAACGAAGCGGTAAAAAAATCTGTGAAACCGCCTCCTAGATGATTTCTTTGTGCTTGAGTTGCCGGATATAATGCTTTCTAGTAGAGACGATCATATGGCCATCAATCGAATGTTACATCCCCAATATCCACAAATGAAAGTTGTTTCCATCACTTTCCTCCCTCCCGAACCATAATATTTACCACGAAAATTAGTGGCCCATCCTTTCCCTTGAGAATCTCCCTCCACCCCTTCATTGCTCGCTTGCTTACTTCGAACATTTGAAGCTGGACCTGCAAAATACTACCCGAAGCTTCAGATCAACATTTGAAAACGTTCACGATTTTTTAGCTGCGTTTATGTACTCTTAAAGCTCGTCTCGTTTATCCAGTGCCGACTGCTTTTCTTCACCTGGCGCTGTCGGATCCCTTGTTAGCCAGAGAAGTGCTTTTCTTGCTCCCCGCGCATATTCAATCAATTTACTTTTATGGAGACTCGTACAATTCGTTAGCAGTATGAAAAGCTCTGCTCTCAATGCTGGTTTCAGAGCAGCTCCAAGATCATCATGGAGCAACTGATTACACAATGGCTCAAATGAAGTGACGTCCATGTATGCCAATGGCGCTCGAGCTCTTTGTAATTTTGCTTCAAAGACGGCTTTGTTCTTTTGTGCACTCGATGCATTGTCCGCAGTGACAGTCGCGTAATCGCATTCAGGAGAGAGCTTTCTGCGACTGGTCCAATAGGTATCGACGCTATTATTATAGTGCCCTTGCAAATTGCTATCATTTTCTCCTTCTATGAATTTAAGTGATTTGATAAGCTCCAATAGATTTGCTCCGAAATTTTTGAGATTGATACGTTGATTGATTTCCTCTTCATGGTACCTGTCGCTATATAAACTGGATTTAATGGCCGTTTCCCAGGCCATTAGTCTGTGAATGCAAATTTCGAAATTTTGTAGGCACGCATCCAAGGCTTCAGTGAGTTTGTTCAAGTATTCAGTCCATTTATCAAGCCATTTCTCAAAACCTTTGTCACACTCTGCTTCCTCATACTCTGGCTCTGGCGGCTCTTCAAAGTATGCAAATAACCACGCGTAATCCATGAGTGTTTTGGATTGTTGATGCATAGTTGCATTGATTTCATGAAATAAATCGCGAAATCTTTCAAGACGACTTTGAAGAGTTTTGGCTTTGTCCATTCTCCCACCTTGATTCAACAAGAGGTATTCTGCATAAGTACGTTTACTCGGTTTCGAAAACCCATGTAGGGTGGGGGTAATGACTGACACTGGCGATAAATATCCGTTGAAAGTAGACGGAAGAACAACTTTGTATTGATAATCAATATCTTTAGCATAATCATCTTCGATGGTGATTGCATGTGCATAGCCTATCGAATTTACAGGGTGGAATAACCCATATTTTCTGGCATATAACGACCAGAAGTCCTCTGATCGGAACTGAGTATGCATATGTATAGGTAGAGGAGATTCCCATGTTGAGCCCAAGGGTAGTACAAGCTGAGGTGTATCACCATGCCTTGCTGCGTCGTATTCTGACCATGGATCTAGAGTGCTTCCCAAACCAGGTCCATTCGTTATTTTATTGTACGGTATTTTGGAGTGTGTGCCTCCAAACATCTAGAGTAGATCTGATCAGAATGAATATTTTGGATTACATGGGATTTCTTACAGAAGCCTCGCCTGCCCATCCAAGTTCAGACTTTTGTTCTCGACGCCACATTGGCTCGTAAAGTGCACCATGAGAAACCGCTTCCTTTATTTCCTCTTTGAGAGAGTCTCCATCGGAAGTGAATTCCTTAGCACAGCCAAGTACATGCTGATCTACTGTTATTAAATAATAAGACAATGAAGAGTGGAACAACAAACCATAAATTCATGATACATTGACGTTGCCACATACCATTCCTCAGAAAGCCTTTCCGCGTCAGACAAGTTAGGGTTTATTAGCACTCGAAAGCTGTATACGTTATAATCAGTGACTATTGTCATATTTTGATGGTTGTATGTGGAAACTGCAACGAAGCTTTGTTTCAGAGGAGCAGATGATTCCATTCCTTCATCACCTTGGCTTTTGGCAGACTCATCAACACCAAATGACAGCGTATAATGGCGCATCAGAATTTTCTTTTTTCGATACGATTTAATTCTTGTCTTGTTCAAAAAGCATTTTCCGAATCGTATGCCAGGGGATGAAAGCGTTTGAAAAGCTTTTGGATTACAGGACCAAAACGAAATACATCTTAAGGCTTGAATTCTTCAATCGGAATTGTCTCGGTATTTCCGAGTAGTAAAGCTTGAACCTATCCTCATTAGCTCTCGATTAGAAACATTAGAGGACCGAGAATACACACAAAAGGGTCTAAATGCATTCTCGTCAACAATCTCGAAGCGAGTTTTAGACACGGCTGAAGATGCTCCCAAATGAGAGGATTTTGCGCCGTCCATGAAATTCCTTCTTTCTCTGAACTACTTATTGGAAGTACTAGGTCACTTGATTCAACCCATCTGCTTCTTTGCATTGTTGGATTGATGGGATTTGAATCTTCTGGGATGGTTAATGATCTCAATGAGACAACATCAAGATCAACTAGAAGTTGCGATGTGTATCCACGTAATCTGGATTGTTGGTATGCTGTTCTTTCTTCACGGGAGGCATTGGCAGACAGATTGGTGAGGTCGTATGCAGATATTGGAGTGAGTCCGCTGCGATGTGAGCCGACAATAATGGCTATAGGGGTCGGAGGGACACCATATTTCTTCTGATTAAGGGTCGGTGAGAGCAGCATCTTTGGTATAATTCAGATCTTGTGTAAGTTTCGAGTTTGGTGATATCAGCAGAGATACTGCTTCTAAGCACACAATTCATTTGAAATTTATAGACATAGAGAACAAAGCAACAAAGACGCTATGTGAATTCGAACAAAATCGCATTTTGCATGAATGTCTTTGACTTTGAATAAAGAATTAGTGCGAAAATCACAAGCAGATTATTCCATTCCACAACAATCTTTGTTCAAAGAAATTCATGAAATCAGTTCTGCTGATTTGATCATCTAGATGATGATTATGCTTAAGGCTTAGTACATAATAGGATTTATGTTAGTTTTGACTCAATTATGAAAGCATTTAAAACATTGGCATATCCTGGAACCCTTTGAAAGTTATCTATCAAGAGACGGCAGTCCACTAATTCATCATCATCGATACCGCGAGCTCAAGTTAATTTTGCCAGCCCTTGCTCGCTCTATTTAGCTGTAACCCATAAGCTTCTATGTTCTTGATCCATCGCATTGCTTGCATCTATTGGTATATGTAATCAGTCATAAAGCTGAGAATAGAAATAAGATTTTCCAAAAACCAGTTGAAATCCAACTTCCAGTAAGAACAAAGCTTTGTTCTACATATACAGAGTAGAGATGAAAATCCGCTAATGTATTATCTTCAACAGATACTTCCTCCTATCATAATGGTTCCTTCTCAGTTCTCATCACTGAGAGGTGATCAAGATATCCGTACTACCCCTTCACTTCTCTTCAAGTGCAAGTGCTAGTTTGGCTTCAGCTGAATATACTTGAATGCATTATGAAATATAAAGGACCCTGCACACATATAATGGAGTGACAATTTTGAAAGGAATATCAAAGTGACTGTACTTGCGGTTTTCAGGTTTCCCCGAATCCGGTGGCTTTTGGTTCTTGAAACATTTTCCTCGCTCTGGATACTACCTTTTGCAGCGACTAGAAATCGATGATATAGCCCATTGATATCTACGCTATTCTTATATACCGAGAATATAGGAAGGCAACTTGCGAAATCCGCAACCCAGAAGAGAACAATGAGATTTGGTGCGATTTTGAGGGAAATATCTCCCCGGTAGCTTTTTATACTCTAGCACTTCGAGTCTAGACGATGATTTTGTGTTTAACAAGAAGTCGATCTCTCATCTGCTCTTCATGGGAGAGATCTCAATGGCTCAATCGCTGTAACGCCTCTCGTGAAGCAATGGAATACAGAAATGTTGCTAATGATTCAAATTTCGAGGACATCGATAGAGAAGATGGAATAACAGGCCCCAGACCATCTATTGTGCATACTATACGGGCAAGTTTATGTGAGGGTGCTTTCAATAAGACGAGGGTAGATTGAATTGGTAGAACTGATTTGACTGGATAAAAGAGGTATCAATTGATAATTCTACTCCAAAGCTTGGCCTTGATGTGAGGCAGGGAGTTGGCATCTTCCTCAGTTTTTCGTAACTCACTTGAGGTATGCTATAAACGTGCAATAAAGATGCGATTCAAATGGTACTTTGATTAAAAGCTTTCGATCAATAACTGCTGATCTGATTTTCTTTGGAAACAATTGCTCACGATATCATTGTCCAACGATTACATGCGTCCGATTAGCTAGACAACAGCGACGACAGCGACGATGGTAAAATGTAGAGAAGGGTTATGATATTAATTTCTAGTATCGGTATATCAAATGCTTCGTAATCCATTGGCTAAGAGATCACCCCACGCGGGGTAGGGGTGTGAATATAGTAATTTATATCGGAATGCAATATCTCAGAAAAGTTCGCAGGTAAACATTTATGCGATCAAGGTTAGCAACAATATTTTCGAAGAGTATTTTGGTAATCTCACCATTCAAGCACCGATTAATTATGCTCACCGCACGTAAAGTTCCGAGAGCATGTCAGTCATGTAGATCTCAACTTCTTTCTCTTTTCGAATATGGATTCACAAGACCCACTGCTTCGACAGCCTCTACACATTCAAGACTTCGCGATATCCGACATCGATCAATTCAGCCGCGCCCTAATACTTTACGATTATTCTCAACGACTCTAAATCGATCAGATGGAGCTCGAACGACCACAACTACACCAGAGTCCGAAGTGAAAGCCGCAGAAGCAAGAGCAACAGAAATTGAATTGTTCGTGAGGCAGGCTAGACAAACATTTGGAGAAACTTTGCCAAAGGATTATCTATCTGCTGAGGAATATCAATTATATGAGAGATTGTACGGTGCGCCACTGCGTGAAACTAGGCCGGAGGATTTAGAATATCTGCAGGTTGAGGAAGAGGATATTGGAGAGGATGGGCCGTCTAGGAATGTTCTTTTGAGAGAGAACGCCGATGGTGAATTTGAAGAGATTGAATTCGATCCAGAGCTGGGTTTTAAGGTTGTGGAAGATGGCACTGACGGGTTTGCTCCTGCCAGTGAGGGCGAAGAATTGGGGATTGAGGAAGAAAGCGAACCTGATATGGAATTGGAAGGCGAGGAAATATCAATGGCAACAGAGACTTCTGCGGGAACGGATTCTACTAATTTGACATTTCAAGCTCAAAATCAAAGAGAGGTAGATGCTATCGCACGGCTACAACGCGATATGGACGAAGCAATGGCACGAGCAGCAGATCAAGAAGATACTGTTTTCGACGAGGACTACGAGGAGGAAGAATCGTCGGAAGAATCCGAAGAAGAATTATTTGAGGACCCCGAAGAATATGAGGAAGACGAGTACGATTCATATGTTAGCTCGGACGAGATTCGTACACATCCGCATACTAGGACCGCTAGATTTGGCACATCCCCAAGTACCATATCACTGCCGAAAGAACAATTTGTTACACCAATTACCGAACTGCTAGAGAGAACAAGCATGAAACACGTTACAGAGGCTGCACAGAAAGCATTTGGTGGAAAGTGGTTACCATATTCTTCTTCTACTCCAAACGTGGGAAAGCTTAAGCTTTTACCACAAAAACATGTTGGACTTGACGCTTCACAACACAGGATGAGCGAAATTGAAGCAGATGCATATTTGGCTGGTGTAATGTCAGGTACTTATACTTCTGTTATGAGTACGCTGGTTGAGGTACGCAAACGATTAGGTTCCGAATGGATTCGAGAGATGTTGTTCAGGGAGGGTGGCCAAGGTCCACGAATTCTCGATGCAGGAGCCGGTGGGGCTGGTATTGTAGCATGGCAGGAAATCTTAAGAGCCGAATGGGATGTATTGAAAGACGATGGCATTGTCGAAGGGGACATACCCCCATCTGGGAAACACACGGTTCTTACTGGAGCAGATACATTACGACACCGAATTTCACGATTTCTCGACAATACTACCTTTCTTCCCAGACTTCCTGATTACGTCCATTCATCCAGTGGCGAGGCCCAACTTGATGGTGGACCCGCACAACCCAGAAAAATGTATGATCTGATCATCGCCCCGCATACCTTATTCCCACTGAAGGAAGATTTTCGCCGGAAACACATGGTACAGAACCTCTGGTCAATGCTTGATCCCAAAGGAGGTGTACTTATCCTGATAGAAAAGGGCTTACCACGTGGATTTGAGGCTATAGCAGGCGCTCGTTCTCTTTTGCTCGACTCACATATTTCTTCACCTGGTGACGAAAACGTCGAAAAAGAACTTCAGTCTCTTTCAGACAACGAATCACGGTTCGCGGCGAAAGAGGAGGGTATGATTATTGCACCATGTACTAATCATACTAAGTGTCCAATGTACCCAGTCCCAGGCCTTACCTCTGGTAGAAAGGATTTTTGTCATTTCGAACAGCGATATCTCCGTCCACCTTATCTACAGAAAATTTTAGGTGCTTCTTCTCGCAATCACGAAGATGTTAGATATTCTTACCTGGCGGTACGAAGAGGTATTGATGCGAGGAAAGAAGAAGCTATTCTACAAGGAGATGCTGCAACTGACCAATCTTTTGCTGGATATGAAGAGCATGATTTACCGGATGGCCCAGAAATGCCTGAAGAGGGTGATGTACCATTCCATCCATTATCACTCCCACGATCTATGCTCCCACCTCTCAAACGCCGCGGACATGTCACCTTGGATGTTTGTACACCATCGGGTAAGTTAGAACGGTGGACAATCCCTAAAAGTTTTAGTAAAGTGGCGTACCGCGATGCTAGGAAATCTAAATGGGGAGATCTTTGGGCCCTTGGTGCTAAGACGAGAGTTCCCAGGCAACCTAGATTAGGAAGGGGAGGAGAAGGTACAGTCAACAGTAAGGGATCCAAACCCGGAAAGGTCCTCAGTAAATCAGCGGCAAAGCAGAAGAAGAATAAGTTTAATATTATCATGGGTCGTGATGGTATGGAAGGTCTTGAGGAAAGCAGAGATTCGAAGAGAATTTTCAAGCCTGAGAAGAGAACAAAGGGGGGACGATTTTTCAAACCGAAGAAGCCGATTACCGAGGATGACATATAAATGTTTTCGCTTTTCGTACTATTTTTTACGATATTATACGATGCATGCAATCATACCATGTATGCATAGTATGGACAATTTCTGGGACATGTAACTATGGTTCTCTGCTCCACAATTTGATTATAACTTTACACCGTAATGAAAAGCTGCTTCCATGACTTCTAGAAAAGAAAATAGTCTCCATTTGTATTTCACGCACTTTGAGTTGTTATACGAGCGCCCGCCTCGCACGACGGGAAAACTTTCAAGATATCTATCAACCTCAACCCCTGAAATACGGATTATTTTGGCATTCAATTTCCATTTCCAATTCGATGTTCCACCATGGATGAATGAGTGGGCCAATCGATCAACACCGCCGCTTGGTCTGTGATTTTCGCGACGCTCGAATTGAACCAGAATTTAATATGAACGAACGCAAAAGGTACTTCTGTAGAATTTTCGAACACATGTGTCTCAGTAGCTATTTTGAATTGTAAACAAAGAGGATCTATGAAGGATTCTGTCACACGGCGTAGTAGAGCGTTTAAGCATGGATCTCAATATGCATATAATTATTTATCCAGCCAGTATCTATACCCCTTTTCCTCACGGCCAAGCTTTTGTTCAGGTACAGTCTTGATCCACCAAACCAGGTACCGGATAAGCGAACGAATCTAATCAAATCTCTTCCACTTCACTTGCCTCATAGCCACAATTCTTATCTTATTTGCGGCTAGATAACCAATAGATCCCCTTCATTCTTGACATGGAGATCGACTGTTTAGGAAAAAAGTGCCGCTGCATAGATCCTCAATTTTAACCTCATTTACTACAGTAGCACTAGGTATTGTACACATCAATTTCTAATTCTCGTTTCCATATTTTCTATCAATTTAATGATCGAAAGGTAGGTTGCCTTTTAAGAACGGCAAGGTAGGCATACTTGGGGTCCGAATATTAATAATGTCTTACCTGCTGCTGTCAATGCTTGTGATGTTTTTTCTTGGTACCAATGAACATCTGGTATTTTGATTACTGTCTGTCTTTCAATGTCTAGTCACCCTTCTGTATGATATTGATTGATATATTGGTTGATTAGCAATTCACCGCCATCATCATCTATCTTTGTCATTCATTTACCCACGCCGAATTGTTCGGTATTCACTCTCATTAATACCATTTCTTTCCTTGATCTTACTCCAGTTTCATTCTTTTTGACCAATTCTTGCAGGTGCTCTTCGATTGTTTATAGAGTAAACTACTTTTTTTTTTGTTTATTTGTTTCCGTGGATAAGCTGTTGCGTGCGCACGAAAAGTGCAGATATACCTAATTAACATGGAATACCATCTCTCCTTTCTTTTGTTGCCGGCGGTGAGCTGGGCAGCTGTAATTTCAACGCCAGCTTCTGCTGACAGAAATGCTGATATCAATGAGTATGTGCCAATTTCCCAGATTCAACAACATGCGTATCTCAACCTACCTCAATAATAAAGTGCTAATTATGTATCTCGCAGAATTAAATCGAGCTCCCAATCCTCATCGATCTGCACATCAAACTGCAATATCCCCTCATCATCCTCCCCTCAAAGCCTCGAACTCCGCGACTATGAATACCATAGCAACACGCATTCGTTTCACCACGCTAAATACGACTCTGATCCCCCATCCGGTCCTCACATTCCCACATCATGGAAAGTAGCTATTGGCGTTAATGCCTTCGTACTCCTCATTACGGCATCGATATTAGGAATGCTAGTCTGGATACTCAGGAAGGAATACAGGAAGAGGAAATTACTACAAGGAGATCCGGGATTTGTGGGCGCAAAGGATGGATTTGGGAGGAGAATGAAGAGCGCGCGGAATGCGAGGGGGGTGGGAAATGCGAGGAGTGGGAGAGCGAGAGCTTGGAGCTATGATCCGATTCGGGAGGAAGAGGAGGAGGGCGAGAATATCGGGGAGGGGGTTAGATTGGGGGGTTTGGCTTTGGGAGTGAATGGACAGGGGCCAATGACTATGCCGCTAGGTATGAATAACACATTAACTCTTCCCGGGACTGGCATCGGGAAGGAAACTCCAGGAAACGCAAAAGGAAAAGGAAAGGAAGGCACGAAAGCAAAAAGAGCATGGAAGGGAAAACATGTACGATTTTCAAGCTGGGGAGGAGAGATCGATGCGAGGGATACGCTTGGGGCTGTGGCTGGTAGCAGCGGGAAGGAAAACGGCATTGCGGCTTTGAGGGCGGAAACGCATGAATATGTGCAGACGCCTTAGGTCTGTGGGGTTTGCGTCGAGAGTTGTGTTTATGAGGGGTACCCCACCTTACATATTTTTGTTTATATGGCCGGGAGATTGTACAGATGTGTGTGGAGCGGAGTATGTATATTGGGATGCGCAGCTAGACAGAGGGGGGATATCTGTGCATTAGTGGCGTTCAGCATTCATCTATTCATTCAAGTCGTTCAAAAATTAGCGGGATCAGGCGGGAGTTTTCTCAGTAGTTTATTTCATTTTCGTCCGAAAAAATCAGTTTGCATATCCCACTTGTCCACTCCGCTCCTCGCGTCTCCTCTCCTATCTAATTCCAGACCAAATCCCCCCTTTGATCAAACTATCTCTCGAAACTGATTCGCCACCCCCCTCTCTGATGTCCGAAGATACCCTACTGTTGCACATCTACAAATCGGTCCGGAACGCCGGGGACAATTACCGGCAAACTACTTTTTCTTTGTTTACATAATTTTCAAAATACAAGATGCGAGATCAGAAAGTCGATGCGACGAACAAAGAACAAAATTCGGCTTTGGCGATTGTGGGCTAATGTGCAGAGGATGTCACGACCGTTCGGATATTCCTTTGTTAGTGTGAGGATAGGGGATAGGGGGGAGGCGAACTGTTCTCAGTCAAGGAGTAAGGCTTTGTGGTGATGCTTACTAGTATACTAGATGTTGGAGCTAGGGAATAAGAAATCGATGTTGAGGAGGATGGGAAATTGGGATCGAGATGAGTTTTAGAGCTTTGTTCGTTGAGAGGAGGGGGAATTTTTGCTTTTTCGATGGATGGATGGATGGATGGATGGATTAAGTGGATTGATGTGAGAAGAGGTTGATTGGCAGTTTGTTTCACACTATCTTTTAGAGAACACGATTGAAAAAGTAGGTTTGGTGAGATATGCAACAAAACAATCTGATCATTTGTTTCTTTGTTTCTTTTTTTGGTTTAATTAAAATAAGCTACTGAGTCTTGATCTGGAACACTAGCTTTATTTCGGAGTTTTCTACTTGTATGATCATCTTGAGAATGCCCCTGAGAATAGCATGTGATATATGGAAATCTTCCAGCATAGGGGTACGGAACATAGTTCATTGGAAAGGCGATATGATTTCTATTCTTTATTTCACGCTATTACTCCTTGAAGCGAAAGAGTGGATGGCAACGCTACCCCTATACATTTTCACTACTACGCTACTGTCTAAACATTACTCCTCGCTTTTGAATAAGGCAATATGATCCACAAACCCCGCAATATTATCAGAATAATTCGCGATATCTATCCCATCAATAGTGATCATACTCGTGATACCTACTGTATTCAGGTTGTAAATACCGATCTTCGAGCTATCCCCCTCAAGACTGAAGATTCTAGCTTGACAAGCCTCGCTATTTCCTTGGGCAGAACACGCTGGTCCAGATATGTTAGTAAAGGAGTCAATCGAGGCAGATTGGAGAGAACTCACAAGTACTATAATTATCAAAGAAACTGTACATTCCAGCGCCATATACGTAAACATGTTCGCTGTCAATGATACGGAGACCCCATCCTTCTGCGCAGTTCTCTCCTGTTGTATTTCTACATGAGCTGACGAAATCGGGATCATTCCATTCATCCAATGCTGGGAAGGGGTAAATCGCAATGGGGTTCGGTTGATAATAGGCAGTTTCCGTCTGGATTTGCCCTGCAAAGATATCCCTCGTACTATCAAACTGATATTGATATAAAGTATGATGCTCAACAGCAGTCCCAATGAGCCATATAGCTCCTTTTCTAGATTCGCAATAAAGTCCACGGCCTGCATAAATTGTGATTTGAGATAGATTAGGGTCGTCGATATCGTGATCGGCAACCCAAAACCAGTTATTTTCTAGGTAAAGACCGGATGCATACTTGGTGATGTGCATTGACATGAAAGCAGCTCTGCACTCAAGAACAATCCCAGTACTATTAGCGGTAGCGGGACAGCGGTTCAATTGGAGATCAGAGCCCACGAACCCACCAATACGCGTGTGGACATCCCAAAGTCCGGAAGGAGACCACGCTGGACTGGCTAGATTCCATTGAATCAAAATGGCTCCTCCCATATATCCTTGTGTCGAAACAATCGTATCTGACCATTCAACAACACCCCTCTCCAAGGGAAGGCCAACTTGGACAACAGGTTGAGGATGATCAATATCTGTGAAAAACGATCCTGATCCCATGATGACTGGATATGATTCACCAACAATCCTCGAACGGGATGGAATATGAATAGTCGACGTAACCACGTAAACTCCACTATCGATATAAACAATCTTATTGGCGATGGCCGCAAGTGCAAATATATGGTTCAATGCCTCCGTGTCGTCAGTGACCCCATCACCAGTAGCACCGGCTGTACGGACTGAAACGATCTCAGAAAGCGGATAGTCTTCATACTGAGGTTTTGAACGGGCGTAGAACTTCCCACGGGGGGAAAGAGACTCGGAGCGAGGAAAAGGAACAATATATCCCTGAAAGCGGGTAGAGTTATTTGGTGTATATTCGTTTCCTTCTCCCCATCCATTGATGATCATTGATTGGTTGCTAGTTCCAACCAGAACCGTATTTTGCGATTCCTGTATGGCAATGGGAACATTCGTTAAATGTATATTATCAAGAATAAGATTTCCAGCAGCCGCTGGCAAAGATGAATTATTGTAAGCTGTGATGATGGCGACGTCAGTATCTCTGAAGCTACTGTCGATTAGTGTGACAGACACTACAGCTTGGTCTGATGATCCGCCTGAGGACATGTTTAAGCCAGTGGTACAATTGTTGATATTGATTCCCATATATGTCCATCCCCAGTCCCAGATTTGGTCAATGGCTGTTACAACATTATTGAAGGTTAAGTTTCGAACTGTGAATTGCTGGTTGCCAAATACGGCCCCCGTTTTGCCGCCATTAAAGATCAAATCATTCATGAAGCCACCGGAGCCTATTTTGTGTAAGCGTCGAGTATTGGAGTTATGACATAAATGAAGTGGGTAGCTATAAGAAGTGAGAATTGCCAGGTGGCCAACTTACCTCCCTCGATGAACAATCCTTGCTGCTGAGTTCCAATTGCATCGCTCATTTGAAATACAATATTCTGTAGACTGGTGGCTTGTGCAGTAGGCCAGTGGATTCCATAGGCTGAGGAATTAGACGGGATTTCGGTCAGATCCAACACCAGATTACGAATTTGACGATAGAAAACATTTGTGGCTCCAAAATTGAGTCCATTGGCCCCATACGTATCTCCGTCAATCAAACCAAATCCAGTGAAGTTGGCAGTAGCCTTGATTACTGGGAGTTGATTTGGATTACCTATAATCTGAGTGATATAGTAATCAACGATGGAAGATGAGATGATATATGTCCCAGCTGGAAAGTAGACCGTGGCAGGAGTTGTTGTTGTAGATTGACAGTCGCCAGGCTTGCATCTTCCGCCAGAACTGATGGCTTTGTTGATAGCAGCAGTATCATCTGTTATACCATCCCCTTCACGATGTTAGAAGGCACTAATAAATGGGTATAAAAGTATGATTATATCAACCTTTGGCTCCAAAATCTTTCACATTGCGGAATACTTGATATGAGGTGTCGTTAAAATTAAAAGGGGCAAGTCCCTGATGAGCGATGTCCTCGAGCCAATATGATGGTGCAGAAGGATTCCCTGTCGTGGTGACATTATTAAATTTTCCAAGCGAACTGGATATATCCAATGAGCCTTTGACTGACGCAAGCTGTATAGTGGTAGTAGAGGTAAGGATGGAAGTCACGCTCTTAATTAATAGGTTTAAAGAAAGAAATAGAAAGAGATGATAGACGCCCATATTTGTAAGGTGTTTCGAATGTTTTGGAATTTAATGAAAGTTCATTCTGTGAGCGAATCGGGTATGAATTTGAAAAGAGATATAAACAAACAAATGAATGTCGACGTTGTGTTTCGTCAGTTGAACAGAAAAGCAAAAAAAAAAAGACATTGAAGACACGGCAATAGAAATGTTGATATAAAAGCAAATGCAAAATGAACTAGGTCAATGCGGTACCATTGTCACTTCCTAATAGGAAATCTGGATCACCTAGCAATCCTATCCAATATTTGTGGAAGTGACACAACTGTATTCGTACTACTCATCTCCACCTATCTTCGCGCATATTATCGCCCGTCTTACCTTGATGCTTTCGACTGCGACAGGAACATCGATAACGGTGTCAATCCTGTCGAGTGGCCAATGCCCAAATTAAGATTTACCTCAGGTCCCTAAGAATCAAGTCTATCAGGGGCAGATGATGTCAATAACATGTGCAGCTGAGGGAGAACTATTTTGGGAGATTCTGATCATCGAATGATCGTCGAATATTGAGACTAGACAAATACCAATTCTTCAACGAAGTATTCGGAGTTTGGACCACGTGTGTCATTACACAACATCGTGCGAGGCTTTGCAATATCTGGGAATATGGCATGGCGGTCCAAATTGTTGGATCGACGTTTTTGATCTCAGTTCGGGGAGATTTTGTACTGTGAAGTGTAGGGAATGTCGTGGAACGTGTGTTGAGTAGTTGACGCGTCAGGCTTGGTCATGTGATCAGGACTTTCTCAACAACGAACGAAATCACTAAATCCAAAACATACTTGCCTTGTTAATATTGAATGAGATTTAAATACAAGTAGGATTAGGTGTATTGTAAGATCGAATAAAGTATCTGCATATTCTACTCTTCTTTCATCTGGAAATGTAAAACAAGGGATAGTCTTGACTCAAAAGGGTCCGATGTGTTTTGGATTCGATGGGTTTAACCTTATACGGTTTCAGATTCGTTTTTGTAAGATTTAAAAATATCGCAATTTTTTCCGGGTTATTTACAATATTGCAGTACTACGAGCTCTTGTTGCGATTGACCCAAGAAAATGGAATATAATTTCGATTTGTGCGCATCTATTACCCGTTCATTGAAGCTCCAATTTCTATACTGATTCTATCTATCCTTTCCCGTCACAATTCTATCCTGTATAGCTTTTAGCCATTTACTTTATGTTGTCATTACTCGTTAACCTGGCGCACTGCACCATGGCGATTGACCATGGAGGTCATCCATGAAATCCTCCACCCAATTCTTAAAATGTCATTCCATACCAAATCACGATAGTGATACAGTAGAACTCGATGCCGGAGTATCCACCACAACCACTGAAGTAACTTTCGTATCATGCTTGCCATCCTTTTCACATCTCTCCTCATCTTGTGTTCCCAGATTCTCCACGGGCCCCAATTCCACAACTCCACCGCCCGTGACTGCACCCTTCCTATCTCCTTTCCTGAAACTAGCATCGATTTCCTCCAAACTCTTCCCCCTCGTCTCCGGCATCCAAAATACTGCCACAACAACTGTTACTAAAGCCGCACTTCCCCACAACCAATAGCATCCACTCGTACTCTTTGATAGGAAGATAGGCGTCGTAAATGCTATTATCCAGTTCACCACCCAATTAGCACTCAATCCCAAACTCGTTGCTCCGGCTCTCGTTTTTGCACTTTGAATCTCGGCCACGTATACTCTAAAGGTTACGGCCCATGTGGCGGAAAATATAATGGCAAAGAGGTAGATGCAGATGATAACGACCCAGCGACCGGCGCCATGGGAGGAATGTACAGAGTCGGAGGCATAGAGAGAGGCGATGATGAACATAACGATAAATTGACCAGCACCACCAACGATGGTGCTAGTTCTGCGTCCCCATTTATCGGCGAGCATAAAGGTTGGGATGGTTGTAAGGAAAATCAGGAGAGCGGAAATGCCCGAAGCGAGAAAGGAGGCCGTTGAGGAAGTTAAGCCGGCGGATTGAAAGAGGAGGGGCGCGTACTGATTTTGTCAGTTTTGAGATATGGGAGTATAGGAGTAGTTGGAGAGACATACATATAAAACACCATCAATACCAGCCGCCTGCTGGATTCCCATCAAGAACAGCCCTAAAACTGTCCTTTTCCAAGCATCTGGTGCAAAAATTGCGAACATATCTTTCGCTTTTACTTCTTGGTCCGCCTTTTCATTATCGTCTACATCATCGTCCACCTTCTCTCTCTCTTTTTCCGGGAGGTTCAAATCTGACCATACGCGCTCCGCTTCCTCAAACTTTCCTCTTGCCGCTAACCATCTTGGACTTTGCGGTAGAAATAGCATAGTGCTGGCCGTGAACAAGAATGCGATAGTTGCTTGTACCGCAAATGGTAATCTCCAACTCAAACTTGATTTCATTCCCACAGAACCATAACACATAAAATAGCCTACTAGAACCCCCATAGTAGTGACGAGCTGAGGAAGACTAGCCAAAGTACCTCTTTGGGAAGGTGGTGATATCTCGGTAATGTAGACGACTAATGTACTTAGGAAAAAGCCCTCGCCAACACCCTTAACAGCGCGCCCGATGAAAAGCTGAGGAAGGTGGAAAGAACTACATTCAATAGCAGCACCTATACCAAAGATAAAGGATCCGATCGCAGTAGCTAATAAGCGACCAAGAGCATTGGCCAAATGACCAGTGAATATTGAGGAGAGAGCTGCGGGTATGAGGATTGTGGAGACAAGGAGGCCATGCTGGAGAGGGCGGATTGCGTTAGTTGTAGTTGGGCAGGACAAGCGAAGGCGAAATAATGAGAGGGGGGGGGGCTACACACAACTGTTGATGAGAGTTTGCCGAAAGTTTCGTCGAATTGAGGCATCACTGTCAGGGGACCAATAGTCCCCGTATCAAGGCCGAATAGAATACCACCAATTGATATAATGATGGATGCTTGTATGTATCTTGGGGGCATCGTTGAGCATTTGGCAAGCCATGGCTTGCAGGAGGAAGAAATGGTCATATCCTCGAGATCAAGGAAATTATGAGGTTATGAAGGTATGTTGAAAAATGGTACACTAATGGAGGGGTTTAATATTAGAGTATAAGTGAAAGGACCCAAGACACGACTATGTGAGAAGGAAATAGAGGTTAATAGCCATGTACTTATCTTCAACTGTTACACCATCACCTACTGTTTCCACAAAATAATTGGAAAATCTAGATAAAAACGCAACACTGACAATTTGATATTGCGGACAACCTGCCTGCTCGCATTTCTTTTTCGAACGATAAGGAACTATTGTGGATATTTTTGAGGATAAGAAAAATATCTTCTGTGTTTGATATAAGCTTAACTTACCTTATCGACATAGTCAGGAACTCTTCAAAAGAATCCGAAAATAGTGGAGAGTTGAAGCTGGGAAACTTTGCCGATAGGGTAGAACGAACTGTTCGTGCCTAAGCGGTCAGGTTTCTTGGGCATGACCATATCGTGGAATTCCGACTGACACTGGAAATATTCACAGTGTAGAGAACCCGAGTCCAATTTTGATCCTTCATTCGACTGGCGTAGTATGCTCCAAGACGAGTGATGTACTGCAAGGCTAGAAATTCGGAGTTGAACTGTGATGAGATACTGGCACGTGACCCAGTAAACAAACACGAACTCCATCTCGGAAGACTTTCCTTTTATTCATCGGTTCGCCACCAGCCAGTGCTCAGAACTTCAGACTCAATGTTAAATCATCATTCTAAGTGAATTTGATGCTGTTATTAACTCACACTCACGTACGAAACAGGAATTGACGAGCGAGCCCTTCATTGTCTAGCGAGGAAGTGAAGATTACCGCAGCTATTCCTAGAGACACCACAAATGAAGGAAGGCATGGCTTAACATCGGAATAAAATTAAAACTTGCATGGAAAAATACTATACCGAAACTAAACGAAGCCAAGTTAAGAAGACTAGCTGACTAGGTATTTGCAGCTATCTCGACTCTTTTCAAAGTAAATGTTTTGATGCACCTTGCGAGGGTACCTCAATTCATCTCGCCTCGTCGCAACATACATTTACAGGGCACAGGTTATCGCGACTCTATCAATGAAGTGTGTGCAGTTGGCTTCTGTCGCGACTACTTAACTTTTCTATTCCAGTGTTTTTCAATAGTCCGGACTGCAAGTCCATTTCACGATTCGAGTTTTGAGATTCTGGAGACACCGTCATCGATTTCATATATTTATTCTTTCGAATCAATCTAACAATTGGGACTATTTCATCATATGAAATTATTTCATTGTTTAAAGGGGATTGAATACTCCAAAGTTCTTGATCATTGGACTGCAATCCGGACTATTGGATACCCTGTCGTATCCTGTCTTTTCCCTAAGGATATGAGATAGATTTTCTTAGATGTTCTTCGAATGAAAAACTAACTGGGGTAACATCCGTGATAGTGTTCAAAGATCCAAAGACCAACGGGGGCGCGTGGACTGAGAATGATCGAACTGTGAGAATTGGACACATTCTTTTTAAGAGTGAGCACAGATTGGTCAAACATGACAAAGGTATTTAGATCCATCGAAGGACGCAACAATGCCATTGTCGCATTGAGGGTCGAAGGTTCTACGAATCATGTAAGATCAAGGAATTTTGTTTTAATGAAAGGGCATTTGACAATCAACATAAACTCCTATTAGTTTCAGGAATGCGAAGATGTACGGCTACTTAACGAAGGGTTACGTTCGATGTGAGTTATTCACAAGAGGCTTTTTCGAGAGTATAAAGTAAGTCTAGATCAAAGAGAAGTTAGCCCCTTTCAGATGACCGCGGTACTTTCCCGCACTACCTCAGCCTATCTGATGGTTGTGACTAAATTTTGATCTGATAACTCGATGTCTTTACGCGTCCTTCAATGATCGTCGCCGCCGCACAGTTATCCTTTACTTTCAAGCAAGCATCGACACTGTGCTCCCCGGCATTTCTGTCATGATTGTACCCGATTTATAATCCACCAAGAGTTTCGGGACCGACTCGGGACCGAATAGCATCTTTATTGTCATACTATATGTTTTACGTTTGGGGAATCATTCGTATGGTATTTGCTCCAGTTTTTAGACTACGCATAGACTTCTTGCTCCGGCCATCTAAATGGTTGTCTTCATTATTTGAGTTGTAGTGGAGAATGGGTCTGACAGGGCTTGCAAATAACCTTCATTTATGCTTCCAGTAGCTTCGGGACCGGGTGAGTATGAAGCGTTAAAACATACCATGGGCCGGTACTTAATACCAGGGATGAAAATTCAATCAAGTAACAGCATTCAAAACTTATCAAAACTACGGTCATGATTCCAGTTGTCATTGATGTTCCTTCCGAGGTCTTCGGGGTAAGCCCTCTGTTGGGATGAACACGCCTCCTACAACCCTTGAATTACCTTGATGAAGAAACTTTCTCATATTGGAAGGGCTTGGGGTTACGTACCTGTGGTTAGATCCTTCTAGTATCCATGTAGCCCCACGCCACTGAGAAGTACCGGATTGGTTTGATTGTGGGGGCTATACATAGCCTACCATTCTGAGAGTTCCTCTGCAGTGTTTGCTCATCTTAGCTGGTCTCACATGTTCTTCATGGAAGGTCGTAGACCTTGTCCTCATCATTCAAACGTCATTGAATACAAAACTTAAACAGGTCACAAGATCCCGCAGTTTATTTAAGCTACATTTCCTTTCATACGTTACTTCACCTCGCCCATGCTGCCGTCAAAATGTGATAGATAATGTGAGCCATCTTATATATCAGAGTATTCACTATCTGAAACATTGCGAGTATTGGACTATTATTTAATATTCAGGATAGGCTATCATTGGGGAAGTACGGAATGAACTGAATGATTCAAATGAGTTGAAGGATTAGAAGTACATTATTGACGTGATTATCCGAAAGAGTCGCTGTTGATGGTTGATATCTGAACTCTCAAATTGCTGAGGCCATTATGATGAAACCTCACCTAGCTGTCTACAGCCGTACCAATGTGCCCCAATTCATCTGACCAAAGCCGATCTCCAGTCTACCTTATAATTACATCAGTAATAATCATATCATTTCTGTCAATCGGCATCGGTATAGTCAGTATTGGTGGTCCCCATGATGGTGCTTCGAACTTCGGAGTTCGTATAATTTCGACTTCAGTCAAACTTTTCATCAGCACTCCGAACAAATCCTGCCAGCCGGGCCCACCCTTATTAGTGATGAATCTCTCCACAGTAGCTTCATCCATAATAAGATACTTCAGATTTCCAATATTTAGCCCTTTACAATTCTTCTTCCCATCGTCCCACTCAGGAGGTGGCGGAGGTAACAGCTCAAGTTCCGATAAAATTGCGTCAGGACGTGAAGCATCAAACATAAAGAGGGTTTCCCGATCACAATCGAACCAAACACCATTTCTTAACCAAGTAAAAAATCTGTAACATCGCTGTCGAGCTTCGCGGCAGACGTGGAAACAAGGAGGAAGACGTCTGATATCAGGATCCCGAGGAATCATAGTGTATCTATGTTGATCCATTGCATCTTCATTTTGACCAGGCAAACGCTCTCTGCTGTGATAAGGCAGAAGTGTGACTTGAAGTGAAGATCCCCATATCCTACGAGCGTCATAGTGGACTATTCGAGGTGTGCAGTGAAAGCGGGTCAAGTCGAAGATATGCTGGCGGAGCTCGGGGCATATATGGGAAAAAACCCTGTCAAAGGAGGTAAGAGGGGTGCAGTTGACATCATGATTGGTTGTTATCGATGCCATGATTGAAAGGTCTTTCGTTGGGTGTGTGTGCTAGTAAAAGATATTGCCAAAACAAAACAAGGCTGTTTTTTGTGAGCTGATGTTGTACAAAGGTTGGAAGGGTAATTAATGTCAACCCCACTTTTAGTGGAATCTTGCTGTTTTTAGGGAATTTATTGCTGCTTTAAGCCATTCGAATAGATATTGAGCTGCTCCCCCTTCAAAATTCAACATTTGAAGCTTTTACTTGCTTTTTATCAATTCTAATGATTTTGTAATATTTAAAGCTTTTGAAGCTTTCTATAGGTTCTAAATAGACTCTAAATAAGCTCTAGATAGGATTTGGATTTCGAAATCCAATTAGAATTAATGATTTTGAATAAAATGTGATTTTTGACAATACTTCCGCCTGATAAATTTCACCATATAAATTTTCAACCAGCATCGTGATTTGATTGGTCCAAAGCTTAAAAGTGGGGAAAAATTCGATCGTTTTTTAGTGTGATTGACAATATTTACCCTTCCAACCTTCGTAGTGTTTGGGGTGTTAAGATGAGGTTCACCAAGTAATTTTATCATAATGCAGTGGGTGGTTCTTTCTCTGTTTACGAGTAGGGAACCTGTTCAATAAAAAAATGATCTAACGAGGTTGCCTTGGATTCTCCTATCGTTCTGAATTTACTTATCCATCAGTAATTCCTCCCCTATCTTTGGACAGCAATTTGGTCAAACTTTTGACGATGAATAACTCTGAAGCTTTCTACCTTTCTTCATCCATTCCCTCCATATTCCCTCCATATTCCTTCCGCATCCCTTTCCTATTTTAAAAATGCTCTGTTGGCCAGTCAAACTTTTGGCCGCACTTTCTTATCATTTTGATCCATCTTCTCCATAATCCTTTTCTGTTCTCGGGATATTACATGTGTAGGTCGACGTGGTAAACATGGACAATATAAAACTCCGAACTGCCTTGACGGAGTTTATACACTCGCATAACCATCAAGGATGCAGCGAGATGGATGAAATCAGTTGTCCACCTCAAATCTCATTAATCAAGGACGGACGTTGCCCTCAGCGGAAAGATATGACATCCGAGCCGAGATCCTGAATCACGTGTTTGGTATCGAAATCTACGAGATACCTATATAACAAGGCCTAATTATGTAATCACCTGAGGGGTTGCGTATCAAAATCGTATTCTGTTTGTTTCTATTCGTTGCAAACCTCTCGGTTACGGAACTATTTCTCCCCTTCATCTTCATTCACGCTAAATTTAACCTCTCCCCATCTTCTTATTTTCACTTGGTCTTCTGCAGTCCCCACAAATAACATGGAGATGACCTCGGGAAGGCCAATAACAACTACCCACGGAATGTGGAAATCTCTGAGTCGTTCCGTTCCGTATGCCGATCATACCACCATACTCACCGACGTCAATAGCACCAACTAAGCTTGCTTCTGTTTAGCTTTGCGAGAGACATATGCGCTAAAACTGGAGCCTCGGTATCATTTGTTGAGATTGAGAGCATGTCTTAACGGTAAATGCAAATATCACATTATTCTCCTCTTTCCTTTCAAATGTTTCATGTATTCTAAGTATTGAGCCTCGGTGTATATCTTTGATCTATTTCCTACATTCACTTCGAATGATTGCTTCTCTTTCGCTTTTCATATCTTCCAATTCCTCTACTCTATTCTTGGTTGCGTACCTTTCCTGATACCGCCACTGTATCTCTTACCGAGGTTTACTTTCAATATAGTATCAACATCTATTGCGTATACCTTCCTGCTGTACATCTTTACAACAACATAAATAAGCATAATGGGTTCTGTACAAAGATCTGGGAATTGTGATTACGACATTGTTATCGTTGGTGCTGGCTTATCGGGAATTAATGCTGCATAGTAAGACCTAATTTTTGGACATTACATTCTTATCCATGTTACTCTATTTAGCGATTCAAGTACTTGGGTACCAAATTCTCAAATCAGATGACTAACATTCTGCAGTCGTATCCAAACAGAACTTCCGGGCTTCACCTACACTATACTCGAGAATCGCGGAGCAATTGGCGGAACGTGGGATCTATTCCGATACCCTGGCATCAGATCCGATTCAGATTTACACACATTTGGATTCCCATGGCGACCATGGATGAGCTCCCAGTCCATCGCTGACGGTGAATCAATCCGCAATTATTTCAGGGAATCTGCCGAGGAATATGGCATTGATAAGAAGATACAGTTTCACCATAATGTTGCGTCGGCAGACTGGTCAACGGAACAACAGCAATGGTCATTAGCAGTTGATGCCGGTGGAAGAAAGAGTACTATAAAAGGACGATGGATCATTTGGAGTACAGGTTATTATGACTACAGCGAGCCATTGAAAGTCGAAATACCTGGACTAGACAACTTTAAGGGCAAGAGGATACATCCTCAATTCTGGCCCCAAGATCTCGATTACACCGACAAGAAAATAGTCGTCATTGGAAGTGGTGCTACGGCAATTACACTGATACCAAATCTGGCAGACAAGGCAGCCAAAGTAACAATGTTACAACGAAGTCCTTCATGGATACTAGGAGTTCCCGCAATCGATGCCACTGGAAGTGCCTTGCGCAAATATCTTCCAAGTTGGATGGCTAGCCAATTGATACGTTGGAGATCTCTCGTGCTCCCATTACTATTCTTCCACTTCTGTCGCCAGTTTCCCGGCACCGCTTGCAAACTCCTTCGAGAAAGGACCAAGAAGGAAATTCCATCAACCATGCCCCTTGATCCGAATTTCAGCCCCAAATACAATCCTTGGGAACAACGTCTATGCCTCTGTCCAGACAGCGATTTCTTCAAATGTCTTCACTCGGGAAAAGCTGATGTCGTAACCGATACCATTAAAACTGTCACATCATCTGCTATTGAACTCGAATCAGGGAAAAGCCTCGATGCAGATATAATCATCACAGCCACCGGACTTAAAATGCAACTCGCCGGTG
Source organism: Botrytis tulipae (assembly GCA_004786125.1). Classification (NCBI taxonomy): domain Eukaryota; kingdom Fungi; phylum Ascomycota; class Leotiomycetes; order Helotiales; family Sclerotiniaceae; genus Botrytis; species Botrytis tulipae. Next base: position 115,028 of record PQXH01000010.1, read on the forward strand.
GCGCAAAAGTGAGCATCGACGGTGTCCCCTACGACTATTCTACCAAGTACATGTGGAAAGGCATGATGCTTCAAGACATGCCCAACGCAGTAACAGTCATCGGTTATACAAACGCCTCATGGACATTAGGAGCCGATACTACCGCGGGAGTATTAGTTCGATTGCTTAAACACATGCGAGATAACAATATTGTATCAGCCGCACCGAAATTTCATGGCGATAAGATGGTCGCTCAACCCATGTTGAATTTGAGTAGTACGTATGTGGAGAAAGCAAAGGGATATTTACCCATGGCGGGGGATAGGGGTCCGTGGAAACAGAGACAGAATTATCTTGTTGATTATTGGGTTGCGCAGTATGGAAATCTGACGGAGGAATTGGAGTTTACTACCGCTGGGGGTGCAGGGTTTGATAAGAACAAATGATTGTAATGGTTGTACGAATTACATGGGAGCTGCATCTGTTAAATGGGAGTTTGGATGTAGATTTGCTTTTGATTTTGTTGCAATATATATGGTACATGTAAACATTACTTCGAGGACAACATTCTTCATTGTGTTAAAGTAAGAGTATACAATACAGATCTATGTAGCTTTATACGTTTCTGATAAAAAAATTGTTCTTGCCAACATCAATTTCTACATTTTCAAATTTCTGCATCTCCATCGTTTCAACAGTTGTTCATAAAATTTGACGATTTGAATCATAGTCAGTAGTTACTGAATATGAACTTAAAATGTTTCCTAAAGCTATCTCCAAGGACATATCCAATTTATAAGATATTTGGGATCCCTATCATCGAAACCCATCCCGCAGCAGGGTTTTCTCTTTTTCCCCATCTCAAATTCGTATGTGGTCTTACAAATAAAATCTCGGTTTCAAGTCGATACGTTCCGTAAAGTTCAAGTAAGTACACGAAGCGGTATCTAGATACATTAACCAAGAGTAGTTCAGCCCGAGGCCTACAAGTTCAACAGCGACGAGCGATTTTCCCACCCCTACAATCCCCATCATCATAATTGTATGAAATGAAGACGCGAGCCGCTCAAGATAAATCGAGATGCTTATGAAATATGATGGGTGTGCTGATATCAGATATGAGATTTGTTGCATGGCAGCGGTGTGGTTTTATATCGGAAGACTGGCTGGGTGATTAGTATGAGAGAGGAGGGATTCGGGAAGGGGGGTTGCTTGCTTCCTTGCTAGTAGAGGAGGATTGATTGGTCTGGGGATGTACTGTATAGTGGAATAGGTAGTTGGAAGGGAGGAGAAGGAGGGGGAGGGTGGTTTTGCGATGGCGTATCTTTCTCGCGCTGGGTTGGGTTGGATTGGGTTGTATGATGTACCCGTATCTATTTCTGTATTCTGTGTTCAGTATTCTGTGGGTAGACAACAAAGGCGTGGAGTATGTACGCACTGTTAAGTGGGAAGAGGAAATTATTCGCGTGAGCGCTGCGATGGATTGAGTAGGATGAAAGGGTTTCGTGTTATAGTGCGATGTGGGGATTGCGAGAGCGGAGGAGAGGGGGATGGGGAGGAAGGGGGAGTTGGAGTGAGATTTGTGGGGATGGATGAGAAGGGGGAAGAAGAAAAATATGGAAAGCTGATGGTGAGAGGAAGAATTAGCAGGATGTAATCTTATAATCATGAGATGGGAGAAGATGCAGATGCAGATTTTGCATGAGAGATGTTGATGTTGATGTTGATATATATTATTAAACACTTAAATCTATTATATATACAACTAATATATAGATTTATCTCCTTTTTTATTTATTCATTTATTCATCCATTCATTTCTATAATCGATAATCGAAATATCCAAATCTGGTTGATAGGTTGAATCTTCACTCTTTACTAGATTGCTAGACTGCTAGAGCAATATAAGATTTTAGTTAATTAGTAGAGGAGGGAAGAATTTACCTACCTTCGTTATGCATCATCGATTATCAATTATCAGTTATCAATTATCTATCAGCTCAGCTTCTAAGTTTGGAGATTGGAGATTGGAGTACTACGACCCGCGTGGCTAAGTGACTACTTCCTTCACAGGACAGCGAATCAACTACTCTCCGATATATATATATCAAAACCATCAGTTTTTATTACATCTCACCATCAATATCTTATCCTTTAACAAATGAACAAACCACTATCCAAAGATTCCACATTCACCACTCATTCCTCATCAATATACTTTAAATTTATCAATCCCCCAGTTTTCACACCTACCCGTCTCAACTTCTCACACACCTATGTATTGAAAATATCCATCTACAATTCATCAATCCTCCCCAAAACCCACTGTAAGTGTCTATAACTACTCCTGGGCTGAAACTGCGGCTGCATATGCCCACTGAGAAAAGTCTCCGCCCACATCAGCCCGCGTTCAAAATGCTGCACTCCCATCGTTCCCTGTGGTTCATCTACCGGTCCAAAACCCTCATCGATAAACAAATTCCCATACTGCAAATCCGGTAGCGTAATTACAATCGGCTTCTCCGGTTTCTCTTGGAACCCCAATTTTCCTCCCCACGTCATATTTTGAATCGCGAGAAGTGTGCCATTGGTGAGGATTTCGTAATCAAGATTTCCATTAGCAATGAGAACACGATTGGTGGCTTCGATGACGCGGGGGAGAACGGACTGAATAGGATCTGCACTGAGATCACCTTCTTGTTCGGGTCCTCCTTTGCCGTCGTCTCCCCCGATGAATACGGGGCCGGAACATTCGCTCCAATCGATTTCCATGGGTGCATGCATGGCTTTCTTCACATCTGTACGGTTGAAATAGATTTGATCGAATCCTGGATATAGATACTGTAAGTCCGTTGGATAACCTAGTGGATCGGATGGAAGAGGACATTGAGTAACGATTTCGTAAACATTGAAACAGGGGTTTGGTCCGTATGCTGCATAGTAGATCGATCCCCAGAGATCACATGCTAGATCAGTCTCATTGTTGTAGTCGAAGTATTTAGGGGGTTGAACACCTGATGGTGGAAAAGTCAAATATTGCGTTATGAAATCCGAATAGCCGCATGATTCATGAAGCGCTTCTAAATGAGCTACAAAACTTGCGTTGAGACCGAATATGTTATTATTCTGAAGAAGGAATGGAACGGCTGGTGCTTCTTGTTGGGCATATACATAGGAGCCAATGACGGGGTCATAAGCTAAAGCTCCTATCTGATGTTAGTGATAGAATCGCTCGCAATTCGATGACTAGAAAATCCCTACCAGATACATCAAAATACTCCGTGTCATTTCTCTCCAACATAGCCAAAGATATATACGGGACATATCTTCCTGCATAACTTTCTCCAGTCACATAAATCTTGAAATTCTTAATCCCAAACGTCTTTTGGAAATTCAAAAAAAAGTTGACAAAATCCTCTGCGATATCTTCTTCAGTTGTAGCAGTCACTTCACCAATTGAGAATCCCGTTCCAACTGGTTGTTCAACCCTTTTCACTATTAGTCATGGGTTTCTCTCGGATGAATACAGTAAGAGCAGTAATTGTACACACCAAAGAACATTCGTAAGGTTAACCCAAGAATATGGATTAATCTGCGGAGTATACATTCCCCAACTCCAAATAAACCGACCATTTTCTTGAAAGAAGGCTTCTAAAGAACTGCAGCCTATTTTGATCATCAGCTTCTTTACACGTTTCCATCCCAAATATCAAAGTAAGCTACAAGTACAACTCACCAGGCCCTCCATTCAACCAAATAGTAACCTCGTCAACCGGTTCTCCAACCGTCGGTTCAAAGACGAAATAAAGCCCTCTTGATTTATTCTTCATATCAATTGGCATCAATCCCGCATACATTTCTCCGATATCAAAAGGAACATCGGGGAGAGATTTAACTCTATATTCTACGCAATGTCATTCGTTAGCTCTGAATCTCACAACACAGCACGATGTAACATTCCCTCCTCCCCTCTCCCAATTCCTCCATTCCCTCAAAACCCCCAACTAAAACTCACCCTCCGTATGTTTATTCAGAAACCTAAACTCCTCCGTCCCATTTCCGTACCCATGCCCATTCCCAGGATGATTCCTCTTCCTATTCCCCTCCACTCTATCTTTCAAATCCGGATGATACCCCTTCGCATGCGAGAAATCCGAAAAGCGACCTGCTAGAATTGTCGTTGCGAAGAACAAAAGGAAAACCACTGTTTGTCTAATATTCAACGACATTTTGATGTTTTCTCAGACAGAGATCTTTCGCGGTGTTACTCTCTCGATTCGGGGGAGTGGGTGGTTTGAGAGTTGCACTTCGGGAGATTGATTTCTTTACTTAATTACTACCTATGTAATTAGAGTGTGAAACTCTAGAAGAAAAAAGAATCACACAATCGCAGCCTCAATTGCAAAAACAAGAGACAGCAATCGTGAATAGTATCAAGTAAAAACAACGAAGAAAGAAAGCACAGAAAGGAAAGAAGAAGTAACACAGCTCTTTCCTCCCTCACATGACACAACAAGACGATTTGTCCAACAGAAAACCCCGACTCCGGAAGTATCTGGATAACTAGATAAGTACCTAGTAGTTCATGCATTGCATTGCATATAACCCCAGTACATCCATATCGAATATGCAATCTATCGTCATCGTCATCAGTTCCCTTCCTCTCAGCTCAGCTCCAGTAGAAAACCTCCTTCTCCTTTCTTCCATAACATACCAGGTGCGTAAATCCAAACCTTCAAATCGATTCTCAATTCCAGAGCTCCAAATCTCAAAGTTCAATCTCCAATCCTATTAAATCTATTTACCATCTCTGCCTTATCATGTCCACCAGTACCAGTATCTAGCTAGCTACAAACCCCAGGAATCCCAAAGTTTCTCAACTCGACTCAATTGTCACAATTAGATATAGTGACAAAGTTATCAGCTAGATGAGCTACCTGCGAGTCTACGACTACAACTAGGTATCTGTATATAAATTTTCCTCTTGGGTGATATTAAAGTTACCCAATCTCACATCCTGATATCCTGATATCATGACATCACGATATAAAACATAATATATAATGTAAGATAACTCGTAAGATACCTCCCCACCTACCCACCTCTCCCTCTCCCTCTCCCTCTCCCTCTCCCTCCTCCTCTCCCTCTCCCCATCCATTTCCATTTCCTCTCCCTCTCCCACATACCTATATCATTACACCAACATTACACCAATCTACGAGTAGCTAAACTAAAATATTCAAAATAAACCAGCCTTAAATCACTTCAAAAGAATAACTTGGAATATTCAAAATAAACTAGATGGTCCTGCACACCTACCTACCTACCTCGAGCCTACCTGTCTACATATCTATCGTGCGTAAGCATCTCTTAGGTGGGTGCATTATTATCTATCGTTATCTAACGTTATCTGGTATCGATGCAACTACCCGACCACGTACCTACCTACCTAGTGCCTAATACCCATTAGGGAAGAGGAGGGTATCTTTACCCGATCCGATCTGGTCTGATCCGGTCGGGTTCGGTCGGGTTCGGTTCGGTTAGATATCTAATTACATGTTAAGATATACTTTGTGCACCTATACCTATACTGTATACAATCACACATACTCGTACATTGGGTGTCTGATCATGAAAAAGCTACATGATGAATTATAATGGGAAGAGATCATGCTTTTAAGAATTATCATTTACGTTACTATTGCAATTATTCGTTTCTGCGTATTTTATATACAAATCCTCCATAGGCTCTTGAACCTTTTCATCTCTAGCTCCGCAACCCATCATCCACTGATCCATCGTCTCGGGAGCAAGTTTAATAACTCAAGACGAGTTTCTTCAATTTCTCAAAATTTGGAGTTCCCAATCCCGTAACAGGATCCCATCCCTTTGTCGCATTCCAACTTGCGTATGGAATGATTGCTCCTCCAGGTACTGGCTTGTCAGTCTGTCCATTGATACCATTGCATCCAATAGCAGCTCCTCCGGTGATATCATTAAGAGCTTCTTTGCCGAGAAGATAAAGGAGAGGATTAACAAATCCTAAAGCTGGTTTTCCTGCTTTGAATCGTGCGTCGTTAAGAAGACCAAGAATACCGGCAACGACAGGAGCAGCGGCGGAGGTTCCACCTGAACGAGAAAGTTTACCCTTGTAAACAACTTGGTAACTAGTCTCAGGTTAGTAAGTGTTTTTTAAGATTTAACAGGGCATGAGAACATACTCAGGAGTCAAACTATGAGCCGAAATATCAGGGAAACCTCTTCCTGAGAAATTAGTGTAGCTCTCATAGTATTCCTTGGTGCTTGGGCTAATGTGCTTGCTTAAGTATTCATCAACAGCAGCTACTTGGTACCAAGCGGTAGGGAAGTAGTTTGAGAAACCTCCTGAACCATCATCCCAAGCAACTTCGGGAGCTACAGCTTGAGTACCTCCTACAGATGTAATGTATGGGCATGTGCCAGGGAATTGAGGTTGGAAGTATGGGGTGTTGAGACCATCGTTTGCAACACAACCAGCTCCCACTCCAGTGTCTCCTGAGGATTCAAGGACGGAGATACCACGGAGACCCATGATACCGATCAAGTTGCAAACTCGTACGGCGTAGGCATATGGAACTGTCTGAGTAATGGGTTAGCAATGAAACATCTGATGAAGGACAAAGAGAATTAGAGAAAACATACATCTTCATCATCGCCGTAAGAGTTTGTGATGACTTGTGGTAAAGCGGAGTTTGGTTGAGACAACAAGTACTCATAATATGGCAAATATGGCTCATTGGAGTTATTGGCCGGAAGTGGTGAATCGATGTTAGGGATGAATGGTGGGGAGCCACCAGTGATGAATTCTTGAACAGGTAAAGGATGAGCAACACCAATAATGTTTTGAACATCAAGATTTGCTTCACTAACGGAAGCAGTAGCTTTATTTTGATCGTTGGTAGCTCCATTGATGAGAGTAACTGTGAAGTTCTGTTCTGGGATATCAAAAAAGCTCTCATATTGGAAGAGATCGGCATAGAGAGCTGATTGGTTGAGAAAACTACCGAATCCGATTCTGCTACCGGATGAAACTGAGGGGGTATAATTTCCAATGTTGTATAATTCCTTGATGCACTTGGGAGTAATGGAAGTTGAGCAAGAAGCATCAACTGTTACTTTCGAAGGTGAAGTAGTTCTCTTCGTAACCTTAGTTGGCGCATTTGCGACTGTCTTTCCGAAGTAAGTTGTTGGAGAGATGAGCTCGATGTGTTCGGCAACGTCATCCGGGACGGAGTATTGAGTAGTTCGAACTTTCGTTACGCCATTACTTGTGTAGCTTTTGAATGATGCATTAAGCATTGAATTGGCCTTCTCAATTGTGGTGGCGAAGGAAATGGACGATCCATCGCTCACGATATTTTGAGCACCAGCACTTGTCAACCATGAAGTAACCGCGCTGCTCGCATCCGCAGAAGGCGCAAACAAAGCATTGGCCTCATCAATATCGATATGATTTCCATACTCTGCGTTTCCTGGTGTGGAAACGGCAAGAAGTTTGGCTTCCAATTGATCGAGGTTCTGCATAGCGAGACCAACTGTGAGGGTGATGGCTGCAGTTGAATCTGTTTGCGAAGCAGCAGTCCATCCGTTAGGTGCGGCAGCCAATTTCTCCATGACGGCACCATATGCTGGGAGAGCTTGGGAAAGCAAACCCGCACAAATGGCGGTTTTGGGATACATCATGATTGAAGAAGCTTGATGATATCAATTGACGGGCAATCGATTGAATCTTCAAAAATGAATAGGGAGAAACGGTGAGGAAAGGAAGGAGAGAAGAAGCGGTGGCTAGAGAAGGGGGTGAAGAGGTATTAGAACCAACATGACGGTAAGGAAATGTAGCTCTTTATTAACACTTTCCCCAACCTCTGCCAATTCTATTTTGCCTTCAACACCTCGGATCACACGAGATCGAATTTCCCCTTGTACCTGGCAACCCTCATGTATGTTGCCCGCACAATTCTGGTACTTGCAGATGAAGATCTTGTCTGAGCGAATGATCGTTCATGATGATATTGACATGCCCCGCCATGGCAAGCCGATGTGATACGAAAGAGTATCATCCGAGCCATGTAATAAGGTATACCAGGGTAGCTTTAAAGCTTTATAACATATGCGGCAGGTGCATCTGCCAAGGACCACCAAAAGCTTAATCATCGGTATTCAATTGGAGTGAGCACCTTCCTATTCAGGATTAGATCCAATGTAGTCAGCCTCTCAACGACTTTTGATGGATTGCAATTGACCAATCAACTTCCTCAATGAGTAATGAGTAAGACAATATCCGTGATTCCGTAATAGCTCTTCCCCGCTTTTTAGATGGTTACCTCGTTACGATGATGGTTATGGTCATGATCCATAGTCAATGGCCTTTTATCTGCAGGATGCCGGATTCAAGCTTTTGATCAATAACGACGATGAGGAGGTACACCGTAAACGAGGTAGAGTACCTCGTAGCTGAATGATAGGACGGAATGATAGTACCTGGAATAATGTGGCTTTTCAATTGCACCAGGGCCGCTTGATTATGAATTGTTGATATCTCGAGAAATCTTGTTATTTTTTTTGATTGTACAAGCATAACCTTACTCGAGTATGTATTTCCATCGTGATGATGGACTAGAAAGGATTCAATTCGATTCAATCCCATCTTCTTATCTCGGAGTCTCTGCGTTGTACCTTGATCACGATTAATTGATTCTGTTATCTTTCGCTCGTATCTCGTATCGTCGGTTATCCATGCCATGCTTGCTGTCGCACGGTCTTAAAATCTTGTTATATTCAGAGAGCTTGAGGAAGGGAGGTGAACTTGATGAACTTAATGAACTCAGTGAAGTGAAGGGAAGAGGGATGTCGAAAGAGTTTTTCCGTAATGTGAAGATGTGGAAATGAGATATACTAACACCAATAGTAATGATTCAAACAAAGAGTGGAAATGATTAAGAAGGATCTAGCAAGGTTTGCACTCAGATTATAATGTCGCTTGCGATACTGAGGATATTTGATATATGTATATCTTACGATATGATATATGCAAAATGATCACGTGTCGACTCAAAATCGCAGATAAGATATGTGTAAAAATGAAGTAATGGGAAGACTGATAAATGTTCATGTCATCAAAAGGGATGGGATGATATTATGCCATATAGGTATGTGGAATGTAGTTATGTAAAAGGTAAGGTTATCATGAATCAAAAGCCTCAAGACACGATATAATAGCACAATTCAAGATTCAAGATTCAAGATTCAAAATGCAAAGTGGAAAAAAATAATATTCATATTAATTCAAGATAATAAGAAAACCCCATCAACTCCAGGAACAAGAACAAGAACAAGAAGATCTAATTACTTCTCTCTTCTCTCTTCTCTCACCACTTACCATTCATACACATCCAGCCCTTTAAGTTATTCTTGCACACACAACTGGCGTCATGTCCGGGCATTCTCAATCTGTCGTTTGAGTGGTGGTTGGCATCGTCGTCTGCACAAAGACAGCACCGGGTAATGTGATCAGCGTGGTTGGCATGGGTTGATAAGTCGACACTCTAGTATGATTACTGTGCGATGGATGGGTGTGGTTGGAACAGTGTGGTTCTGGGTTTGGTAGTTGGATTGCGGTGGTGAGTGTGATGAGAGTTGAGAGACTGACTAGAGTTATGGATTTCATCTTGGATGGTTTTGGGGGTTGGTTGCTACTTTCTATTCGTGTCTTTATCTGTTTCAAGAAAGTCGGTTTGCGGTTGCGATAGACTCGGGGGATGAATAGATTTGGGGAAGATGTTGGTGTTTATATATGGGATTTGAGGGGGTTGTTCTGTATGTCTGCATAGTTACAGACAGGAAGTCAACATTGGTCTTTTCTTTGTGGTGATGGTTCTAGGAAGTATCAATTCCTTTGTATTCCTTTGTGTTCAGGACTCAATGACCAACAAAGAAATGTTACTCTTGCTTATCGGTTTGAGGGAATCAGATTGTCCTTGAGATTTCATGAGGTTGCACGAACATCAAGTTCTTGTTCAGTCGAGTAAGTCAAAGAACTACCTAGTACCTCTGAAAATAACAAGGTCAATTTTCCATCTCTTTCACCAATCCAGATATCGAGGATTTTGGGAGACTTCCAGCCTTAAGATTAACTGTTTTGCTCAAGCCCAAGAAGTCTGATGTCATTTGCTACCTACATAGCATAACATCATTCATCGAGAGCATTTGCTTGAAGGTTACTAGGTACTCTATACAATATAGATACTTAGTATTCCCACTGATCGTGACTACTCTGACTACTCTACTTGTAAATCCACGGACCCAAAGTCCCCAAGGGATGAATTTTGGGAAACTTGTATAATTCGTGAAACGTTGGACAATCAAAGCGATATGATTGTTCGAGAAAGACAAAGACTGGAAGATTCGAAGAAAGAACATCTAGTAAGTAGGAAAGGAAACGAAGAAACAAAGGGAAGATAAATTATACAAATACATGCGACACGTGATCCTCAGCCACGATCACGCGTATTGGGTTTGACCAGACCAAGCACCCAACGATCTGCCAAGGCATAGGGAGATAAACTCAAATCCGTTTGCCAAACACAGCCCCGTTCCTTGGTTTGAATGAGAAAAAAGGGGGGAATTGAGGGAATAGTCAAGATCGATAGCTGCCGGCGCTAGACCAGAATCTCTTCAAGAAGTACGGGATCGGGACTGGATGTTGACGAAACGGGTATAGATAGCGTTTCCGAAAAGTTCCCGTGTTGGATTATTTGTCAAAAGTAGGATGAAGAAAAGAATGACGTGGGTATTGATTGATGTTGATGTTGACGTTGAGGTTGATGTTGACAATCGATGATTTGAATTTCGCTTTGAATTTGCCATCAAGTCCAGTTGTGCTTTGATCTTGAAGTTCATGAACCTTATTTGAAGTCGTGGTGATCAACGTTTTGACATGTTCCATGCATATGCGAACCAATGCTCAATTGAAACAATGGATGGTGGTGGAGCATTTTATAGTATAAGTTAATATCAATCAAGAACTCGCAGTATACATTGAAGATTTAATATATAACCATGATGAAGATCAAGCTATCGACTGGGTACTCGTATATAAAGAATCATAGGTAGGTACCCAATACCGGTATGTGATATGATATATGATATGTGATATGGATCATATTGGAGTTCGTTCGTCCTTGTATATCAAAATCCTGTTGATGTTTCCGGCTAGTCAAATAACCCGGTTTGATTGGTCAACTGATGAAAATCACCCTTTTTCCCCCATTGAGTAAGCAACCGACGTCATTTCCTTGTTACAATCATTCTCAACTATGACCCAGGATTCGTATGATCGTCATGAACTAAAGGTCTATTCGTCCCACTTAACTCTCCAGATCCGCAAGAAAGCAATATCAACCATCTATCACTCCCGAAGCTTCCTGCTCGTTTCAATCAATTTATTAATTTGTTAATCTATCCATATCATCACACACAACAATCCTTTGTGTTGACTATACACCTGATCCAAAGCTTCAAATCGACAGAAGCCCTTTACCCGCAGCACAACAAAGATACCCTTCGAGTAATTCAATCCATCAGCCTTCACAATGCATCGCACATATTCTATGAGACAATCGCGGGCTCCCACGGTAAGTTATACACACAAACTCGATTGGCGATGGCATATATTTTCACAAGATTATTGTAGACTTTTACTGACGAGTCTTCTTTCTTCTTCACAGGCCTCGCAACTTCAAAACCCCCCTCCACCACCTTCGAGTACCAAATCTGGAAAGTTCTTCGGCAGAAGCGGTCTCGGTCAGTACATTTCTTCTATGACGTTTGCGATATGTTCTACATGTTGAATGTGGGGTACACGGAAGTTTCTGTACATAGGAAAATGGACAGACAAGGGAAAGGCAGAACATCAAGTTGCTTTGTACAGCCCTTCCAGATATGATTGCATGATGAACATACTCTTCTAGATATCCCAAACTAAGGCGTGTCTGTGTCGGGTATCATCATATCTGTCGCTGTCGTGAACCTTTATTGGAATTCTCATTGCGATAGCTATGAAAAACGTCATTCGCTGTGACATTCAAGGGATCATTTGCTAACAACTATCAACTTAGGCCATGCTATGCGACTCAAGACACACTCTGCCCTCAACACTAGAGGGCCAGAGCTTTCCAAAAAGCTTGGTCAACTCGTGAAGATGGAGAAGAATGTCATGCGCAGTATGGAACTTGTCGGAAGAGAGAGAATGGAGGTGGCAGTAAGTAATTCTAATCATTCCATTCAAGTGCATCAATTTAACATAGCATAGCAACAACTCTCCATTTGGGGTGAGGCTTGCGATGAAGACGTATCCGATGTTACCGACAAGCTCGGTGTATTGCTCTATGAAATTGGTGAACTTGAGGATCAATACGTTGATCGTTATGACCAATATCGTGTTACCATCAAGAGCATCAGAAACATCGAGGCTTCCGTTCAACCAAGCAGAGATCGCAAGCAAAAGATCACTGATCAAATCGCTCAACTCAAATACAAGGAGCCAGAATCTCCACGAATCGTCGTCCTTGAGCAAGAACTGGTTCGTGCTGAGGCCGAATCTTTGGTCGCTGAAGCTCAACTTTCCAACATCACTCGTGAGAAGCTCAAGGCTGCTTACACCTACCAATTTGATGCTCTCCGTGAACATTGCGAAAAGGTCGCTATTATTGCTGGTTACGGAAAACATCTTTTGGAACTTGTTGATGACACCCCTGTCACACCAGGTGAGACCCGACAAGCATATGATGGATATGAAGCTAGCAAGGCCATCATCCAAGATTGTGAGGATTCTTTAACCAACTGGGTTAACTCCAATGCGGCCGTCTCTTCCAACCTTTCCACTCGCGCTCGTACTTTGTCTCAGCGTAGACGAAACAACATTCAACGTAACGCTCAGGGTCATGATCTTACAGGCCAAGATCAACCTTTGAATGATAACGAGAGTGGTCTGTGGATACCAGCTGAAGCTCACAAGGGTGGTGATGAATACGAAGATGAGGAGGAGGAAGAGGAGATTGCTCATTCTCATCAAGGTAGCATCACCAATGGTGAACTAAGAGGTCGTCAAGAAGAGCTCGCATAATGGTCGAACAGCTCTTGAATTCAGGAAAAGAATGATGCTAAATGAGAAGATTGTCTAGGCATAATCAGCTTGTGACGGTGTTAAAGGAACGGACTGAATTAGTGGCGGGTATTCCCAAGATTTCTTTAACTTTGCTTCGAAAGCTACTATTACCGCTCTGCTCGGAATGGATCGATGATTTTTTCTTTTTCTCTAATGATGATAATGTTGGAATCGGAACGGGGGTGGTAATTAACCATATACGATCTGAGAATACGAGTGTTGAAACCGGGCAGAGGAGGGAGGGTTTGGTGAACTGGGGAGCTAAAAAGGGTTTGAGGGGTGGGGTGGGAATACGATTATGGGCTTGAAGGCTTTTGTAGCTGTAGTTTTTAATGAATGCTTCTATCATTTGAGCTGATATTTTTGTTTTTGAGAAACTCCTAGCTATTTTATTCAGGTTTGTCTTCCCTGGGTATCTTGATTCATCCACAATGCCCATCTCATGATCTTCAGATCTCCACTTATTCTACCAACCAACTCTAAAACCATTGCCGACAGTTATTTGCTGTCCCTACCATCCATATCATCACAAAATTATTCCAACCCTTCAACGATGATGTCCCTCGGTGGTAGATTATCCTCCAATATTACCGATTTTGAGCCAGCATTCATCTCAACCTTAAAAACGCCACATCTTCTCTCCTCACCGTATAGATATTAAAATTCACATCGGTCAGGTAGTTGAATGCTAGCTATGCTTGGTTGTATAATCGTCGTCTGATTTATATTGTCACATCTGCATCCACCTTCACCAAGCTGTAGCGATGCGCTATCACATGTGGAATGTGCAATGGCACTTCTGCCTTAGCCAGAAACCATTTCTGTCTTGACGGGAGTATTGCGGGAGGTGGGCGCCTTTGACCAGCGCATCTCGTTTTTGTCCAGTAGATTGGAAGAGGTAAGGTTCTAGGTTTTTAGGATTTGCGACCGCGCACTTGGCTTTCGAATTCTTCCAGTTCGATGCGTAGGATGTGGGCGCCGGGGACGACGACGAGACCGAGCCAGCGGGGGGTGATGTTTAGGAGGGGTTGGGATTGGGGCTGGGATTTCGGGGCGGAGGAGGTGGGATCTTGAGGTTGTGTGGATGAGGAGGATGTGGGTGTGGGTGCGGGGGGAATGCGATATTCGTAGGTTTCGGAGAGGATTACGTTGAGGTCCTGGGGTTGTGTGGGATGGGTTAGCTTTCTCTTGTTTTTCTTCTTTGATCTTTGGATACACATATGCGCGAGATTGAGAGGAATATTCATGCTACTATTGCATAGAACAGAAGAGCCGCCCGGGTAGAGAAATCTTAGAGAAAGGCAAACAAACAGAATCGGTACACTTGAATTCCCCGCGAAACATACGATGATCTGTTGTATGAACCAGTAGAGTTTTGCAGAGGAGATTGTGTAGATAGGCGCGTGCTTCTTTTCTAGCTGGAGATTCGGAAATCTCTGTGGAAGGAGAAGGGGCGACAGATGTCATGGCTGTGGGTTTGGTGGTGGATGTGGAGTGAGAAGAGGGAGAGGGGTGTTTTGGAGGGTAATTCACGATGGATACTAGAGAATGAGTTTGGTGGGTTTTGCGATAAGATAAGCAAGGCAAGCTATAATGATAGTCACGTGGGAGCGTGGATTATTTGCGTCATTACGCGGTTAGCGTTTGGTGAGATGAGGTGGAAAGTGAAGGCAGAAGTCGGATGTGGGATTTGAGATTTGTGAAGTTTATTATTTGAATTCGCATTGCGGAATGAGAATCTTAACTCTTTTGAAACGCTCTTTTTTTGATATGGGATGAATATACTACCATCACATAAGGGTGTAGCAGAGGATTCAGAGTTCTTATTCATTCCACCTGACTTCAATTACTGTTTATTCTTACCTTAAGGTTGCCGATTCCTGTGATCCGCGAACAACAATCCTGATATCCAATCCATCTACAATCGTAAAGACTCAACACCTTCACCATGGGTGTCACCGGCCTCTGGACCATCGTGCAACCCTGCGCGCGTCCAACTCCTCTCCCAGCTCTCAACCGCAAACGACTCGCCGTCGACGCCTCAATCTGGATCTACCAATTCCTCAAAGCCGTGCGCGATAAAGAAGGAAATGCGCTTCGCAATTCGCATATCGTGGGTTTCTTCCGTAGGATCTGCAAACTTTTGTTTCATGGCATTAAACCTGTTTTTGTGTTTGATGGTGGCGCGCCCATATTGAAACGTCAAACGGTATTGGGGAGGAAGAGGAGGAGAGAGGGAAGGAGGGAAGATGCTGTTAGGACTGCAGGGAGGCTGTTGGGGGTACAAATGAAGAGGAGGGCGGGGGAGGAAGATAGTGAGAGGAAGAGGAGGGAAAGGGAAGGACGAAGCAGACCGGTTGAAGAAGAAGAGGTGGTGCCGGAAGAACAATTAGCATATGTGGATGAGATAGGGATGTCAGAGCAACAAGTCCAAACGACTCGAAAATTCTACAAGAAGGACGCATATCATTTACCCGAACTGACAAATGGTATAGAAGGAATGGGTAAACCGGAAGACCCGAGAATCATGTCGGCAGAGGAATTGGAAGAATATGCGAGACAGTTTCATAATGGAGAAGATGTGAATTTATATGATTTCAGCAAGATCGATTTTAATGGAGAGTTCTTCATGAGTTTACCGGCGGGGGATCGATATAATATCTTGAATGCGGCGAGGTTGAGGAGTAGATTGAGGATGGGGTTGAGTAAGGAACAATTGGAAGAGATGTTTCCGGATAGGATGGCTTTCTCGAAATTTCAGATTGAGAGGGTTAGGGAGAGAAATGAGTTGACACAGAGATTGATGAATTTGAACGGAATGAATTCGGAGGAGCAGATGTTTGGGGTTAATGGGACAAGTAGAATTGCAGGAGAGAGGGGAAGGGAATACGTTTTGGTCAAGAATGATGGTGTTGAAGGTGGTTGGGCTTTAGGTGTGGTCTCCTTGGAGAAAGGAGTGGGGGATAGGAATAAACCTATTGATGTTGATGATTATGATCGAAAAAATAACAAGGTGGACTTGGTATCTGAATCTGAGGAAGATGATTTTGAGGATGTTCCTGTCGAAGGATTGAATCGGCTACCTAAAGCCAAAGACGATGGGAGGAATATGACTTACAGTGACTTTCAAGCCAGAGAAGTTGCTGAAAGAAGGAAAGAGTACTCCAACTCGAGGAGAAAATCGAATTCAAAACCTACAAGAATGCCATCTGAAGATCCGGATTCTCTATTCGTGGATGATGTAGTTGGACAACCCGGACCCAGCTCCTTGAATGCAACTTACGATGACGAGGATGAGGATATCAATCGCGCGATTGCTATGTCGTTACAACAAGATCAGGATGATGATGTAGAACTTGACGAGGAGGATCATATAAATCGAGCCATTGAACTATCACTCCAGAAAGGCTATGGTCAGGAAGAGGCGGAAGAAGAGGAAGAAGCTACATTTGAGGATGTCCCAATGCCAGAATATGAGCAAAGAGCAGTGGCAGATGCTAGACCTCTCACTAAGTCCAGTGGGAAAATGATTGCTCATATGGTTAATAATAGAGCTAACGCTGCGGTGCCGAAACGGAAAGAAGAGACTGAGGAGGTGGATAGTGATAGTGATAGCGATATGGATTTTCAATCCGCATTAAGGAAAGCAAGGTCACAAAAGGCACCGGAAAAAGTCCGTCAAGCAGCACCGATTGTTGTGAACAAAAAGAACCCTTTTGATGGACCGTTGCCGTTCGAGAGTATTCAGTTCAAATCATCTTTATTCGGCAAGAAGAAACCAGAAGAATTAGCTGGAGAACCACTAGAGGAAGATGAAGAAGAACTGGCTGGTGGTTTCGAGAAAGAAGATGAAGAAGAAAAAGCGAAGCCATTACCTCCTTGGTTGATTGGCAATGATGATATTAGATCGCAAGTCCAACAGCAGCGTAAGAAAGATCAAGAATTGAATGCGAAGGATCGCGAAAGAGCGGAAGAAGATGAGAGGATTTTTCAACGTGATCACGGGGTTATTCATGTAGAC
Source organism: Botrytis tulipae (assembly GCA_004786125.1). Taxonomy (NCBI): domain Eukaryota; kingdom Fungi; phylum Ascomycota; class Leotiomycetes; order Helotiales; family Sclerotiniaceae; genus Botrytis; species Botrytis tulipae. The sequence continues at coordinate 132,232 of PQXH01000010.1, forward strand.
TCTGATGATGATAATGATAGTGATGTGGAAGTTTTGGATAAAGCGCCCACGCCTAATATTGCCGAAAATAGCATGGATGATTTGGCGGAAGCTGTTGAAGCTCAACCGCCGCTGTCTGATGTTCCTCAGGATAGACGGCCACCGGCAGAATCTCGTGTAGATGATACGGCTGATTTGTTAGAGGACTCGGATGAACCGGTTGAATGGTCAGAGAGTGATTATGGGGATGTTGCTCCTAAGTCTAATAAGGCTTCAGAATCCGTACCTCCCGTCGAGGAGAGCCTAGAAGTGTCTTCTTCGAAATCAAAATCACCGTCTCCTGTTTTCGAAGATGTGAATCTTCCTGATGTCCAAGCAACTGAACCTACACAACTATCAATTTCTGCAAGAAAAAGTCCGACTCCAGTGTTTGAAGATGTTCAAATGGCAGATGCTACATCAATCTTGCCATCTGGGCCAACTGTATCCGACAAGCCACCCATTGACGATGCATACGATCGTCAAGAAGCTGAAGCGATTCCAGATGAATTCGATTTTAGTGATCCGGAAGAAGAAGAACTAATGACTCAACTCGCTATCGAAGCAGAGGAACATGCTCGTTTTGCCAGTACCCTAAACAACAAATCCGAAAAAGAAAACCATGATTCATACGAGCAAGAACTCAAAGCATTGAGAAGTCAACAAAAGAAAGATCGCAGAGATGCAGATGAGGTATCTCATATCATGATCACAGAATGTCAAGCTCTGCTTCGTCTCTTCGGTATTCCTTACATCACCGCACCAATGGAAGCAGAAGCTCAATGTGCCGAGCTTGTCCGTCTGGGCCTTGTAGATGGCATTGTGACTGATGATTCGGATATCTTTCTTTTTGGCGGAACGAGAGTTTATAAGAATTTATTCAACTCGAATAAGCTCGTTGAGTGTTACCTCTCATCCGATCTAGAGAAAGAACTTTCTCTTTCGAGGGATCAACTCATTTCTATAGCACATTTATTAGGCTCCGATTACACGGAAGGAATTCCCGGCATTGGACCCGTCACCGCTGTTGAGATACTCTCGGAATTTCCATCCCATGCCGGTCTTGAAGAATTCAAAGAATGGTGGTCCCTCGTTCAAAATCCTCTTACAACCCCTCCACTTGCAAGCGAACCAACACTCTTCCGCAAGAAGTTTCGTCGCTCACAAGCGACGAAACTCTTTCTACCCCCCGCATTCCCGAGCCAGGCGGTCACAGAAGCATATCTCAAACCGGATGTTGATAGTACGGCCGAGGCTTTCCAATGGGGAGTCCCAGATCTAGGACAATTGAGAGAATTCTTGATGACCACGGTGGGTTGGAGTCAAGAACGGGTGGATGAAATTTTAGTGCCGGTGATTAGGGATATGAATCGACGGGAAACGGAGGGCACGCAAAGTAATATTACGAGATATTTTGAGGGCGGTGTTGGGGTGGGGGGAGTGAGAGGTGGTGCGGCTGAGGGCAGGGAAAAGGGGAGCAAGAGAATGAGAGAGGCGGTGGGGAAATTAAGGGCGAAGAAGAGGGGTGGCGCTGCGAATTCGTTGAAAGATAGAGGCACTTTTGCGGATAATGCGAGGGAGTGGGCGAAGAAGAATGAATTGAGTGTTGAGGCGCAAGCGAAAAGAGACGCGAGTAAAAAGGTGACAGGAAAGGGAAAGGGGAGGAAAAGAGTGGTGGAGGAGGTGGATGGGGACGAGGCAGGTGAGGATGAAGATGCGGATGTGGATGCTGAGATGGAAGACAATGGAGCAGATGATTATGGGGATGATGACGAGGAGGAGAAGGGAGAGGGCTCAATAGGATCTAAACTCAAAGCAGTCGATTTTGAGAAGGGAACGGGAAAAGGAAAAGGCAGAGGGAGGGGAAGAGGAAGAGGCAATGGAAAATCGACGGGGCAAGGGGTCAAAAGACCGAAAATCACGGAATGAATTTATATATTTATGTATGATATTTGATTAGATGATATAGAAAGAAGCTTGACAAACTTTCGAAAACATGAAATTTCGGACCTATAAAGAGTCTGATGAAAGAAATAAAATTGAGATAGTTTAATAAGCATTGTTTGCTATATCTCTTTGACATTCTCTGTCCAGTTCAAAACAATTACTAGCCAAACAGAAGAAAGCTAGCTACTAGTGTATTTCAACCCCAAATTTAATACACGCGTGATCATTCATATTACAAACAACATCCCATCTCTCGTTTCCCTCCCTCGCCTATCATTAACATCCACTCTCCTCATCCACCCCTACCACTCCATCGTCGACGCACTCGGCGGTAAATCCTCATCCCTCGTTCCCCACGCACTTTCATTCCTCCCCAGCGTTAATTCCAAGACGCCACCCTCCAGCCAAAAATCATGCGTCACCCAATTCCTGGTCCACGGCTCGCCATTAAGCGTCGCGCTCTGGATATAGATATTCTCGTACGCGCTATCGAAATTGAGATTTTTGATCGTGGCTGTTTTGCCCGTTTGTCCATTCTTGACGCTCACTTCGGGGAAATAGGGAGGGGTGATTAGGTAGACATTTTGGCCTGAGACGGGCCAGAGACCCATCATGGAGAGCGTGGTGAAGGAGCCCATGGCGCCGGAATCGTCGTTTCCGGCGATGCCGGCGACCGTGGTGTTGAATTGGGAGGGGATGTAGAAGTGGGAGAAGTAGGCGGAGAGGCCGGGACGTCCGGCGTAGTGGAATTGGAAGACGGGGAGGAAGGCTTGTTCGTCGCCGATGTAGAGGAGCCCTGAGGTGTGTAGATAGGAGAGGCGGGAGATGAAGAGGGAGGGACCGCCGAGAGTGGTGATTAAGGAGGCCATGTCTTGGGGTACGAAAAAGGTGTACATCCAGGAACTGCCTTCGTAGGTTTCGTGGCCGTTGGGGTTGAGGTAGCAGGATGTGAAGTTGTAGAGGGGAGAGCAGAGGGTGGGGTCTTGGTAACCGAATGTTCCATTGAGGTAGCGGGGTTGGAGAAACCCGGTGAAGCCAGTGTCAACGATGGAGTCGGGTGCGTCGGTGGATCCGTTGACAAAGGAGGTTTGGTCGGCTTTGTACATGTTTTTCCAATTCTCAGCGCGTCCGAGATATTTTTCTACGTCGTCGGTGTGGCCGAGCCCCTGGGCTATTTCGGCAATACAGAAATCGTTGTAGGCGTACTCTACTGTTCGGGAGATGGAGCGGGTCATAGGTCCTACTCCGTAAGGATCGAAGTCATCGGTGGGGATGTAACCGAGATTTTTCCAGCTGGTAAGGCCACCTCGACCTTCTATGGACCAGTCTGCTGGCTCATCTATATTTTATTAATGATATGATGATGAAATATAACTTGTTGAACGTACCTTCAGCATCGAATACCACTGCTTCATAACCGGTTGCCCAGTCCACATCTTGAGTGATATTCTTGACATAAGAATCTGCTAAAACAATATCTGCATTTGAACCTCCTTGAGTAAACCCTTTACAAAGCGACATTCGACAGTCTGGAAGCTTTCCTAGTACATTATTAGCGAACAATTTAGTCTCAGGAGGATTTTGATAACGTACCTTCATGACGATAAACATCAATCAAACTTCTCACCATCTGTGTCTGACTATATGGATCCAACAAAGTCAACAACGGATGAATACTTCTAAAAGAATCCCAAATACAATAATAAGAATCATAATAAGGTTCATCGCTGTCCCACAATGGATTCTCCCCCGTATAATCTTGTGGTGAAATCATAGCCCTGTAAGTGCCGGACCAAAAAACAGTTTGGAGCTCATCACTGACACCTGTAGCATCAACACTAATGACGGAAAGTTTTTCTCTCCACGCATCTTCAGCAGCAGTCAAAACTTTTTCAAAATCAAAATCTGGTATTTCGTTCTCGGCGTTTTGGCAAGCTTTTGAGATACTGATAAACGAAACGCCTACACGAGCAAGGATTTGGTTGTTGGCTGGTGCTTTAAATTGTGTCCAGGCTCCCGCTGGAAGAGGAGGTGAATTTATGCCATCGGGGGTAACACTGAGATTCTTGGGTTCACTTCCGGCACGATTATTTATGAATACTCCAGTGTCTCGAATTTCTGCACCTTTGAAATCGGCACAAAAATGTAAATCATAGCTTCCAATTCCAAATGAAGGATTGAATGTTCCGGTTCCAGAAAGTCTTCCGGTATCTGGATCGACTTGGACGGAACCGTTTGAACGAGACTCCGGCAAATCTGTTAGATCTACTAAGATAAGTGGGCTGTAAGGCAGAGGGGCCTGCTGAGTGGAATATGAATCATTGGACGACGAATTCGAAGGAAAAGTAAATCGATATAATGCGGTATGATTTGTGACAGTTGCTTCTGTATGAATAGAAGTGTTTAATGACACGGCAAAGTATCCTGGATGGGCCTCGGCAGTCCCATTAATTCTTCTCGATGCTCGATCAGTCTTGGTGAAGAAACAGTTATTCAAGATATCTCCAGGACAACCTGTTTGTGGAAATAATGGAAAATTTCCAAGTGATGGTGACTTGCGCTTTGAGTCAGTAAAGAAGTAATTTTCTCATGAAATAGTGTTACTCACACCCCCCGTGCCGGAATCATGCATATGAGAGAATCCTGTGATATCGGAATTATCTGAGGCAAAACCTCCTTGCTTTTCATCGGGATTGTTCACATCTGCAACTGCTTTTGCCATACCTTGAAACGAATGAGCTCAAATCATCAAGGGAGGAGTCAATAAAGCTTACCGAAGGGTAAAGTCGCTCCAGGAAACACATGACCTGCCGGTATGTCAGTAACAAATCTAAATACTAGGTACATTTCAGGATATGAGCAGAACATACCTCCTTTCGCCGTTCCAATGAATGGATCGACATATTCAAAAACATCAAATTCATCCTCTAATTGACTTCCAACCCCAATATCTGCCACCACTACCAGACTCACGAGTAAAGCCTTCCATTGTGATGAAACCCCCATGATTAACGTTTCGATATGAAGGAAACCTCAAACCGAGAGACTCAATTCCGAACAGAAGATAAAAGTTCCCAAATTCCTGGGGTATAGACATCTGTTTATGCAAACCCGAAGTATCCACTTATCTTGATTGTCCACGATGCCATACGACGTTACAATGCCCCCTCTTCTGTGCATCTCTTCGTGTTCACTTGGATTTACTTTGTTCTGAATGATCATCATAGTCTATACCTGTCATAGGAATTGCTAATGTAGAATGCGGGGTAAGGTTAGCGGACAGGGGAGATGCAGACATGTACGCCATTGCCGGTGTGGAACTTGGCGTGAGGAGGCTTGCGGTGAAAGTATACTTGGATACTTGATGCAGATCATACCTAGATGTGTTTGGATACTTGGATTTGCTTGTAAAATGGTTATGATGTGTTGTGGATGTTTTGATTCCTTTGAGTTTGTGAAAATCGGGAAAATGACTTCCGAGGGAATGGATCGAGACTGCGATCCGTAGTGTTGTTGGAAAGTAGTATGTATAAGGAATAGATCACGGATTAAGATGCTCAAGATGCTCAAGATTATCACATCATATGTTGCTGGATTCCTGCTTGGAGGAGCTTCCGAACTTCGATGAAGATACCGATCGAAGCACTATAGCACGTGACATCATGTGACTGTACAATTTTCCGAGTTCTCTCATAAAGTTTATCATGTTAAAACTCTAATCAACAGTATTCCTTCTCACAAACCAACAACAAAGCGTAATGATCGCTTTTAACACATACCAGATCGAAATCGAAATACGAGATTATTTATCTTAATAGCAGGAATTGAACTTGTTGACCTTGAGGCAAACTTCTTTGAAAGCAACTAGAAGATGGGAATACAAGAAACGTGAAGGTAAATTATATTTCATTTCTTGTTGGATATTAAAAACTTCAAGTGTTGCGTCAATAAAGATACTCCTTGATAAGCTTCAAGACAATCTCAGAGCGAAACTGTGGGAGTAGTCATCCTACTGCCACATTCACAAACTTCCCATACACAAATTTTAATCTCTTCCAGCCTCATCCTCATTCCCATTAACTCCATTTACATCAAAGTTCTTTAGAACCTCCTTATTCAGTACTCCTTTTCCCCATAATATTTCAAATTCCTCACACACCTCCTTCCACCAATAAACAAAAGAGTGCATTTCTCTCATCCATTGAATCTGTTGATCAAGGGAATGTCCCTCAACGATTTCAATGCACTTTCTGCGGGTGCACGTGTCCAAGTAGTACTGTATAAAGACTACTAACGCATCGTACATACATTCAGGGGTGTCTTCAAGGATAGCATGGTTGTGGGGAGTAGACCTTGTGAGTGAGATAAGGATATCGATGGCTCGCATAAATTCATAGGAACGCATTGGAATGGTCTCTGGATAGGCGATATCCCATTTCTTAGAGATATTTTGTTCGGTAGAGGCTGTGGATCCAGATGAAGTGACACAACGACGCTCTTTTTCTTTTCCCTCTGCCAATACTTCTTCCGTTGCTTGTTTCAATGCCTCGCCAAATGCGTCCAACTTCAAGAATTCGAATGATCCTCTGACCACGGCTGCAGTAGTCGCGAGAAACATTTCGTCCATAGAATTGTCGGACTCGTTTCCAGTTGATTCACAACACTTCTTCTGAGAAATACTTGTAAAATCTTGTTTCAATTGCTCTGCAGTAGTAATAAGCAGGTCCTTTATTACACACTTAATCGATGCAACTGAAACATCCTTTATTTCAGTCAAATTTTCTATTTCGCTTGTTTTGTTTGTGTCTAGTTCACTTGTTCCATCGCCGCTATCGGCGCTGCAGTGGGTAGATTCAGACTCGAATGTATCAGAAGTCTCATCATCAGCGTCCTGTTGGTCGTCAAGGCTAATTTCCCCAATGTTTTCTTCGTTCAACTTCTCAAGACTTTTTATAGTGGTAGTATTAGGTTTTTTGCTGATGATGTTGTTTCCAGAGGCGGTTGAGCATGAGGTACCATGGCAGCCCTTTAATCTCATAAACTCGTCGTAGTTTGATTGAATAAACGCTTGTTGCAACATAGCAGCTTCATCGTCGAAATCTGCAGGCAACGGGAAATCTTCTTCCCATTGAGACTTCATGGCCCCCCACACTGGCTCTTTCAAGATCTTCTCCGAAGAATTTCCTATTGATTCAACCCCTCCGACATCCTTGTCTTGCATTTCATTTGCTGTGATACCTTTATATTCCTCTGCTAAAGGTACAACACCTTGGCATTCATTTTCAAAAGAAGCAGGAACCTTGAATGAAGTGGGCGAAGTAGGCTGTTCTTCTTGTATCTTCCTCGCATAAGCCGCTTCTGCCTCTCTAATCAACCAGTCCAAGCCTTTCCAACACGTATCGATGGTTTCTCGTAGTGCTTGTAAGTCCTTCGCCATTTGTCCACTTCGAACAGATTTAAAGATCTCGATTATCAGCTTCAAGTCCTCGGTTCTATTGTTAGACTCTGTACCTGTCTCTTCGTCCAAAGACTCCAAGGCCTTGAGATAAATTTCATCCCGCGTCTTTCTGTCATCAATCTTCTGCAATTTTCTTTCCAGTTTTCCGATCATAAACATACGCTTCACACTCTCAATGATGAGGGCTAATTTTTTCATCTTATTCTTAGTTCCTGTTTCTTTCTGGCTATACAATAGCTCAAGAAACTTCAAATAAGTTTCCGAATTTTCCTTTTCGTGTGCAATGGGCCCATTATTTTCTTGGCCTCGGGAAAGAAATTTGATGCCTTTAACCAGGTTTTCATTTCCACCAAACAAGTCTATTTCGAAAGTAGTCGAATGGTTATCAATTCCACTGCCTGCTATCATTTGTTCAAGATCTGGAGATATTTGAGTAACTTCCAAGCTCTCGCAAAGTTTGACAACGGCCGCGAGGTCATCCTTTATTTCTTCCTCCTCCCTTTTTTCTTCGGTCAAACTAGACAGCCATTTCTCTTCCACCTTCCCAGTGTCCTCATTCATGCTTATGTTCTCCAGAGCGGACACATTTCCACAACAAGATTCGCCTGTAAGGTTTGTCAATGGAGCGGTAGCAGTGATATCTAATTCCTCTTTTTTCCTTATGGCTAGCTTTAGCCTGAGTCTTTTCTCCAAGAGTCGTCTCTCTCTTCTTGATAGAGGATTCTCGCGAGCTTTGGATTTTTCCGCAATGGTGTTAAGCTTGGTATCTGCCTTTCTTTCTACCGCATTCCATCTCATTCGTTGTCTTTTGGGTGGAGATGGAATGTTTCGGGCTTCCTCTTTCTCTTCTGCCAGGTACAATGAACCGTCTAAGCATCTGAAAGATTCCGCGTTTAGCTTGGAAATTGGGGAAGGTGATGGAGACTTCTCAAAGCGGCGCTTGGGGGATCTGCACTTTCTCTCGGGTGTTTGAGGTGACGATGGCGGAGCTATAAGCATTTTGGAAAAGCATTTGGTACTTTTTGAAATATCGCTACTTTCTGAACCAAGGAAACCAGCGTCATTGTGTGGCATTGTTTCGAGAATTTTGTTCTCCATAGTCTTTTGAAATAATGTATGAGGATCGATGAAGAGGTTGTTATCGCGATTTAGCAAAATGGTATGGGCACTATTTGTGCGTTGTTGATGCGAGTGATGTTTGATTTGAGTCTTGATAATCACTGTTGAATTGTAAGCAATGATGAATCAATCGTAGTAACCAAGAATGAGAAGTGTTCTATTTTTGGGGGGGTGGAATGTTTGTTGTGCCGTCGAGGGAAGGGAAAGTCGATGTTTGTTGCTCTCATTTATTGGTTGTCATTTGGTACTTTCCTATTCAGTAATTGGAGGCAGCAATGCAATTTTTAGGAAGGAACAATAGTTTCCAGTCAGGCGAATCATATGACATATAGCTCACAAGTGCAGCCGAGTATAACAGTGTTGTGTTAGGCAAGTGCGACTGAGGGAAGAACATTCACGATCAACGATTTGAGGGCAGCAATGAGAGTTCTATCTCGTATTTTATATTGGAAATAACAGCTCTTATTCTCGCCGCTTACTAAAGGTCATCGCAGAGCTATCAAGGATATGTATTTCATTGAGACGACTAATGTCTGAGCACACCCAGTGAACCACACCGGCGAAGGCTTCATTTTCAGGCTTGCCAGCTCTACAAAGAAATATAGTACGAAATATCTCGACTTCAAGCCTTTTTCTAAGGGTCAAGGTGTGTATCTTTCTTTTTCCTAAACGACTTCTACCTCTATCTCATTCCGGCGGGGTATCACCTGGATCTCTCGTCGAACGCTTCATTTTCTTGTATGCTCTCATTCTCTGCATTGAATCCCATTCTTTGGGTTCCGGGGAGACCACATCTTCCATCACCTCGTCAACCAATTCTTTTACATCTTCCCTTGTCCTCTTTTGACTGGTCGCTCTTGCAGGCTGTCCCCCACTACGACTACTTGCTGTCTGTGAACTTTCTCCTGTCTCTCCCATCCCTGGGGGCAAAACATCCTGTTGTTTGATCCGCAACTTCGCTTCCGTTCTCTTCCCCCAGTGAATATAATCCCGAAATAGCTCCTTCCATCCTTCTGAAATTGGGACAATCTCAGGTTCTAGCCAAACCAGCCTTTCCAAGCCTTGAGTGAGTAACCTCCAACATTTATGTCGAATGGGTATTGTCAACTTCTCAACGCCCCCTACCTTCTCTGCTTCACAATTGGCAACCATCATTGACGCAGCACTCTTCGCAAAAGATCCAACGTATTTATTTGAAGATATTTGAGAACACAACTGTCTCGCCTTGTCGTAATCTTTCAAATTATGCATCGCCTCGGTCGCCTCGAGCAGCATATCGAACTCCTTCTGTTCTGTGGGATAATTACTTGCGACTCCCCTTCTACTTGGAGTGAAAAACAATGCTTGGCATTTCTCTAGACGGTTATAGGAGTGATTCAATTGCATTGACAGTTCTCCAGTTCTAGACCTTTTGCCGATTTTTTCGATGACTTCTCGATTGAATCCCCTCGCACCCCTGTTCCAAACTAACAGCGCCCGCTTAGAAGTGATATCTTCGAACCCTCCGCGTTGTCTCTCTCTCTCCAAGGTACTTCCCATCATTCTTTCGTGATTTGTTGAAGCCACAACCAACAACTCCACCACGTTCTTCACTGCCGTATTCATCAATTCCAACTCTCCCTCACCACCGCCAATATTGTTATTCTTATTTGCGACCAACAACTCTATGATCCCCCCCACGGCTTTAACTTGTGATTCCATACTTCCCCAAAATTCTTTCCCAATTTTCGCACTTTCAGCCATTCTTGCAGCGAATTCCAAAACTTGCCTTTCCATCGGCGTAGTCGCCATCTGCGATTGTATGTTCAATATACCCTGTAACATAATCGCATCCTCGTTGACATAAGGATCATGGACAACAGGATCCAACCTATCTCTGTACGTATAGAGGAAAGGGCCGGCTACACCACAATCCGGACGGTAGAAAGTCCTAGTGCCTTCCTTAATCGCGCGGTATTTCAATATGCCTCCGCCAAAACCGCGAACCATTAGATCCCAAAAGTCTTGAGTGTGAACGTCTTCTAAATACTGGACGCTGATGGGATAGAAATCAACATGTGGTTTTATAGCAGGCTCTATGAGAACGGGTTGACTCTTGGAACCGTGAGCTTTACTGGTGAAGGAAGGGTACATCGTTTCGGCAAATTGACACAGAAGACGACGGGACCGCCAATTAATGGGCTTCTTGAGATCAATTCCGGCGAAAACCTAAAAGTTTCAGAAGTTTCATGTTAGCAACTCGAATAATCATCCGGAGGGAATGAAAAGGTACGAAATATGAAGCACTAAATTGACTTACTGCCCATTGCCAGCTCCAGCCAAGCTCCGCGCTCTGCTCCGTTCCATAATATCCTTCTCTGTTATTGGTGAATACACGAACACCAAGACGATGCAGAGACTGATAATAGCCTATTGCATGCATAAGTTCGTGCGCAATCTGAAAATACATTAGTTCATGAGGAGTGGACAACCTTTTGCACTAAGACAAACTCACGGTACTTGCACAGCGATATCTGATACCTGCCAACTCGGAGTCTGATAAATCTTTATACTGGAAGAAGATAGGCTCTAAAGATTCGACGTTGAGAAACATTTGAACCCGCCACTAGTTCAAATAAAATTAGTCAATTCCGTCGATGAGCACATGGGATACTGTCGACAGGTCAACAAAATTTCGGAAACTACGAACCTTAGCACCGGGTTTCTTCTTGATGAGCATTTCCCAAGTATTGATTGTTGAAACTCCCAAAGCATCTCCAAATTTCTTGACCGGATATGTTGGATCATTGTTGGGTGGATCGTTATCCCTCACGTTCTGATGGCTATAGAAATATGAACACATAAAATCCATTTCATTCATCAATCCGCGAAAGACCCGATCTCTTTCGGCTGCGACTTCGTTTTCGCGTTCAACAGTCCATGGACCTTCTCGAGGGCTAAAGGTGTGGTATTCTTTGAGAATCTTTGTGCTTGGTGGGTATCTATCTGGATGGACAGGAGCGCGGGGTCCGAGGAGAAGGGCATCCAGCTATCAAGCGGTCAGTTTAGATTATAACGTGAAAGAATAAATCATACCCATGGTAAACTTTTAGAAGACGTTATAAATTGTGAAGCAAGTATGACTATTGGTTTGAGGACCTCCCAAACTTTATCATTACTCGATTGCCATTTTCCACCATCGGGGTCATGCCTCTATCGCTCGAAAGAATCAGTAACAGTGAAAATTCACGACACTATTCAAGAAGAATTATACCTCGCGAGCTTTTCGGAGAACGAAAATAAGAAGAACTCACAATCGGTACACTATCTGTCCTCAACCACGCATCACTCGGCTTATCCTCCCACCTATTTCTCTGCAATATTGGTAGAATCCCTCCAGATAGCGTACTATCCCTCAAAGGTCTATCACAAATCGCATCTAAATCCTTCAATTCTCTCGTGGTAAAGAGAAGCAATTCCTGTTTCTGATATCCTCCGATTATATTGTGCCGATCATCCTGCCTTTCATTTTCCCAATTGACTGGAAACAGAGGATCTAAAGGCGTTAACCAACTCTTTCCCTGAGCTCTGTCTGGAGATTTGGGTCCGAATTTCCGAGCATATTCGGTATAAGGACGTCTCTGAGCATCTCTCTCGAATTTCAGCTGGTGTTCATAGGTGGCTATCGGTGCTGGCTGCATGTTTCGAGATTGATATCTATCTCGGACTTCGAAGAAGCTGAAGATGCACATTTATCATTTGATTTTAGTATAGTTTTTTCATTTTTGTTGTGTTGCAACAAAGAGTGAAAATTATAGCATTGATGAAAGGACTAGTTTTTCAATCTTTTGTTTCCGGATATGTTTTAACTGTCCTTGGACAACAATCAAAGGAGGCGTTGCCGAGATACTTCTTTGAACATAGTTTGGATCAATGAATAAAAGCAAAAGCATGTTGTAGGCAACGAGTGCTGGACGCAGCCCTTTTTATTACCGATCCATACTTTAAATTGACTTGAAACTATACAAAAAATTATCATACCTAATAATATTTTTTCTGCCCATTCATATTTGACAATAAGATAGCACTTCAAGCTCAGATGCCTGGGATTTCAATTGTGATGTGCGATGTTTTGCATTCTTCACGTGTTATTACAAAAATTAATCACGGAATATTTGACAGGCAGCATAACAAAAGGATTTCCACAAAGCAATAGAATAGAAACTTCCACAAAGTTGAATCCCGAGATCATCTTGACCTCGGATGAATACATAGGCAACGATGAATACTAAAAGAGAGAACAAAAGCCAGAACTACAAAGCTTAGAGCAAATCATCATAATCACCGACATGAACTCCTAAATTACGGAGACATCATTTTGTTTAAAAAAGATTGCATCTTTCATTAGTCATTACTGCTCCTGTATTCATTACTGCCCCCGTGATCAATTTGTAACATTTCATCATTTCCTTCGTCGTTCGAATTATAGGTGACCGCCCGCACAACCATCCCACAGACTCAAAATCAACCCAATGGAGTCCTATCTACCAACTATTCATAACTCTTGGCCTCGGTGAAAACTCTTTGAACATCAACTTTCACGCAGGTTGGGTTTTGGGGATCAGCCTCGCCCACAACCCAGGCCAAAGTGGTGTAGTGGTATCCCCAATACGTCTCACAGATGTACCACCTGTAATAAGCTTCAGTACCAAAGCTTATTGGTGATACTGTGTCATCTTGGTAACCCTGAATATTCAACAAATTGTCCTCATCAAACGCTACATTCGTTGTGGAAGTCGTGCTAGGAGTGAACAATGGTACAGCAACGTTGCTGGTGGCGCTATATGAAAGTCCGAAAGGCGAAGAAAGATTGAAATTTGCACCTTGAAGCAGCCACGTCAAAACACCAGTTTCGCCGATAGTAGCATTGAAACTGCTGTCGAAGGAGGAAGTGTTGAAATTGAAGGTGGAAAAGGTAGCGTTTGGGCTAGAGATTGAAGGACCAAGGCAAAGTCCTTCGATAGCTGCACCCTCATGACAAGGCGAAAGAGTGGCGCCATTCAGGCTATCGTCTGAGGATACAAGTGCGAGGTAAAATGGGGCGGATTGATTTGTGTATTGTGCTGTAACTTGAGTAGCTGCAGCCAGAAGGCCAGCGAGGACATATGAGGTACGCATCCTGAAATTTGATATTCGAATGTGTAAACCGATTTCTTTAAGAGTGGAATCTAGTATCGATCGAATGAATCAATAGTATCAAATCCTAGATGTAGGGATCGATTCTGTTGTAGTGAACGGAATGTTAAAGATGGGTGTTAATGAAGATAGTTTTTTGATGGGAAGAGCACTTCTTTTATGTAGTCAGGTAGTATGTCTCTTGACTGAGGCAAAATCAATAGGGAAGGCGTAGAGGTGAGATGATGACGCCAAGGAAGGATCTCGTATTCACCGCATATCCAAAAGATCTACATGATTCGCATGCACACAATGGAGTAATAAGTGGGAAGGAACAATGATGTGGGAGAAATATCTTAATTGCATGATTGAATATGACAGTGGTACGAGGTATGATCGGATGTCACCAACTGCGAGTTAGACACCAAAATTCCCAAAGCAGGAACGTTTTGGAGTACACAGTCTGATAGTGTACAACACGGGGGGCAGGTACAGGCGGACAAGCCTGGACCCCCCTGTTGATTACCCCGCATCCAATACCACCTCGTATTCTTCAGTGACGAGACTATAAGATGAGGCGATTGTATTGTATACTCATCCGTCAATAAACGAATGCTTTCTAAAACATCACGAGATGAAGTAACACCACAATCTATTCTAATATCAAATAATACGATATCTGGGCAAGTAAGAGTGTTACACGGTAAATTTCATAATCAAGACATGTGAGCAGTCAAATCCCCCATAGGTCCTCCTGTCTGTGCTCTACTTGACAACCAACAGAAGGTTAGTCGCTGAACTAACTCTCCAATATACATATACGACATTTAACAAAATAGCATCCGCCAATATGCAAACATCTAATCCAAAACGCTAATGCAGATAACTACTTTCAGCCGGTATAATAATAGAAAAATCATATCACCAGACTCGACCACTTTTCTTCAGTCCAAGTCTGCCGATATCCGTGAAGGAAATGTTCAAAGATACAAAAACACAGAACCGAGTAACAAAGTAACACATAAACCGAATAATCCACCATAACACTATTGATTCAAAACCAACAAAGAGTAGGTAGAGAGTAATTGTGGGACGAAGTCTGTGATGTTCCAAAAGTTGTGGCAGAATTCCGAAACATCTACAGATTCTCAAAGTACATACCAAGATATTATGGAGAGAGTCGACAACGGACGTACAACACACGGATCTGTACAGTAAATGCCTCCATAGATAGTGGATAAACCCCGCTGGGAAGTAAATTATCTAGGCCAGTTGAGTGAATACTTGCATGTATGTGATTTGGCACCTTCGACCCTTCGCAAAACCCCACTCTTGACAGCTAGCACCGCTTGATTTAGTCGCGGCAGTCTTCAGAGGTATCATACCTGAGTTGACTCCCCCGGTAAAATTCCACTTTTGGCCTTTAACCTGATCCATGTATACAGTAGATCAGATTATAAGGTTAAATTGTAGGCTTGGCGACAGAAGATCTAATCTAATCTTTGCCCCACGTCTTTTCCTCTCCCTATTGAATGATAGGGTAGATTCCATCCAGGCTACGTAAAGAATCCAACCTCATCCGTCTGAATGGAAAAATACAGGCACGACCCATCTGCCGGAAAGTTATGATTGACGGTTTCTTGGGTTTCTAGTAAGTTAAAAAGAACCTCACTTCTATGGCACTCGGTTCCGAGACTTAATCTTTAAGAGTCTACTGAATGGAGTATGAGAGCCGAGATTTGTGTATTTGTCGTCTTAATTTATGATATGGAGAGATAGACTTTCCAACCAGTCCTGTGAACAATTAGGAAAAGGCTTTAAAAGACACCGTTGTAATCTAAACGTATAAATGGGGCCATTTACCTGCTGGGCACTTCTTCTCGTGCAATCTGCGTTGCCACTGCATCAGCTGTCGTCGTCCAAGAACATTCCAGTACTCTTTTCGCCATTACCGACTCTAAAAGCTGCAAGTACCAGCAGCACATCTTGCTTGTAAGCATCTTTGCCTCATCTTAGGCAATAGAAAGTTAGCCTATCCTTATACCAGTCTTCAAAAAGAAACACAAACATCTGCAAAGTAGGATTGACGAGGGTAGCTTCATTACTGAACCTAATTGTTCTATCTCGTTTCTACGATAATCTATCCTAGCTTGGAGATTTTGGCATGCCGATACTGGGCTCTCTTCTCAGGCTTGAATTGCAGAGAACTCTCGCGGAGGATCGTCCATGTGAGTGAATATTCCTTGGAGTTCAACGTCCTTATCTCTGAATTATCCATTATTCCGTTCATTCCATGTGCGATCAAAGTTAGTTAGAGATCTCTGGGCTACAAGAGTCATGTGTTAGCAGTCGAAAAGGATAATTGGCGTCAACAACATACCAGTTGGAACACAATCTAAAGCTTTGATTGTAGTACTCTCAGGTTGCGCAAGTATGAAAGATACAGAATTCGCAATATCCTCCGCAACAAGTGGCGGATATCCAGATGTGAACTCATCCATGGCATCCTGATCAAACTTGACTCTTTGAAGATGGAAATGTGTATTCACAACCCCAGGTCGGATTACCATGACGCGAATGTTAGTTCCAGCTGTTTCCATTCTTAAACTATTGCTGAAAGCTTCAATACATGCCTTGTTGGCATGATAGACTGCTTCTTCTGGGAATGGAGGTGTTTCAAGACCCGTTACTGATGAAACATTGAGGATTGTTCCTTTGCTATTGGGAATCATACTTCGGTTGAGGACAGAGTGCGTGGTATACATTGTGGCGGAAATATTGGTTGTGTTCATTTGGTCGATGAGCTCAAGAGATAGTTCCCAGAACGCAGCGGGAGCTCCTAATACTAGGCCGGCCTGGCCAAGGGGTAAACATTAATCTAATTTTTCTAGCAACCGGTTGACCTTTTAAGAGCAGCACCTACGTTATTAATGAGAATATCCATTGATCCAAATTCAGTCACAGCAGTGTCAACCGCTTTATCAACATCTTTGTAATTTTGAATGTCAATTGCAAAAACAGAAATTCTCGTGGAAGGAGTTTTTGACAGAATGTTCTCTTTAATCTTGTCCAACTTGTCCTGGTGAAATCGTTAATTTTTTCTGCTAAGATATCAGCAGAAGATTACTTACTTTACTACGAGAAAGTAATACTAGGTTAGCTCCGTCATTTGCAAGTCGTGTTGCGATCGCTTCTCCAATTCCCATGGATGCACCCGTCTAAGAGAATGGAGGTCAGTAAGTAACACAAGTATAACGAGATCCATGTATCCATACCACTAAAGCTGTTTTATCTTTCAAAGGAGACGACATTATTATTATTATCTTTTGAGTACTTCTCTGTGCAGTCAATCAAAGTGAATTAACGTTGTCGTTTATCAAAGTAGCGAAATATATATGGCATCAACATATAGACATACAGTACCTATCCACGTTGCTTATTTGGGATCTTGATGATAAATCGATGTTACCGAATGACTCATAAACATAGATTGATCAAAAATGATTGGCACGCATAGAGCTCTCTCCTGGCTTTCAATGAAAATTAGATGCCATCGCCGTCGGCCCACCCAAATTATCTGGGTCTGAGGACGCTTAATAATCGGCTTGATGATATTGAGCATTCGCTATTGGCTTATTGAAGGTTTCTCTCGGTGGGGTAGAAGTTTAAAATGACGTTTTCCCAGACACCTCGAGTCGAATTATGAACTCTGTTTTGATCGGGGTTGGTTCATATCAGAGTAGTAACTATGATTGATACTTGGAGACTAGCAGTCAGCATATGGTTATCTGGTACTCTAAATAGTGCCTACGAAGTATTAATTTACTGTTCACAATCACTTATGTTGGATTTTCGACACAAGAAATCGTTAACATGGTTTATCATCATATAGGCCATATCATCATATGGGCCACTTTCACCTCAATTATCATCTCTTTACTTTAATATGTGATTTATTAATAATTTATTATAAAAATAATTAATAAAAAAGCATGAATTATTCTAGTTATTAAAGTTATTTAAAAAAATAAAAAATTAAGTATTCGGAAAGCTATTAAGCTGTATAATGTTTTGTATACAATAATTTAGCATAGAATGAACAGTCTTACTCCTTATATAAAATATCAATATAAAATTTATAAGATTATAGAATTAAAAGAAAAAGTGATTATTCAATATATAATTGATATGGATAATAAAGAGTTTCCGTCTAAACTCAAAGGTGTGGAAGATATAATGAATTATATTCTTGAATCAAAAGATATAAAGAAAATTAGAAAGCTTTAGATTTATCAATTTGTAAAGTGTTATATAAAATTAAAAATATGTTTTAATTATATTTATAACTTTCAAAAAACTTTTTATAAAGATTTTAAGTTTATTAAAAACTAATTTCATCTAATTTCGAGTATATGAGTAAAATATAGTATTCTTAATTATAATTTCTATAACTTCGATAAAACTGGCTTTATAATGGGTATAATATACCCTAGAATAATTGTAACCAATACTAAATAAAATAACAAAAGCAAAACAATATAATTAGATAATAAAGAGTAGGTTACAATGATTATATGTAATAATGGAGAGGGTGAAACTATACCCCCATTTCTAGTAATTCAAGGATAGGTTTATTTTTTCAATTGGTATATTAAAACCAATTTCTCTGTGGATTGGGTTATTAAATCTATTTCCAATAAATAGATAAACAATAAAACAGATTTAGAATAATTGAAACACTTCAATAAGCATATTTTGAATTAAAGAAAAAGCAAATATCGAATATTGATACTGGATGGATATAAAAACTATGAATCAATATATTTTCAGTTATATTGCAAAGCAAATAATATAATATATCTAAAATTACTATTATATTCAAATCATTTAATTTAATTATTTAATATTAATTATTTTAATAATTTAAAATGTTTATATAGTATTCAAATTAATGAATTTATTAAGGTATATATTAACCATATTTTAAAAATTGAATTTTTAATAATTTTCAAAGTTGTATATTAAGAATCAATTATAATTCAAAATATAAAAGCAAACTTTCGAGAAACAGATTTAATATTATTTGATCTTGAAACTATATTTTTGAAATTAGATATTTGAATTCGTATATTTACTCTTTCTTCTTTCGATTTAGATTTGTAAACCTCTCAAACTCCTTATAATTCGATTAAAGCTTTTTTACAATCAATTTTAATAAAATCTCAAATAGCTTGTTATCAATCAAGTTTTTTTATATTTATATTTGAAATTGTATTAACTCTAGCTAAAGGTATAAAGAGATTAGCTTATGAGAATACACTTTTAAGTGTAAAAAACTATATACTTCGAAAGGCAAATAAAACATTAAACAAACATTGATATATTAAAAAAATTTAATTGTATAATGGAGGAGTATTTATTAAACAAAAAGTTAAAGATATATTATTTCAATAAAAGATTGATATTCAGATTTAATATAATAAATATCAAAAAAAGGGGAATTCTAATAAAAAAGTATTTTCTAATTGATATTATAATAAATATAGAAAATCAGGTTATAATTCAAGAATTTGTTAAATTAATGTAATAGATTCTAGATTATTAGATTTTTAATAGTTTCAATTAATTGATTTGATAGTTATGGAATAATATAGGTTTAAATACAATAATTGAGGTGAAAGTGGCCTATATAATGATATGGCCCACATGATGATAAACCACATTATATGTTTGCCAAATTATGCATGATTCGAGATATGAGGCACAAGTGTGGTTGAAGACTAATGGATCTCCATCACAAAAGAAACAAGCTGCCACCATTTGAGTATATCCTACAAGGCATCCCGATATTGAAGAAAATAAAGTATGCGGGTATCTTTAGATATCGATACATAATCTTTCATACGTTATTTGAATGGGTCAGTCACAGACGAGTTAGATTTTGGGCAGAGAGAAGTTGCATTGCAATACGCCAAGATGAGCTGTTATTGATAACTTCCAAATTGGATGACTGTGGCAAAAATCACGGAAAGGCATCAGAGGATCGCACTCAGAAAGGGGATCTGAATTGATTCTGTTGATGAAATTGGACGCGGTACCTCTTCTGGAGATGAAGGGAGCGAGCATGGTTGGTAAATGGTGTGCAATTGGACTCGGGACGGATCAAATTGGTCGAGGCCTTTGGGGTGAAAGATTCCAAAAGCAAAAAATAGTGAAAATTTCTCAGATTTCGTAGCTTTCTGGCGTAGTTGATCTAGAATGTGATAGAAGGGATGATATGGTAGAAGGTATGTTGAGGAGGTTAGCCTCGAAGATCTGGTGACAGTGTATTGCTTACCCTTCTTGAACACTCCACTAAATTGACCGAGCTTAGTGTGAACATACCCTGTTCCCTCTTCGTTGGAACTTTCTCCACTGCCTATCTCAATACTGAGTTCCTTTTCAACGCCTACCACGAATCATTTCTTCTGAGATTTCATAGCTTCCAGAAAATCACCAACTGTGGATTCATCGCCGACGAAACCAATTTTTTTACCTTCAACAGATTCATGCCTTATGTTCAACTCACCACCAATAGCCCCCGAGCATCTCAACATCAAATTCGTGACTGGCAAGTTGTTGAACGCCCATATTCACGACAAGCCACCCAAAGACTGAGACCCTTTTATAGTCTAGAACTATATCAGACGTCATTACTATCACTAGCCACAATGACAATCAAGGGCAGCTTTCTCAAAGGCTTCTGGTCTAATCACAATCCACGCATCTACGCCAAAATTAGCTCGAACTGTAAATAGTGTATTTGGAACGTTTGTCCATCAACTTTTGGGCAGCGACTTGATCGGCCGTGTAATTTGATACTAACTTGGTTGTTATCATGGCTAACGGATGGGTCAAAGCAAGAGAGTTGATGTAAGAAGTGTATGGCGCAGTCATGAATACGTTCGAAGCTGTGTGATGTTCTCTGTTTTGATACTGTTATGATGTTTGCACTTGATAGCTGTAACGCTTTGTGATGCTCTTTCATTTCTCCTATTGTGTTTCTCCCAACTGATCAATTATTAATATAGCTGTAAAGTTCTTTTGCTTTTGAGCCCCAAGAGAAAGTCAAAATGATAAGATTTAGCATAAAGCTTGTCGTACACACAGCGGACTGCGTGGCGAGGAAGACTGTGTTGCCGGCAGTACGTCCATACTAGACACTGTTGTCGATTCAGCGATCGTATCTAGCTACCATATCAGAAAATCAGAAAAAGGCTACGACCTTGGGCTATCTTGCAATTGGCAAACGAAAGGTGTGTGAAAGAAGTCGGGAGTGTGAAGGTATGATGTGGAAATAATCACGTGTTTATTCTGCCACACGATGCCGCCTTTTTAACCTAGCACGCGTTTTCTCCTTTGATATGATCGACGTGTACACAATCATTCATACTTTTTACAACGTATAACAGATGGTTTGATCTCGAGACATTGTTTCTCTCGATTCATAATTCGTCTTCAACCAGCTACCCAATCCCATTTCTTAACGCATTAAACTTGTGTCGTCCTCTTACGCCGCACAGGCTTGCCAAAAGGAAAGCTTGATTGTGCATTTCAAGAAAACGCCACAAGATACAACACTATATCTGGTATGCGCCGCCAGGTTCGTCTAGTTGGTAGTTCTAGAATAACGGACACGTATGCTGTCGATCATGACAGTGACATAACAGGAAATAGATGGCCTCAATATTCTATATTTGATCTCTCAGAATTGATCGCCACAGACTAACGAATGTTTTGGCTAAGCTTCAAATTCGTCGGACAAGTCGGCAGAAATATTGCGATCCAATGAAAGTTGAGATTCTGATACACTATTTGATCGGAAATGTTGCATTAGACTTCTGCAGGTCGTTTCAAACGCGTTCTGTTTTCTACGACAATAATACCATGCGCACTGACATTGCCGAGGGAGAGTGACGGCGGAGAACGAACGGGAGTCAAAGCACTAGGAGCTTGTTTGTTGAAACGATATTCTGTAAGGTACTCGATCCATGGAGGTTTGCATGAATTCAGATCAGTCTGGATGAAGAGCTTCCGGTGTAAGTGTTTTTGAATATTCGCAAAGTTGCGATTGGAACACAAGTTTGTTCTTGCCGTGTATATAAACTCGACGATAGCACAGATTCTTCCTTTCTTTCCCCAGCAGTGCTCATACAATAATTTCGTGTTCTCTTATCAATTCATCTGCAGGTACTTTATTATTTCGCTCTTCATTCTATCTACATACTACCTAAATTACATTCAATATGCGTAATCAATCTATTCTTTCCTTCGCGCTGGTCGCATTTGCCTCTACCTCCCTTGCTACTTCATCTGTGGCTGAGAGAGGCATGCCAATCGAGGACCTTCATGCTGCAATTGTTTCCGCTGGTGCAGAATTCGACCAGCTAACAGCGCGTGGCCAAGCTGAATTCGCTTCCCTCGCTGCCTATGCAGTTGAAAGAGATGTAGAAGCGCGAGCAAACGATGCCGCCTCACTACTTGCCCTCCTCCCAGCAGGTCATGGTTCCTCGAAACGTGAGCCAGAAGAGGAATCCAAAAGAGCCGACAGTGCCGCTGGCCTTCTTGCTCTCCTTCCAGCAGGACATGGCTCTGGCAAGAGAGCCGAAACTGCCGCTGGCCTTCTCGCTCTTCTTCCAGCTGGCCATGAAAAGCGTGAACCATCTGAAGAGGAGGTTAAGAGGGCTGAGAACGCCGCTAGTCTTTTAGCTCTTCTTCCAGCAGGCCATGGCGCTGACAAGAGAGCCGAAACTGCCGCTGGCCTTCTTGCTCTCCTTCCAGCAGGTCATGGCTCTGATAAGAGAGATAACGCAGCTTCTCTCCTCGCATTGCTTCCTGCTGGTCATGGTTCCGACAAACGAGAGCCATCCGAAGAGGAGGTCAAGAGGGCTGAGAGCGCCGCTAGCCTTCTTGCTCTTCTCCCAGCTGGACATGGTTCTGGTTAGATTCGATGGATTCAATGTGGAGGACAAGAGACGGTATCAAACGACTATAGTATAAGTCAACACAATTTGGATGATTTCTGTTGAGCTCAGAGATTAGAATACTGCTGGATACGGTTTTTATAGATAATACGCTCCTTTGCAACTCGAATATTTAATCATTATTTTACAACAAAACACTTGTTCATCCGTAAATTCGCTAGCAATCAATAACATCCCATAGAAGTACTTGGGATCTTATGAACATACCGGATGGCTAGCTCCATGTGAAAATGTGATGAGAAAAATCCTACGATATGCTCTGAGGAACTTTTTGATTCCTAGTTGTCACTTCTTCCTTTGCATAATTTGACTTGTTTCCCCTTTCGCGGAAGGAGACACATAAGGCTCAGACCATCCCATCACCCTCTGTTTTCTTTTCGAATATTCGCAAGACGCGGCAGTCAGACAAAATCCACACGAATTCCAAACCCCTCATTTTGTCTATTCATGTAACCCGCCAAGTGATGTCATGATGAGGGACTTCTCTGCGCTTTCTTCTCTTCCACACAACTATTATTTCCCTTCATAAGTCTAAATGTTTGACGATACGTTGTACACGCTGTTCATCTACGCTTTCTAGGCATTAAAAGCCTGTCAAAGCCTCCCTAGCTCAGAACCTCCCCGGAAGTCGCTAGATAATTATTTGATTTATTCTTAGCCCATCACAATGACATCACAATTGCATAGAACCTTCTGTTGCAAGGACCCTCATAGTCAAAATTGACTTTGGCTGTATTGGCTTCTCCGATATCATTATTGATAAGTCGTGATAGTCCTTGCTAGCTTAGTGCTCCTTACTTACTCATAATGTTATATCAATATTTTCAAATCTATGGACCGTATCTCATGTTTATTTGTGCTGAACTTCTAATCACTTATACCATGCTAACTTAGCAGGGGTTGTCGAAAGCATCCTTACAAATGTCTACCAACTCTAATATCTTCTACCGAGGTAATATGGTGAGCTTAGATTGTAAATATCAATTCTTGTCTCAAACCTAGGGAATTAGCGATGTTTTACCCCTACTCAGCTGCAATTTCTCCCAACAATCAAGAGTTCCATCGTTCTTCAAACGTAGTTCGCTTTTCTTGGTGGCGTAGAAAATTGACATGTCTCTCATTCGAAATCTTGTACTTCTTGTTGAAAATATCATAGTAGCCGCCAATGACTCGGACTGGCATGGTAATCACCTTGGTGTAATGTTCATTCTAAGATCTTTCCTTCAACCTATCACGCTGAAGGAATGAGTCTGTACACACATATCTTATCGTGGTATCTTTTCATTGCCTCCAACTAGCCACTACTTGCGTAGATGTTGATGGAAAGATATTGATTAATCATGATTAATTACGGCAACTTAATTTCATTCATTTCACAGCAACGGCAACGGGAAAATAATCAATACAAAATCGATGTATCTGAACCTGGACAAAAATCTTCAAGAGTTCCCTCGAGCTTTCCTAGATACTTCGTCCAAGATATCACTTCTCCAAGATCTAGAGAACAAGAAGCAGAATCATCACATTCTCATTCGAACCATTGGAGTTGTCAGGGAATATGTATGAAACATTTTGGTTTATACAACAGGTGACAAAAGAGTCTAAAGATAAATTACAATATAAGATTCCCTCCATCCTTCCAAATGGCATCAAAAATCAGAGAAAATACGCGTCCGTCCTCAATAATCATACAGTACACCAATCCGTACTCCAACTAAAATTTTCGTATCAACTCCAACGCCCGTCCAAATGTCCACATATTCAGACCTCCATCACAATCAACCTCCCATCTAAGGAGGAGTACAGATAATTCCATTGCCTACGAGAGGAGTTTTGCAACATGAAGAATCTTGTCCTTGAGCAGCGCAGTATGCTCGGAATTCTGGTTTGGTGCGAGGAGTAATGGAAGCTTTGAATTTAGTTAGCGCTTGTACACAGAAATCATCTGTAGGGTTAAGGTTAGAATAGAACATACGAGTTGTGCAGGTCTGGTCTATAACACCGGCAATAGTGGCTTGGCAGCACATGGCAGTGTCAATAGCGGAAGTGCAGAGGCGTTCTCGTTCTGGCTGCGACGTTCCATTTTGACGGGGTTCAATAGGAGATGCAACTGCGATAGCGCTGAGGATGGCGATGAGTGTGGTGGTTGTGAATTGCATTTTGAGTTTGGGGGTTTGTGATTGAAGTTTTCGTTTGGATTGTAATGAACGTAGGATATTGGTAAAGGAATGTAATGAATGTAATGAATGTAGAGAAGATGAGATGATCGATGATGGGCAGGAATAGGACATATACTTATAGGCTTTTGCTATTGTCAACAATGACTATCTATAAGTCACTTACATGAATTCAATTGACCTTAGTGATCTCCTGTCTCTGAAATTGATACCATACCCAAGAAAAATCTCGATTCTCGGAAACCTCGATTTCCTGCATCAACTTGTCGATTCCAAAACATACTAAACTGTGTTCAATTAAAGTTAATATTAACATTTGAATTAAGCTTATCTCTTGTTTCCTAGTCCAAGACGGAAGAATCAGGAGAAATTTCCAATACTCTATCCACTTTCACAATCCATTCAATCACATATCCAGAACTACTTCCATGATAGTAAAAGTGTGATTTGGATTTGGTAAGTTTGATATGGTACGCAGATGGACCCGTTGATAAATCGCTGTTTGGAGGATCTTCAGGAACTATCAAAGCTTATTAGTAGATCGTGAGTGGGAAGAGAAATTATTCAGCCCACAGGATCAGCTATTTACCTAAGGCTGATTGGCAACGATTCAAATAATCACAGGTGCCCCGCCTTGGTCAAAGCTATTAGCAGCTAATGCGGCTGTTGACACTACTTTAAAGTATTGCCCCTGAACTTAAGGAAACTCATAGAATGATTCTCCGTGAAGAAACATGCGACACTAATTTAGGCCTATAGATGAATGCAATGATGTAAGTAGAGATACCACGTTGACTTGCCAGCATTTAACGGGGCGTGCAGCGACAACAGTAACAGAGGTGCACGGATAACGAGCATTGCATCCCTCAAAAATTGATATATTAATAAAACACCTAGGAACAAGCGCAGCTTCAATATGCGACAAGCCATAACTAAAATCAGGGTCCGATGATTCAAGGATCTAGATTCCATCAGTACTTGACTATTTCAATTGAATTGTGAGAGACGACGTGAACAAGGAGGTACAGGTAGGTGCAAAGTCAGACATGGTGAATAGTGTATAGGAAGTAACAAGATCATCGATCGGAAGCATCCACCTGCGCTGCAGTCAATTCCCAATCTGATAAATGCCGGTGAAGTAAGACCACGGATTCTCGGCCAACAGAAAGTTCGGGTAACGACTAGGCGCAGGACTAGCGATTTTAAAGTCGGCGGCAGTTGGTACCATCGGAACCGAGCCACAGGACTGCTCAGAATGCGGAAAATACTTCATTGGTCTGGTCGCTCACCTAATGTTAAACTTCTGAAAATAAATGATATAGACTGTGAGGTTTATGTGTGGAATAAAAGATATGAGATTAGGATGGTGGCAAGGGCCAGGATATTGGTCCTTGCTTACCTAATCTAATCTAAGCTAATTTAGTATACCTTAGAGGAAATTGGAGGTTTTTAGGACGGTTCTATATCGGATATTCAACCGTACTACAACTGTCATATTCACCTCTTCTGATTTTAATTTAGACTGTAATTCCTTCGATTAGATGTTCAAAACGGATA
Source organism: Botrytis tulipae (assembly GCA_004786125.1). Classification (NCBI taxonomy): domain Eukaryota; kingdom Fungi; phylum Ascomycota; class Leotiomycetes; order Helotiales; family Sclerotiniaceae; genus Botrytis; species Botrytis tulipae. The sequence continues at coordinate 158,685 of PQXH01000010.1, forward strand.
TAAATTAGACGGTTGTAGAGCTCTCTACGGTTGTAGAATGAAAGATTCCTTGAATATTGCTTAGTAATCTTGAAAGTTGGAAGTTATTCAAAGCTCTAATACTAGGAGTTCAATCAATCATATGTGTACTCTCTATCCCACCCCCTGTAGAACCATACTCGACGTCACCAGAGTAAACTATAGCTAATTCGAATTATTCTGAATTTAGATTTTTAAAATGTATAGAATTTGAAGTTTTATAGCAATAGCGAGTTCTTTATGCATAAATTTTATGTATTTACCAGGGTATCTACTAGCGTATTTGTCAATATCCATTAGATTGACAGGGGGGAGGGAGAAAGGGCACGTAGGGAAATAGATGTGCCTAGATTGAAGCCTTAAATCTAAGGTACATTGGATAATTCCTTCATTAACTTCAATTTATTCAACTACTTTTTATTTCCAACTATTTATTAGCCTTAACTATATAAATTCACTTCAGAATATTGAAAACTATAGTTTCTATTTAAATCCGATTAGAAATAGATTTAAAATTCTAAACGGATGTATAGCAGATGCATTAATTAAAGTGGTTGTAGATCGGTCCTAAAAACCCTCCCTTTCCTATACACATGATAAAAGTATATACACGTGATAAAAGTGTAACATAGACTCTCAAAAAAAAATGAGCTCCGTGAAAGCTACTTAACGTAATTGAGTCAGCTCGGCCAGTTACCACATCTCCATAATTACATTACCTTTCTATCACCTCGTAAATATAAATTAAAAAAGGTCCTACTAGAAATAAGAATAGCATGAGGGGAACGGCTGTGGGCCAGTCGCTAGAAATGTTCTTTCGGGAACGAGTACTGGGGAGATAAAGGAGAAACTTTTCTACTGTACATGCACTAACGCATAGGTTTCCAGACTACAGAGGATTATTGACTGGTCTATGGTAGCCACCTTTGTTGGTCCTATCTCTCGAGTATCTTGTCCCACGCGACATCCTGATCGAGAGTATGTAGCATCCAATGTTGGGAGATTTCGGAAAGTTGTACTCTGAAAACTACTATTACACACGGCGGCAGGAGACATCGACTACCTTTGGCAAAGATAAGAAGACGGAGTTGGATGAAGCAGTGATCATTCAAAATGACTCATTTGAAGACGAGTGTATAGGGAGATGAGTTCTGAATGGTGGCGTTGGAATGTCTCTGAGAAATCCCGAGTCTAGACAACAGCCACCAATATAAATCGTCATACATTTCATCTGAACTATAAATAGTAATGCGAATCCGTGAAATTAGGGAGGATAATGTTCGACTTCATTATGGCTCATCCATATCGCATTGAGCGTTGGCCGTGTAGTCGTGAAACGTGGGCTATCAGTTAGAACGGCCTGTAGCAAATACCACTCCTCCGAATTGCAAATGTGCCATGTTTAGAGTACCCATCCGTTAATCCTAATTGAGCATTTGGAGGTCTCGCGTTTGACGTCGAAGCGGAAATGGCGAATCGGACACTGGGGCTTGCCCTCCAGGCTCGCGGTCGCTGAACATCAGATAAGATAGGGGAATCTCATCTGGTCGCCCAAAATATCTTATAGTGGACAAGGGAAGAACTCTCCGTTCAGTCTCCAGCTCAACATTATCATTGAAAGCGCGGAATATAAGATACAGGTGTACATTGATGAATGAAAAGAAAGAGTTCAAAGTTGCAACAAGTTTGTGGATTATTTGTGGTTGCAGAGCGGGAGATGGTGCCACAGGCCAAAGCTTATTTTTCTTCGGCCTTGCCAAGCGTAATCTGGAAAGGCCTAACGACATCTTTTCCACAAGACGTAATAACCAGGCTTTCCGCGCATCTTCGGTCTTGATGCAATATTTCTACATTGATCAATATTCTACGATCCTAGCTACGTGGAACGGCAGGCTGGCTTTTTCGTATGCCTCCAGAACATTTGCTATTCATTGATCTCCAAGCTGTTGCTATTCGACCGTCACTCTCCTATTATCTATACACCGCCAATAATCTCACATCCCATAATCAGTCGGTAGTTCCACTGTTCAAGTATGGGTATTGCAATTTTTCTGTGGGCAGCATGTATTCTACCGATTTTGCGGGCCATTCGTATTCTCTATCCTGGAGGAATAGCAAATATGGTTGCTCAGTGGGCAGACCTGTGGATACAGTACATTTCCGGTCTGGTATGCGCAAACACCGATCCTGTCCTGCGTTCTACAACTTTTGTCATGGATTTGTCATGGATTTCCATACTCATCGGTATCAAGTCTGAAGAATATGCAGAGGCAAGATCAGCGAAGTAGATTGGCGGCTGCGTCTCCGTAGTACGACATTGGTTGCATCGTACAAGACAGGAATATTGCTCTTGTTGTGATTATCTCAATCCGAAGATGCCATGAGCATGGTTCCCTTCGTCGCCCAGATACGATATAGACACGACTATTATCACTATTGTTATTCAGACCATGTGTTTGACAAGGCTCATAAAACATTGTTCCCAACGATTTGGCTGGTTGGCTATATCGGAAAAGCTCCTGTAATATTGGGATATTTGTTTATGAGAAACCTTAGTATTATCTTGGAGCAGAGGGTTGCCCGTCCTTCATTTTCCTGAGATATTCTGCTCCACTTCCATTTTCTCAATGTCATTGGCCATTAGTTGTGAGCATTTGTCAAGCATATAACTATTCATGTTGATGGTGCAATACAAGCTTTTCAAGCAGAATCATCCTTTCTTCACAAACCTATTTGGTGGAGCCCAGAGTGAAGGTCTTGGGTTCTTATTCCTCAGCCTTAATTGACAAGGTATTGCTATCTTATGGTCACCACTATGGGTTTCTTTATAAACATTTTCAACGCTACAGTTTACGCTCAGTATAGTATTTCGTTAATGGTGAACACAAATAATGAGATCAGTCAAGCTGGTTTGACGGCATCCCTTATCTGGCTGGAACATACATCACATACCTGATTAAAATCAGTATGGGGTAAACTGCAACAATGGTACATACTTTTTTTGGTAATTATGATGATTTCAAAGCAGGATGGTATTCCCTTTCGTCTAATAACCTTAAGAAAGTCTCCCAACCATCAATCTCCTAGCAATCTCCACAGCCCAAATTCCCGGCGCGGCCATCGGTGCAATCTTCGACTATGTCATGACGGAAAATATCTTTATAAATCAATTCCACATCTTCATTTATGTTGAAGGATCTAATATTTGGTCTGGACGAATCGACCAGCAATACAGTACCCCAGCCATAGCACGATCCATCGCTGGCGACATGTTTGCCATGGGAGCTCGCTACCAATGAGGAACAGTCGTTTCCTTCTCGAATTCATAGCATCAATTTCTCTCCGTATCTTCTACGAGAAAACTCGAATTGAATTTCTCAATTCCACGGACCTTTCTACCATTCTCCAATATTTGGGTTGGTTTTTGTCGATGTGAATTCGTTTATCAATTCCTATTTCGCTCTTGAGTCTTTCGCACAGCCCCCGTGATTTTGTCAAGTGGATATAACTGCTTAGTGCTGCGTTCGATGAAGGAACGCAGGTGATGGTCTTCACATTGAGTTTGCGGTTTTAAGGAGAGGTGGAAAAGCGCTTTATTCCCCGTTTTGAAGAGGGAATACGGAGGATCTCCGGAGAGTAAGAATGTTTATTACTGTATTTATAATTCTGCGAATGGATGAGGGGCATTGGAGTTTTACATTCACGTGGTACTACCGCATCTAATATTCATTGATTCGAAATCTACGGCAAATACTTCTATCCTGTGATCTCTAGTGGTACCGTTTCTTTTTGCTCATTCAAGTATCAATCTTCATATCTAGCGGAAATTAAAACGTCATTTTGTTTAGATATTGATCGTTCAATCCTTCGATTCAAGCTTCTTGATGTTTTAGTGTTTTAATTGACGTATGTTTCACCTTTGTGTAACCTTATTGCTTGGCGATCATCACTTGACAGCGACACGCGAACTTTAGTTCATCATCACCTCAGATATGAGTTACACTAGTACATCAATACACTAAACTTTATTAAGAGAGTGTCATATGCCTTTGATGTGCATCTGATGTACAGGGAGGAATAGAAAACGGTATATATATTCGCCAATGCCCATTTCTCCTCCTTTCTATATCCCGTATCTGATATTTTAACAAGTCCTTTGGCAAAAATTTAGCCTCTAGTCTATTCAACAATGCATCGCCCTCAGCTTTTCGTCGCCTCTTTTCTGGCCCTCCTCACTCTTCCCCTCTCAGTCTCTTCCCAGACAGTCTACCTAATTCGTCATGGAGAGAAGCCTGCAGATGGTGGCAACGGCCTCAGTGCCCTCGGTCTCCAAAGAGCACAATGTCTTCGCAATGTCTTTGGCAATGAAAGTATTTATGATATCAAGTATATAATGGCTATGACACCCAAGAGTGGTATGTTTTCCCTTTTCATTCCACTTTCTCCGTTATGATGCATTTGCTTTCTTTGAGATACTCTCGGTAGCATTTTACATCGATGGGAATGTCATCTGTATACCTACCTTTCTCACAATTATTTCCTCGCAATCCGATCTCTCATCTCAAAACTCTCAGAAATCTAACACGTGTGCATCAGATGGAGAACGCACGCGTCCACTCGATACCGTGCAACCCCTGGCCACAGATCTAAATATCACGGTTGATATTTCATGTGACAGAGATGACGCAGATTGTGTAGCCGATATCGTGAATCAATATGAAGGCGAAGGAAACATATTGATTAGCTGGCAACACGGTGCGCTGACCGACATTGTTAAGGCTTTGGGTGATGAGAATGCGCCCAAATGGAAGAAACACGCGTGAGTTTCTCTTTTTTCTTTTTTTTCTGAGTCAGATGACTTGGTTGAGGGAGGAATGAGACATTATGTTTTTCACGGGAATCATCACTGATCTCATGTAGATACGATGTCATCTGGACAGATCCAAAACCATATACCGGCCTTACCGAGATAACATCTGAGAATTGTCCTGGATTAGATGATAATTAGAAGAGGATATGAAAGAGTGCAGATTCGTATCAGAACGAAAAATAGATGAGAATACAGATTGCTTCTTGGGAGGTTGGTTATGAGAAATGACTTTCTATAGAGGAGAAGAAGGTTGCATAGAGAGAGGTATCAGATTATATAATTAGGGGTGTGATTGAATTAGAGTTGTGAAATGACCGTCAAGATTGTTAGACGCACGCACGTGCTTGGTCTGATGTATTTGTATTACAGTCTCTTTTGTATGTTAGTATAGTTGCACATAGGATTCAAAATAATATTTAATGATTCTATGATTAATTTTCAAGTACATTCATGTCTTAGAGCCCCCTTCATTTGTACAGGATTGATGTTCGGACTTTTCATCCGCCGCGAGTCGGCAGAGTGAGAGTGGAACAATGGGCGGGATCTCCTGATCGCCAATTAAACATCAATATAGAATAATTCAAGGCGGAGCAAAGTGGAGTCGGCGGGAGATTTCGAGAATTCACGTGATCATGATGCTTCATTTATTTAAATTCGTCTAGTGTGTTTCATATATATACGATGCTGATTTACGTAGAATTGTTCAATCTCTTAATCTTGACTACAAGGAAGTATAGTATAAGGAGATTTGGGCGGTACTTAGCTCCTTGAGTGAGTGGACAAGAGCTCCTCTACCATTTCTTGATCGCCTTAAAGACCTCGGAATTCTTTAATTTGTCGTTCACTCGTTTTGCTCACTCACTCTGGAAGTTCTTTTTCCTGACATTCTTTTGATCGAACTTTGAAAGTTCAAATCCACTCACTTACCATCCACGCTCATTTGTTTCCATTCCTCGATCTCTTCCCTACCCATTTAGGCCATAAAATCCACCATAATATTACAAAATGATTGCACAAATTCGCAACACCGCAGCTCTGGTAGCTCTCACGTCTGCCGCCGGCGTTCTCGCTCGCCCTCATTTCAGTACCCGAGCCACTCAAGCATCAACCGATCTTTGCGGCGATTATGATTATCTCATTTTGAATAATTCGCCATGGATTGTGTATAACATGTTGTATAATGCAAACCAGATCGTGGGAAGTCAGTGTACATATTATGATAGTATGATTACAGGGAGTGATGGGACTGCTGAGGTGAAGTGGAACAGTGAGACCGATATTACCTATGTCGAAAGCACGTATGTAACTAAAAGAACACTTTTAATTGTGGGTTTCAAGTTAACGTGAAAATCTAGAAACAATGTTCCCAAAGGATATTCTTTCGTCGGCCTGACCCAAAATTTGGAAACCCCTCTCACAGGCATCGCTTCCATTCCTACAACCTACACCTGGACACGCTCCAACACAACCGCCTTCAAAGGAAACGTCTGCTACGATTTCATGACCAACGATGTTAAAGGTGACTCAACATCGAGCTCTTCCCAGGAACTCATGCTCTGGTTACAATACCAAGGTGGTCAATTACCCATTGGATGGGCTAATGGAAGCGTAGCTACCATTGACAACTTGTTTGGTACAAGCTGGGATTTGTATCAGGGTGTTAACGACGATACGGGTATCACGGTCAGCAGTATGTTGCCAAAAACACAGTTTGAGGGAACCTTTGAGGGTGATTTGAGAGAGTGGTTGGTTGCACTTGTGGGACAAGGTCTATTTACTGAGAAAACTTATGTTAACGTTGGAAATGCCGGGTGAGTTTTCCCTTTTTATCTTTCTTCAGATACCTATTTCACAGTTGTTACTTTTTTCGTCGGAATTAGAGATGAATGATATTATACTGACAAAAATAAAGTACCGAGTTTTTCTACGGAAACGCAATCATGAACGCTACCCTCGGTCTCCAAATCGATCTCGGCACAGCCACCTCTGCAGCAGTTAAAGTAGCAGCTGTTTCTTCAGCATCTTCAAGTGCAAGCCAAATCGCTTCTACTTCTGCGGCAATCGTTCCATCAACTAGCTCATCCGCTGTTGCTATTACTACCTCCGCTTCATCTGCACAAGCGCCAACCAGCACCTCTTCCATTGCGGCTGTATCTACATCGGCAAAATCAAGCACAAAGTCTCACCATGTAGCTACTCCTTCAGCGCCCGTTGTTGAGGGATCTACTATCGCTAATGCCTCTGTAGCAACATCAACCAGTATAGCTGCTAGCTCGGCTGCTGGTATTGAACCCTCTGTTTCCAGTGCTGCTGTTGCTGCTCCAACTTCGGCTGATGAAGGAGATGATGAGTGTGAAGTCTAAATGTGTATATAGTTTAGACGATCTCACTTTATTGAGTGAGCGAAACAGAAAGAAGTAGAAGGAAAAACACGGGAAGGCAGGAGGAGAGAAACTTATTTCTTGTACATACTATACTATACATATTTTAGATGCTCATGATGGCCAGCACTTATTATTGCAAGGAGAGAATATACGTCTCATTTTATATGCAAAGAGTTTTACATGTGAAACATTTGAGAAATAACTTGAATCTTATATTGCGTCTTGTCTGAGATACGTGATGTTCTTCTCGGTCCAGAACAATGAGATTCTAATCTCTGCTGTTGAGATTTTACCCCACTTTCCTGATTTGGTTGAATGTTTAATGGTCGCTTCCACTCCGCGAATGGGGTTAAGGGGAAGCTGGGGAAGGGGACTGACGACCAGGATAGGGAGAGTCTGGTGAGTGGAAGGCATGTGATTCGTGGTGAGTCTCTACTCAAAGCCATCTTTTTTCTGAGTTGAAGGAGTATTGTATGTAGAAAAGAAAAGAGAAAAATAGGAGGATTAGTGGCAACAGAAAATGATAAGTAGTCAACCGACAATCTAGGATTGCTAGATTCCCTCTCTACCTATATTCATATAGTTGAGAGAGAAATACTTCCTGTGATTTTTCTCCTCAACTTCTCCATATCCTGTCTGCGAATTACATTTTCTATACCGTGCCTTTTCTTCTCCTTTCCCATTTTATATGATTAAACTCTGATCGACTACTCAAGAGGGCAATATTAGCAAATGCTACCACCCATCCCAGTAGAAGAAAAGAAACAAAGTAGAAGTGTCTACCACAAGATCTTAATAAATACAACAATCCTCTAAATCAATCGAGCAACAACAAAATCAATATATGACATTTATAAAACTAGTGCAGACACGCGACTGCAAAGAATCAGAAAGCGAACAAAATAGTAAACATCCTTACGGACTCCCAGCCCGATACTCCAAATTAGAGTAAGCATTTCATAGAAATGCCAAGTATGCCAAGAGTATGGGGTGCTACACATGATGATGAAGTACCTGAATGCGGGGGATTTTTGCCGGTGGGTGGGGATTATGGTATTTGCAAGGTTGGATGTTGGTTTTATCTATGGAATGGAGGGGTATAGGTGATGGGTTTTGTGATTGAGGATATGAAGTGGGTGAAAATTTGAGGCGATTAGGTAGGTGGTTTGCTCGTATGTCAAAGTCGTGATCACTGTTTCTCGGATACAAGAAGAGTAAAACATCAATCGAAAGAACAAGTATAGTGCAAGTGATTGGTTCGATTTCTATTCTTTCATCACAAGATGCCAAATCTATCTCCTCCCTAATATCCCACAAGAAAACAATGTTTCCGTCACTACGACATACAACGACATATTCTCCGTGTTCTCCATCACGAAGTTAGACATTGACCTAACAGAAAATTAGTTATCTGATCCTAACACAACTCTGCAATCTCCACCACAAAAAAAAGAAAAGCAAAACTTACTATAATAAACACTACTAACAACACACTTACTCCCACTCACACAAGCCGTCGCACCCGCCCACTCCTGTCCCCCACACTGCGCATAAACCGCCGCGGTCCCCGTCCCCGTCGCCACCGCACCACTACTCGTTTTCGTAATCGTAATCGTGCTCGTACTCAGCGTCGACGACGACGTTGGTTTCGCAGTGGAAGCAGCAGCAGAAGTCGACGAACTCTTCGCCGTGCTCTGCGCAGCACCACAGACAAATGGCGTAGGACCGGGAATCGTATACGTGGTAAGTGTTTGATAGATGTTGATTAGGATTCCGGGATCGCTCTGTCCGTACGCGCCGGGGAAGGATACGGTGCTTGGAGTTGCGGTTCCGGTGCCGCCTGATACGTTGATTTGTGCGCATTCCATGTATAATTGTGCGCCTAGACTGCCTCCTGCTGAGTGGAGCGCGATCAATTCTGCTCGTAGGAGATATTGGCCGTTGGCTATGCAACTTGGTATAGCGATAGGCTGTACGCCTGCATTGTTTATGAGATCTGTTGTTGCCCATTTTTGTGTAGCTACGTTGAGTCCTTGCTCGGATATTTTGAACCAGCCGGGTCCGTAGCCAACGTCGGTGGTTGCGTCGTCTACTTTTTTCATGTAGGCCATGACGGGGCCGAGATGAGATGGGTCGAGAACATATGTTGCGTCGTTTGCGGGAGTACTGTCTAGAGTGTGGCGCCAGACGGCGTTTACGGTGCTACCGGCAACGACATTTATGATATTTGAGGAGGGAGTGGTAGGATTGGGTCCACCGTTGCAGGCGACGTATTCAGTTGTTACGTCGTTTATGGGCTGGAGATGTTAGGAATGCTTGTCTGGTGTGGAATGAAGACTTACTCCGTCGTATGTTGGGGTGCGGATGGCATAGCTGGTATCTATTTGCTGTGAGTGAGGTATTTGCCAAAGAAAAGATAGGAGACAAACTGTAAAGTGTGCCACCTGATTGCAATTTCATGAATATCGTATGTGCAGAAACATACGATAGAAGAAATGAAAAGGGTATGATAAGTTGTAACTTCATGATTAAATCGATTTGTTGAAAGGTTACCGTACGTAGACTGATTTGGAAACAACTTTCTGCAGAATGAGAAATGCAGATACTTGATATATATGTATTAGAAGATGGCTCTGAGCCATGTGGTTTTGGATATGAGCTTCAGCACTGCCCGAAACCCCCGGGTAGACCTGGCCATCACCATGTGTACTAAATTGCTGCCCGCAAAATTCTGATGGAATTTCTTGGCGCTCCAAGTTTCTAACCATATGAATGCAGATACCAAACGACTTTCTGCAATGGGAACAGCATCGCCAACTCTAGATACCTTGACCTTACCAATGAAAACATCCTGTAGTCGAGAACCGACGAAACACCTCCATGCTACGCACATAATCTAGGGTAGAAAATTAATTACACTAATATAATTTCATTTGTTTCCTGCCATGTGAACAAATATTCGGCTGAGATGACAATAATTCCGTCTTGATATACAATGTTACTACGCTGACCGTAGACGAAATCGCCTGGTTGACCAGTAATTGGTTGATTGTCTGAACAAAGCTTGATGGGGGTATATGTCAAAATCTTAGCGGGAGGTGATTATAATATAGATTAATGAGCTAGAGAATCTTGACACGACACTCGTCGGAAGAATAGATGGGAAAATAGAAGGATAAATAGCCTGACACGGGAGCTAAGCGATAGCATACACGTGATAGGCCGCCTGTTCTGCACTTGCACAGTGATTGTCGAAAGCGAGATCGTGAGTGAATAGTATTCTCAATGGTAAATGAATATTGCGCTTGAACAGAAAGTAGGTATGGTATAGCGTTGATCAAAATAAATAATGTATTTCTATCCTCCTAAGTTCCATAGGTTATCCCTATACTGCACATGTACAATTGTTGAATCACCAATAACTCTAATAAAAATGAGCTAAGCTGATCGCTCTTCCAGTACTGTATCCGACAAAAGAAACTCGAGCGCGCCGTCCCCCCATCATTGGGTTATACCTGCCATGAAGAAGAGATATTCCAGCCCCTAATTTGACCTGCCTAACAAATGAAACCCTTTATCCATCCTAAATTTTCACATAAAGTTTTCCTTCCCTAAACCTCGCTCAATCCAATGTAGCTATCACCCATCAACGCCGCTTTCTTTGGATCCACCCCATCTTGAAAAACATCTCCTGCATGTACAAAGTGAAACGTACATTGCACAATCAACATCAGTGTTGTATCCATGATATACATATAATACTCATGACTCATCAGTGTCCCTGTGGACCCTTGTGAGAACTCAATGACTCTGTATACACATCTGACAATGATCAAGACCGCAGCTGTGAATAAAAGCATGAGCAATTTATGCCAATGTGTTTTTCCACTAGCTGGGATATCGAAAAATCTTGGATGTGAGCGCATGCGACGTTCGAAAGTAATGGCGATGACGAGGAAGATACTGAAGAAAAGAAGTTGTACGAGAAGGCCGCCAACGATCATTTTTTCGCCCATTGAACTCATGCTGGCCGTTGCCATCATACCACCCCCGCCAGATTGCATAAGAAAAGATACGACATCTCCACCAACGAATACTTTAGTGACGTTTTTAGGAGAGATCACGGATGCAGATGGTGCATTGACGAATAAGACGATCCGGCCGTATATCATGTAAATGGTTGCTGCGTAGAGCGAAGGTGGAAGGATAATGAGGAGAGATTGACCAGAGTAGAGCATTATGGAAGAAGTATCTTTTGCCGACAGATATCGAAAGACATAACCGGCAGTCATCACTTTGTTCATTGGTTAGAATCCGTCCATTAAGAAGTAGCAGAAGCTTGATTGGAGACTTACTGAAACCTCCGACTACCATGGCTGTGTAAAAGTAGGTTTTCTTTCGGAACATAGTAATGAGATGATATATGGCACTCGCTCCAAAGAATGCAGCGGCAACCAGTGCAATGGTTGTGCCAGGTTTATAGGCGTAAAGAACGTACACCATTTTGAAGATTCAACGAAGCTGATCGATCGATGAGACTAAACAAGTAATGAATGTATCACGAATAGAAAGAAGATAATGACAGAACAAATACTCGCTCAAGACCGTAAGATCGTAAGATTGCAAATAAAAAGGCAAAAGAAGTAATGAATGTATTTGCAGATAAAGATAGTGTTGATGAAGATAAAGATTGGTGTTTGTAGAGGGTGCACAATCATAATATGTACTCAAATGGTAAACGCTCAAAATCAGCGCTAGAACTTTTCAATGACTATTGCTACAGCAATTTGAAAGTGTATTGCATAATGCGGCCATCGTAAATCGTATTCGCGTCGTCCATTGAGGCGCATGCAAATAATATTCTCCATATCGCCCTCATTCCTACTTAAATCGATACCGGTAGAGACCCTTGAGAAGATCCAGGAACACAGCCGTTGAATCCCAAAATAGAGCACCACTGGGTACATCTAGGCTGAATCAAGTATCAAAAGTCTAGCCAGCATCAAAAAGATGAAAATTATTGGTAGATAATCTTTGAGAATGGAGAGGGCTGAATTACGATAGACGAATCAGCATCATGAAAATATCATGAATACGCGGAGTGATAGGACGAGATTGAAACTTGGAACGCGCTTCGAGTAAAGTTAAGGAGCTTTCCTAAAGGGTTCGTATTGAAAGAAAAAAGGCGAAGAAGAGATGAAGAATCCACTTTTCATTCCCCCGATGTAACGGTAAATACCGCTTCGCTCATAATGCGAGATACGAGGATACGAGATGCGAGATGAAATGCGACAGAATCCGAGGAGAGCTTGATAGTAGGAGGAGAAGAATTGTATATAAGGTACAGTGTGAAACGATGTTGCTTGGTGAGATACTATGTGAAAATGTTGATTTTATATCATATCCTCTACGGAATTGGAATCTGCATTCTCTGATGCTCAAGGTAAGATCCTACCAAGAATCAACTGGACAGCTGATGCCCGATGCGGCCTTCTTCAATGGTAATGGTCTTAGTTATGCATCAGACCCCCACTGTTGCATCTGAAATATTCACCTTCATTCGTGGGTGTTTGGTTGGAAAAGCCTGGAAGATGTCTATACCTGTAGGGCTGAAGTTGACAAGAGCTATAGTAGTTGACCATGTCTTCCGGAAACCGTCCTGCGGAAGTCTAACATATGTTCTAGACCTTGGGTTCGGCTATATATAATGAGAGGTTCCATTATATGACATCTCTCTCTCTTTCTCCATATCAGGATCCTATGAGAAGACTCAGCCAATGTGAAGTCGTGGTTGGCACATGACTTTGAAACATTTCTGCTGGATCTTTCAGTCACGTGAGGGGATACGCATGGATCCGAGTCCGATGTCCGACATCTCAATGCGAGTGCGAAATACGCGTATAGAAAAAGCTTAAACCAGTTTCACCCTAACATCCAATCTAGAACGTTAAATACACAGCACACAGCATATTTAAGTATGAAGAAAAAGGTCAGAGATGCATTGGTATCCTTCGCTGGGAGCAAATACGCTCAATACGGCATTGATGCATTGCCTCTATATACTTAGGTAGGTACTCTTTCGATAGTCATGGTCTAGTCAAGTATAGTTTGCCTAGATCAGTGAAAAGGTTTACAAATAGCCCTCATAACGTTCTCCTTCCAATTCATTCTTTTTCCTTATACCACATCATACTTGTACGTGCAAGTTTCTTGCCATTCCCTATCTTGATTCCCAGATATCATGGGCATTCCTGAACCACAGCCAAGGAGGAGTGAGAGTATCAATTGGGATGCTCCTCCTCCCTACGAGGAATTGTACGCGTTCGGTAACGAAGAGTCTGGTGTCTCTACTTCAGTCCAAGGTGATGAACCCTATTGACAGTCCGATCAAGGAATTTTATTGACTCCACTAGACAATGGACGAATTAGTATGGCATTTGTGGGTAATACCTCACCATTACCACCAATCTATTCACCCAAGAATATACCGCAAGTAAAATCAGAGCCCGTGAAAGCGTATCCAAGACTTAACATAGTCATTCAGGTAGTTGGAAGTCGAGGTATATACATTCCTACTTTCTCAAGACCGAGAAAAATCAGTTGAACTTCATCACTGATCAGCTTTTCCAGGTGATGTTCAACCTTTCATAGCATTAGGCAATGAACTTCAACTCGCGGGTCATAGGGTGCGTATTGCTACTCACGATGTATTTGAAAAATTCGTGCGAGATGCCGGAATAGAATTCTATGCAATTGGTGGCGATCCAACCGAATTAATGGCAGTAAGTGTACTTTGTTCGCATCCCCTAACATACATACTTATGATCATCCCATTCAGTACATGGTCAAAAACCCCGGAATCTTCCCAAAAATGAGCACCTTAGCCAGTGGAGAAATATCCAAGAAAAGAAAAATGATATCCGCTATGCTCGAGGGTTGTTGGCGTTCCTGTATCGAACCTGATTCTAAGACTGGAGAGCCATTCATCGCAGAAGCGATTATTGCCAATCCACCTAGTTTTGCTCACATACACTGTGCTCAGGCATTGGGTATTCCAGTTCATCTTATGTTCACTATGCCATGGACAGCTACAAGATCATTCCCTCATCCACTTGCAAATATCCAATCTACCGAAACAGATCCTAAAACAACGAATTTTCTTTCTTATGGATTGGTTGACACGATGACTTGGCAAGGGTATGTTTTCAATTGATAATCTTCATTTGACAATCTCTAATCACTTGATTATAGACTTGGAGACGTAATTAATCACTGGAGAAAGAAGTCCCTTGATCTTGAACCGGTCCCTGTGATGGCTGGTCCTCATTTAGCAGCTTCTCTCGATATCCCATTTACGTACTGTTGGTCGCCAGCACTTGTACCGAAACCACAAGATTGGCTCCCACATATAGGTTCGTAGATTCCGTTTCTTCCAAACTCTAGTACTGATAAAGCTCTTAGATGTTTGTGGATTTTTCTTTCGTCCGCCCCCATCATATGATCCCAATGCGAGGATTTTAGTATTTCTGGAAGCGGGCCCAAAACCCATCTACATAGGATTTGGAAGCATCGTAATGGAAGACCCTAAAGCCATGACCGCGACGATTATGGCTGCAGTTCAAAATTGTGGTGTCAGAGCAATTGTATCGAAAGGTTGGAGTAAACTTGGACAGGAGGTTGAGAATGAGAATGTTTTATTCATTGATGATTGTCCTCATGGTGAGAGATACATTGATATAATGATCTTGGCATTAACTAATGTTTATAGAATGGCTTTTTAAGCACGTTTCGGCCGTCATCCATCATGGTGGAGCGGGAACAACAGCATGCGGATTACTCAATGGTCGTCCTACGGCAATCGTACCATTCTTCGGCGAGTATGTCGAGGAATCTCATACGTAAAACTCCTCCACTAACTTTCAACAGTCAACCATTCTGGGGAAACATGGTCGCAGCAGCCGGTGCCGGTCCTGCACCTATAGAACACAAATCTCTTAACATCACCACTCTCTCCAATGCCATCAAATTTCTCCTCTCTCCTAATGTAGTAACCGCAGCACAAACCCTCGCCTCGAGAATCCAACACGAAAATGGCGTAAAAGAAGCTGTTAATTCGTTCCATCGTAATCTCCCCATCAAACCACTTAGTTGTGCGCTCTTGACTCAACAACCCGCAACATGGTATTGGAAAAAGGGTAGAAAGCATCTCAACTTATCTCACCAAGCAGCTGCCGTTCTCGTCGAGAAGAAAAAAATTAACGCCTCTGATCTTTCCCTGTAAGTTCACCTCCTCTAGACATGTGTTCATCTGTCTATTCATTTATTCATCCATGCAATCTTCATACTTACTCAATGTCCCACGACAAAGACACAAACCCCACCCCATAACCATCACCAACCGCCGCTGGGACCCCTGGACTGCCACCACCTCTGCCGCCTTTGACAGCGCCCTCGACATCACCCGCGCCATGGCCAACATCGGACTCGACTACCGCACCGAATACACGCGCGCTCTAACCCGATCAGCCCGCAAAAATCAAAACGAAACCGGCAAAGGCATCGACACCAACACCGACACCGACCCCGCCTCATCGCGCAGTGCTCTGCAAGCAAGCTCCATCGCGGTCGGAAAAGGGTTCGGAAAGCTAGGCATGGCGATGAGTAAATCGGCGATCGATTTACCCCTCGCGTTTGCGGATGGCTTTCATGAGTTGCCAGCGCTGTATGGGGATAAACCGAGGGATTATGGACAGGTGAGAGATTGGAAGAGTGGGTCAATCAAAGGGGCTAAGGTTTGTTGCTTTCCCTTTCTTTTTATCCCTTTTCATTTCTTCTTTGGATGAGATATGCAAATTCATGACGAGGATACAACAAGCTAACCATGTATACAAATAATAAAGAGTATGGGCTACGGAATCGCAGACGGCTTCACAGGATTCTTCACACAACCCATCCAAGGAGCCATGCAGGAAGGCGGAAAGGGATTCCTGAAGGGTATTGGCAAAGGAACGGCGGGATTTCTCACCAAACCTGCTAGTGGTATGCTTGATCATCTTATTTCATTCCACTTCATGTACACTCCGAACATCCTCTCCCTCTCTGTTCACATCCCAAAACACAAAAACTCGTCATCTCCCCAACGCTGACCCGCTAACCCCACCCCACCAGGCATCTTCGGACTCGTCTCCTACCCCGCCCTCGGCCTCTACAAATCCCTCAGCACATCCACGCACCAAGGAACACAGGGCAGAATTCTCCTCGCCCAGCGCGAATACGGTATGCATCTTGCGATAACACGGCAGATGTCCGAGGAGACGAGCGAGAAGATTGTAGAGCATTTTGAGTGGGTGGTTGAGGGGAATTAGGGGATCGTTGGGGATGAAGTGGAGTGGTGCGAGGGTGTTGTTTGTTTACCTACCTAGGTATGCGTAGGTATGCGTAGGTATACACTTATACCCCTTTTCTAGATTCTAGGGTATGAAAGAAAGTACTTGGGATGTAAATTCGGAACTTCTAGCGCGAACTTCTATCGATCAAATGGAGGTTTCGTGTATTTGGGAAAAAGAAGATATCAAATTATGATATCAAAGAAAAGGAATAAAAATGAGTTTACTTTCCAATATGGAATCTACAAAGTCTTTCATAAAGTAATGACTTTCTCATTCACAAAGCATATACACACACAACCCCGAGTGAAAAGAGAAATCTAAAGTAAGAGGAACATTAAAAACCTATCATTTTACGAAAATTTGTTATTCTATCTAGATACTTATTTACCACCCAATCTCCATCCATAATTATCTTAATTCACAATCTTCAGATCAATCATCAAAAGAGATGACTTAGGAGCCTCCCATCCCATCCCATCCTATCCCATCAACCCCAAGATATCTCACCCATTTCAAGAGCCGAGTCTCGCTATTGTAGTATAATACTAAATATCAGTACTACCCACCTCCTCATTTTTTTTATTTTTCTTTCCAAATCAAATTTCTAGAAGCTCACAATTCCATTCCGGCTCGCTTCTTTTCCACTTTCCACTTTCCACTTTCCACTTTCCACTCTCAAATCTCAATAATCTCGAATCTTTGATTGTCTGCTTTCTTCTTTCTGCTTTCTTCTTTCTTTCTATTCACCCCCCTTTCAACAGTATCCTCCTCCCCCGCTTTCCTAGCATCATCAACCTTGGTATTCAATTCAATGTATAGTCTCTTATTTCGAAACCTCCAGTGAATGCCATTTCGAGTTCTTTCTTTCAACCTTCATTTGAAAGAAGTATTTTTCCCGGAACTGTTTGATTGCAGATTTCAATCGCAACGCTCGCCTGCTTAGTCTTTATACTCGCTTGGTAACAGAGCATCTACACTTTCATAGTCAATCCGCGTCCGCTGAATAAATCTTCCAATTCCAATTCATAATCTCTCCTCTCATCTCTCACCCCAAAACCTCCAAACCTCCAAACCTCCAATAGACACCATTCCCAACTCTTCCATCCAATCTCTAACCGACAGAAGCATTTCTCCCAAATCATTTAATTGCAAATTTCAATAGCCGATTCTCGATACTGTAGCACCGTACCAGTGCTACTCACTCATTCTAAATTGGAATCATTAGAAGCTCCTAGTCAATCTACGTCCGCCGAACAACATTCATCCAATTTCCTTGCTTTATCATGATCGCTATATCCGTGTGACAAAGCTTATTCCTCTCGGGATATGCTGACATATCCCATAGAGGACGTATCAGCCACCGGTACTTTCAAATCCAAAGCGAACTCCGGCCTTGCGAGATGGCTTAGCATTGGTGTTGATGGCGGTGCTTGTAGATAATAATAATCTTGCTTCCGTTTTAATTTCCCTCTCCGATTCAACGATCTCATGGATCTCTGACCAGTACTTTGCTGAATACTTTCGGTCCCATTGCGCAGACTGCTTCGAGTCAAGCATCTATCCGCCACATAGTCACCGTAATTGAGCAGTATTCTTTGTATGGCTTACTTTCTGATCCCTTCTGCCTGAAGACCTCCATTCTTTTCAGCTCCCTTTCAGTCTCCTGCTCTTTTTTTTCCGTTTGATGATTGATATGTCTCTTTTTGCTGAGCATGGCATGTGTAACCTGTAAGTGTATGGATTGAAAATATACTCCTCAACTTTCAGAATTTTAACAAATTCATTCTTCAGCTCCTTGATAGATCTTTTGATCTTTGATTGTTCAACCTTTGATGAATCCTCATAACAACCATCTAACAAATATCGAATTAAGGGGTCGAAAGATATTGTTAAGCCAATTTTGTCCCAGTGATCCGTACACCCACTGGTGGAGGCAATAGACGCAAGATTTGAGATGAAGCCAACGAGGTAAGCTAATGGGAGAATCGTGCTTTAAGTTAAATTGAAACCTCCGTCATTTGATAATCCATCATAGACAGATCGTAGCAAGTCTTCAGCAATCAATTTACTACCCTTCCGCAATATAAGCCCCATAAGATGTTTGTGTCAGTATCCGAAGCAAAAGTAGCAAAACCCATAGCAATATGCCCACCTGCAAATCATTTGCTCAAGCAATTGTTCATCGAAATTCTTCTTTCACTTTTCCGACTCATGTCATCCCACCACATTCTATCAATCGATCCCGCTTCATCCACATTACTTATATCATTCGTTTCGGTCCCTATTCCCACACCAAGACGTATTCACCAAATCAGAGTTTCTCGGCAGCATGACACCACATTGCCAAACTAACAAGTGGTAAAACCATCTACAAGATACAATCATCAGTATTCTCATCTCATAGTCCCACCGACCAACTCTCTCATTTCAATAAACCCACAACACAAATCCGTCAATCCAGTAGCAGACTTAATATGGGAAGAAAATTCAAATGAAAACAAAAACATACCAAATCCGTAACTTGACAACAAAGTCTATGTTCGAACACCGGACAAAACGCCCCATCATCTAAATTCCTACCTACAATTCCCACAATTAGCACACACACACACACACACACAACCCCCCCAAAAATCAATAAACTCACACCCAATCCCATTAACACTATTCCCATTCAACACGAACCCAAACATCCTGGCCGCCGCCACCACAAGCGGTTGATCCCCATCCAGAATACTCGGACAGCATACCAGCGCTCCCTGATTCACATCTGCACATTCTGCAGAATGTGTGGTTGTTGTGAGAGCAGCCAGAGGAGCGGAATTGAGTGTTGAGGCGGTGACGGTGATGTTTATGAGGGTATCGAGGAGGGGGAGGAGAGAGAGAGAGGTTGGGGGAGGGGGTGTGGGAGATGCGAGGGTGAGGGGATGGGGGGAGAGGAGGAGGAGGAGGAGGAGGAGGAGGAGGAGGGGGGGGGGGGGGGGGGGGGGGGGGGGGGTGGGGGGGGTTGGTGTTGGTGTTGTTGGTATTGGTATGGCGGAATGTATTCCTATGTTTGGTGGTTTGTTCGTTCCTTTACACGAGAATCGAGGAGCCAGAAAACATAAACAGACAGGTAGGTAGGAGGTAGGCACAAACGAGAGATAAACAAACACCAAGCAACCAACCTCCAAAGTAAAGTCTCCAGCAAGCACCAAACAAGCAAGCACCAAACAAATAACTCGTGAAAAGCCCCCCCCCCCCCAAAAAAACCTTGACAAAATCGACTGACTCCCTTCCCTTCTCGAGAATCGAATCGAATCGTGGTAGAAAGTAAATAACAAGGGGGAGAAGAAGCAGCAGTAGAAGAAGAAGAAACCAACTCCCAAAATCCCCAAAATCAGTCTCCATCGATTCCCAAAAAGGCAGGCAGGATTCGATACCTCCTTCCCTACTCCCTTCCCTAAGTACCTACCTACCTACCAGTCACTTTTTCCTCGCCTAAAACACGATGCGCATTCTCCGAATTGATGGATTGAATAAATACACTCTCACTCCGCCACCCCCCCGCCCTTCCTTCCTTGATTCATCCAAATAATCTTCATTCCATTAACATTACAAATCATTCACATCTTTCTCATAAATCAAATCAAATGAACTCTCAAACAGATTCCAGCCAAAGAATGACAAAAACAATACATAAAATTCGGAATAGAAATAGAAATCATTATATTCATTCATGCCCACTAAAAACTCCATCCTAATTCATCCCGTGTAAAAGGTACAAGGGCATCATATATTTCCTTTCCTTTCCTTCCATTGTAACTCCTTCCTAGGTCATTAAACACCAAACCACACACACCTGAGCCTTTGAACACCGAAAAACATCAAATCCCACAAGACCAAATCAAGTCTCGAATCAATCGAAAAAGAACTTTTCCCTGAATAACATCCAGATCACTATTTGCCAGTTGCAGGGTTTGTCGACAAAACTTGAGTTGGAGCGATTCTTCTCTTTTTCTTTTCAGGTCCAGCTCCTGTATCTTCTTTCTCACTCTCACTTACATCCCCCGGACGTTTAACACCCACTACCGAGCCTGTAGTACTTCTTGGGGTTTGTGGAGGTGTTGTCATAGGGACTCCTGAAGTGGTATTTGCCGCAGCAATACCTGGAACGCTACTTGACAATGGAGTTGGGTTACTGATAATTGTCCCCATAGCTGATGTTACATGAGATGATTGTGTTGCAACTGAAGATGTAGAATTTGACCGAGTAGGCGAAGAAGGTCTGAAAGATGTGATAGGAGCTGGTGGAGGTGATGGCGCAACCATAGGATTTGAAGATGTCCGATGATGATTATTGGAAATTGGAAATGGTGATGGAGGTGCGATCCCAGCCGTTGGTGTTGCCATGGGAGTATTTTGAGTTGACGAAACTGCTGAACCACTAATATATGGACGTTTTGCAGTGGGTATTTCTTCATCATAAATATGTCCAAGTTCGCCCGGGGCAAAAGTTAATGTTGAACAGAAACCATCCGAAGATGTCATCAATAATGTAGTTCCATCAGTCGACCTAAAATAATCAGTATGGACCAAAACCTATAGATTCGAATAGACATACCATGATAAATCTGTAAAAGTTGCACAATGTAAATTGCTCACTATGCAAAGCGGGGTTTGTTGCTGTGTGTCATACAATAGAACTGAATCCTCTGTGGCAACAGCATAAACCATACGATAGGGCAAAGAAAATGCCATTGTTGGGCCTTGAGACGTTACGTTCGTTTCAACCTCCAAAGATTTCGGTTTAGATGAAGAACTAGGTCTCGAGGAATCACTATTTTGTGATACAAGTGGAGGTGGTTCCATTGAAGCATTCGATGGCGATTTGGGAACCATTGCAGGTTCTGGCAATGCTGCCATTGTGTCATCAGCGGATGATGTATCGATTGTGATATATTTTGTAATTGGTGGGGGAGCTTTTCTAGTTGTATAGTAAACTGGAGAGCATTTGACAGCCACAGAAGGTTTCTTGTGTCCCGGTAAATGTGCAACGGGAGGTTTGTTGATTCCACCTCTTGTATAGATGTAGACTGTATTAATCACTTCATACAACATCTTTGCACCCTCTTCTGATCCCTTGTGTTGTGTTTGATATTGACCGGCTGGTGTAAAAAGAAGACTACCATCAGGTGTGAATGCAAGTCTTCGGAAAAATGACTTGAGGGTTTCATTGGCGTAGATATGAGCATTCTTGACTCCCAATCCAATCATCGAATATGGTTTTGGTGATGCTTCCATAGGCATAACAGCGGGTAATGGCATCGAAGGAGCAGGAGAGGCCGATCTTCGCATAGACATTGCTGGAGAAGAAGCACCGAATGAAGATCGTCTACTATGACTAATAACACTAGGAGGATTCATCGGTAAAGCTATCGAAGTTGGCGTACCTGGACATGATGGTCCTGGTGAGCCTATTGTATTTGGGGTTTCTGGTGGAAATTGTGACCGGAAGCCAAGCTCGGGTGGTGCTGGACTATTAGAGGAAATTCGTCTCCCAGGTAAATCCATCTTCAAATTATGTCCAATCCTTTTTGGTTCTTCTCTATTGTCGAGACTAAATTGTCCGTCTTTCGTTCTCAAGGTATAGATGTGTACGGATCGATCGGATGATTGCGTCGCGATATATTCATTCAATGGATCCCAAGCAACGCCTTGAACATAATGTTGATGTTCAGCAATTTGTCTAATTAACTGACCTGGATAAAATTGATTAGTTTCCATGGAATGACAAAAGTATGAATCACATACCAGTTTGAGCATTGTATATCCTCGCAACATTATCCATACTCCCAATTATGAAGTACACGGAATCTGGGGACCAAGCCAAATCGTATATCTCAGCACCCGACGATCGACACATATGTTTGGTCCGCCAGGTTTCCTTTTCTTCAAATCCATCTCCTCCGAAAGCAGGTGTAATATTTGAAGCTTCGCTAGGGACCCAAAGTAGTACATTTCCGTCGTCTCCAGCAGATGCTAGTAATTCCCCTACAAGATCGATTAGCCTCATCACATTCCACGTTGATGTGTATAAACTATGCCTTCATACCTTTCGGAGCCCATCTTACTACATTGACTGCTTGTGTATGCTTTTGTAGAGTAGCTAGATAGTCAATCTTGCGGTCTTCCCCTTCGGACTCTATCTTCCATAACTGGTTTCCCATCAGTACTTTCTTCACATTTCCCATCCGGATAGATCGAACGTACCCTAACATTTCCATCTCCTCCTGCAGTTGCCAATCTTCCCTTCCCCGCCTTTTCCCAATCGCAACTATATATGGGAGAATTCTGATCATGCCAGTTGATGATTAAAGGTGTAGCTTTCATTGTGCCGGTGTTTCTCGAGGTCGATAATTAGGGTCTTGGAATGAGTGTTTGTCCGAGGGATGAACAGTACTCTTTGGTGGCTCAATTCGCAATCCTCTTGTTTGCAGAGTGTGGGAAAGAGGTGAAATTAGATCGATATAGAAGAATGATGTGATTGAAGCGTTTGAAAGATCTGGAAAAGGGTGTCAAGTAGGATTGCTGGTACTGGTACTGGTACTGGGGTCGTGGTTTTGAATTGCAGCACGATAGAAACTTTAATCATCCTCTGGAGTTGCAGATAAGAAAGGGACCCAAAGATTAGCTACGTCCGTCTTCAAAGAGGACGGAAGATATTGTTGTTGAAATGGTCTTGTAATTGAGAGTAAAATCAACATCAAATCCAGTGAATTCAGGACAAAGACCAAGACAGAGAATGATCAATTGAATGTTTGAGGAGGAGAAGAAGAATAATAATAGTAGCCGTGGTAGGGTAGATGTCTCATAAGGTTGTACAGTACCTGGTAGTACTCAAAGTCTCACAGCCAAGATAGCAAAGTTATGGATGGAATTGGACTGGACTGGGCTGGGCGCTGGGCTGGGCTGGGCAACCTTATTTTTCTTTCACGTTTTTGCGCGTCCAATAAGTTTTACGCGTTCATGGGGTTTTTGGATGTTAATTCATGAGCCAATGATGACTCTCTATGTGTGTGTGTGTGTATTTATGAGAGAAGATGGAAGAAGTAGTAGGTAAGAGAGGAAGGAAGTAAATAAATAAATAAGTATATAAATACATCAACAAATGAATAAATTAAAAATAAATAAAAAAGACATGAATTTACAACTATTTATTTAGAAATCACATTTTCATTGAATATATATCAATAATTACCTACTCAGGAATCTATCTACCTACCTAGGTAGTACCTACCTACTTCATATATAGATATACATATGAATTACTTCATATATAGATATATATATGAATTAAAACATCCTCCTTGAATTCTGACTAGTTTCTCCCTCCCTCCCTCCATAGGTAATTCTTCCTCTCCATCGACCGATACAATATATAATGAAGCATTCGTTGTTTAGAGCTTGTCCAGACCTTGGAGGTCCCCAAGTCACCTTACCCTTACCCACGCCAGCCCAAACAAACCCCTTCATTCTCCATACTGTTGATATTGATTGGTTACATGATCAACGGCCGCCAAACGAGAATCTTGAGCCAGCCGAGCCAGTGTTATAAGAATGTCCATGTCACATCTGATGATAAATCTATGTATAATACAATTCAAATACATCATACATTTCCTCGCAGCCGTCTGTTCAAGGGGTGCTTGGGACTAACATTCAATACATGAGAACTTTATTAGGAAATACATCACGGGTACGTATTGATGGATAATCAGATGGATGGATTTACTGATGGATGGATGGATCAATGCAAAGATGAATAGATCATCATGTGATAGAATTTTCACCACGTGAATTGGTCCTCCTATCCTCCTACTACGTTCAGGTACAGATACCTAGTAGTTTGTGCCTTTCTTTGTACCTTACCTGTACCTGATCCAGGTCACATACGGACTATACTTCGCAATTCAACTTTCTTCATCGGTCCCAGGACGTCATGGAGAATCAGACTGAAACTTCAACAAATGAACCTTACATATTCCAACTGGCAGTACAACAACTGCAGTCAAACTAATGTACTTGAGTGGAGGTCGATGGATAACTCGAGCGAGTCGGCACGATCAATCGGTTCCGGTTTTGACACCCGCCCTGAATCCGGTGATGGATTAAGCATTGTTCCCGATGCATCTTCCAAACCTTCTTTTTCAGAGTGGATGGGTCACAGGTACCATGTATATCTATCGTATATCGTGGGGAATATTTTATTTGTCGGTCTGGCCTGGGACCAGATTTTGTTTCGTCGGGTTTTATCGATCATCGGTGTAGGAGGTTTGGAGGTCTCATGTCTCGTGCAGGGAGCGCATTGGAGTTTTTGAAGATTAAGCGATGATAGAGAAAGAGGAAGAGAAAGAGAAAGAGGAGCAAAAAGAGAAATGGAAACAGAAACAGAAACAGAAACCGTGGGTTACACAATGGTAAAAAGGTCTAATGCTCTCCGTACATCTCTTATATATCTATGTCGATGAAAACCCGACGATCAACCAAGAGAAAAACGATAGCAAGGTAAGAATTAGGTAAACCCCATCTAAATCATCATTCTCCTCGATCATCATTGGAGAATCAAATGCTTACCAACCTTCTCTACCTCATCAGTCTTTTCTTGCTGACAACCCAACCCCAACCCAGGACCATGCATTGCAAGTCTTGAAAATCTGTACACGGCCTGATCATTCACACCGCTCTCGGTCAGCTTGAAAAGGAAGGACGAACAGCCGTTTCGCATTTGGATGTGGTTCCTCGTATTATTACTGTAGCTCATGGCTAGCTTGGCGGATTCTAGGTACTCTTCAAACAGAATCAACCTTGGTGATAGATAAGATATCAGGGTTTCCTCGAGATGAACTTGTGAAGGGTTGGAGACACTCATTACCGGTACCGTGCAGAACAGCCAGCCTTACTCAGCATTATTTTGTTTCATGGCATGCTATGGCGTATGATGTGATACACAGACACATTCATCAAACGAGGCATCCCGAAAACCACCATGTGGCCAAAATTTATATATGCACGAAATTTAGCCCTCAAGATGGAAGGTTGTGAGTCGTGGACCCAACGATCCGGATGCATGGTGGGGGCGAGTGATAACCCTTGATGTTGATGTTGACATGACTGACCTACCGACCGACCGACATTTAGTCCAAACGATAGATGGATGAATGATGGATGGATGGGATACAGAGTAGATGAGCATGATTCGCCACCACTTTTGGGATTTGTAACTTTAAGATCTCACAGCGGGAATATGGCTCAAAGTCATGGGAGGGGGAAGATATAGATGAGTATGAGGGAAGTACCAAAATATTTGTTCAAGATATTGACGAGACTCAGGTAAAGAAGGGGAGTTTGTGGAGAATTTATATATAATATATTCCGCTGTATTCGTTCTCTACTCGGTAATGTATGACATCTTATCTCATTTACCTTTCGTCATATAATTAGTAGGTAGGTGGGTAGGTAGGTGGTAGGTATCATTGAATGTCTATACTCTTCATTTACTTCTTATAAACGTTAATATAGGGGATACATATTAGCACTTCATCGCTTCTTTTCTTCCTGTCTCTCACCTCACCTCACCTTCACTCAACTCACAAACACTCATCGTCGTCAATATCAACCGCGCGCATATAAAATCTCATATCTCATCGATTCACTTGCTAGGTAATTGACCACTCACAGCGCCCAATTGATTAATCTTCCCTTCTCTTCCCTTTCAACGGTTTTGTAAGACTTATACAAGGATAGATATACTTGAGCATGATTAAATTATTATCAGTCAACTAATCATTATCTTCCAAATGGATTTGACTCCTTCTTCTTATCCACCCACTCACGTACCTTCAAGTCCACCCAAACCCCACCTACCAACCAACATTTGATCCCTCGATAGAAAGAGAACAAGAAGAAAAAATGTTTAATAAACCTCGACCTTGTTCTTGTCCCCGCCATTTTCTGTAGTTTCTAGTTTCCTGGGAATTTATTAATATCGGAATATAAAAGTCATCTTTTCCATCTTTTCTACTTGGTTGGGTATCTACTAGGTACCTATCTAGCTATCTAGATAAATATTCACCATTCAATCAACCAACCAATCAACTAATCAAATCCGTCCATCTCCCATTTTACACACATCCTACCTTGCCCACTCCATCTTTACTTATTAATAATCATTCACTCCCTCCCATTCACTAGGATACTAGGTACCTACCATTCATCGTATATCGTATATCTTTTCCCTTTTTTTTCTCTCTTTCTTAATTGGTACTACACTTAACTACACTACTACCAATTCATCTTGCCGAATGAGTCAACAATACTGCCGTTGCTTTCCACTTCCAATTGGACCTTGCTCGATATATATCTTCATCCACACGCAAAGAAGAGAAAAAGTGTGAATCTTTTGGGGGAAACCTTTGCACGTTTGATATTTACATTTTGTCCTTTTGCTTCCATTCGTCCATTACATTCAAGTAGAGATATCTTCCCAAAAAGCATGATCTGCAACTCGATCTCTCTCTTCTCCTTGAACTAGACACTTCAAGATGCTCGATTATAATTCGGGTTCCCTTGCTGCTGCAATCTGCGCTCTTCTCTTGGTCGTCACTCTGACTTTCCCATCCGTCTTTTCTATCATTTCTCATTTTCAAGAAAAGGGAAAGCAAATCCCCAATACATATACAGATAAAGATGGAGTTGCCACCGAGGAAACAATCGCGGCCTTCTCAACAAAAATTCCAAAGACATTACTCATCATCTCTACACTTCTCGGGTTTGCAACTTCTATAATTCTGGCCATTTTGGATCTCTTTCATTATGATGGATTGAAGCTTGAAGATTGGCTCAATGTCGCATTCTGGGCAAGTCGCATCTTTCACGCCCTTGGGCAACATATACGTGTTTCATTTTGCTAACTTGGCCATAGTCATTCATTCTGATCCAGGCGGTTAGCACTATATTGATCAGAAGCCCTACCAAAGCATATACCAATGGTGCTCGTACAGGTGTCTCCGCTGTCTGCCTCTTTTCCATTTGTCTCTACCAAGATGGTCTTATCGTGGAGGACCAGTCCGCTCAGGTTGACTTCCGTTCAAGTGCGACGTTCTGGCTCCGCATCTCTCAATTAACACTCGCACTGTTTGCCGCTATCTCCGCCATCTCATTCCCACGTCGTCCACATGTGACTAGAGATAAGCAACCCGTCGATGCCATGTATTCCGTGTCTGCTCTTGATAGATATACTTTCTCCTGGGTTGGAGATCTATTGGCTTTGGCCTATAGCAGAAAGCGTCTAGAATTACAAGATCTACCTAAAATGGACCATCATACTAGGTCGCAGGATCTCAGTGAAGCATGGGAGGAGAGGAAGCACACTCGGGCACTTTGGATCGAAATTTTCTTGGCGCACAAATCACCTTTCATCATTCAATGGATCCTCACCGTCTTCCAAGCCTTTGGAAATTTCGCACCTCAATTCGTGACTTTTCAGATTTTGAAAATGTTAGAACGTCGTCAACCTGGAGACAAAGTCCCTTTTGGAGCTTGGATTTGGGTAGCAACATTATTCTTGGTCACTCTCGCCGCAGCTTGGATTGAATCCTGGATGTTCTGGATTTCTTGGGCTGAACTTGCCATTCCAATTAGGTCCCAGTTATCAGCTCAAATCTTCCAAAAGGCCATGAGACGTAAGGATGTGAAAGGTGCAGCTAGATCTGAAAAGAAGTCCACGGTAACATCTGAAGAAACTCAAGAGCCGATTGCACAAGACAAATCAAAGGAAGAGGAAGAAGAGGACAGTGATCCAAAGGGAAAACAATCTACAGTCAATTTGATCGGTGTGGATGCCAAGAGAGTTTCAGACTTTTGCTCGTTCAACAACTACTTCCCTGGTTCGGTTTTCAAACTTGTTGTCTCCTTTTCTTTCTTGATCAGTATCATTGGCTGGAAGAGTTTGCTGGCGGGAATTTTGGCTATGTCTTTGACTGTTCCTATTAACATTTACTTTAGTAAACGTTATTCAGCAGCTCAAGACAGACTAATGAAAGTCAGAGATGTTAAAATGGCAGTTGTAACTGAAGCACTTCAAGGTATCCGCCAAATCAAGTTCTCCGCATTAGAGTCGAATTGGGGCAACAAGATTGGACTAGTCCGAAAGAAGGAGTTGGACGAGCAATGGAGTGTTTATCTCAATGATACGATGTTGCTCTTTTGCTGGATCACAAGTCCTATCGCTCTTGCTGCAGTAGCATTGGCAGTATATGCTTACCTTAATGGAGTTCTTCTACCTTCGGTCGCATTCACGGCTATAGGTGTCTTCGTCAATCTGGAGGTTACCCTCAGCGTTATTCCAGAACTTACCACGGACTTGATCGATTGCTACATTTCTATTAATCGTATCCAAAGATATCTGAATGGGGCTGAAATATCCGAAGGTACCAATGATGCGCCCAACGTTTCATTTGAGAAAGCTTCAATCGCATGGCCATGTGCTGAGGGTGAAGATGAGATGGATTCAAACGAACGATATGTTTTAAGAAACGTAGATGTCTCCTTCCCTGAAGGAGAATTGAGTGTCATCAGCGGTAAAACTGGTACCGGAAAGAGTTTGATGTTAGCGTCGATTCTTGGAGAAGTTGATATACTTGCTGGTAAGGTTAATGTTCCTCGAGGACCAAAAGCCAAAGATCGACATGATCATCTTGCCAACAAGGACAATTGGATCATTCCATCGTCAATTGCTTTCGTTGCTCAAATTCCGTGGATCGAAAATGCTAGTATCAAGGACAACATTCTTTTCGGATTGCCACTTGATGAAGATCGCTATCAAAAGGTTGTCGAATACTGTGCCCTCCGCAAAGATTTGGAAATGCTTGGAGATGGTGAAAATACCGAAATTGGCGCAAATGGTATCAACTTGAGTGGTGGACAGAGATGGAGAGTTACATTTGCTCGGGCCCTCTATTCCCGTGCAGGTATATTGGTTCTTGACGATATCTTCAGTGCTGTTGATGCTCATGTTGGTCGTTTCATCTACGAAAAAGGTCTTACTGGTGAACTTGGTGTCGGACGTACTCGTATTCTCGTCACTCATCATGTCGCTCTCTGCAAGGCCAAAGCTAAATATCTAGTCGAACTCGGTGATGGGACGGTTGAAAGTGCAGGTCTTCTTTCGGACTTGGAAGAAGCGGGTACACTTGAACGTATCATCAGTCACGAAGAAACACCGGAACAGATCGCTGAGGATCAAGCTCCCATTACGATATCGGAATCATCTACAGTCATTAATCCATCTGTGTCTTCTAATGATGAAAGCACTGATGGAAATACGTTAGCGAAGGTTGTATCACGAAAAGATGATCCCAAGAAATTCGTTCAAGAAGAGACAAGAGAGCGTGGTAGTGTTAAAGTAAAGGTCTATGGACATTATCTTAATGCTTCTGGTGGATGGTCTTTCTGGATTCTTGTTTTGGTTGCTTTCATTGGTCAACAATTCTTGATCACTGGTAAGATATCAATACTCATTGATTTTTACTTGGCATAATTACTAACGCTTATTCAGGTCGCTCTTGGTGGTTGAAACTTTGGACGGCGAGCTATCAAGAATCTAGCATTACCAACTCCATGTTCACAACTCAGGCCAATCACTTACCTTCATATGGAAATGTACAGAATTCCTCTTTCCAAACGGAAGCTATCAAGCATGACACTACGTTCTATCTGAGTATATACGTTGCTCTTTCAGCGGTTTCTGCTGTTGTAGGAACTCTCCGATATTTCTACGTTTACACTGGGTCTATTCGTGCATCTAAGATTCTTTTCGAAAGACTTTGCTTCACGGTTTTAAGAACACCTTTAAGATGGATGGACACAGTACCACTTGGTAGAATTTTGAATCGATTTACTGCCGATTTCAACGTGGTTGATGGAAGATTGGCCAATGATTTTGCATTTGGGGCGAATAACTTTTTTGGATTAATTGGAATTATTTGCACAGGGTATGTGTATCGAATTCCTCTCTTCTTCTTGCATCCAAACTAATAATGACAGTATAATCGTCTCTCCATGGGTTCTCCTCATGTCTGCAGTTCTTTTGGCAATCTGCGTCTACGTGGCACTTCTCTATCTCCCTGGTGCTCGTGAAGTTAAACGTCTCGAATCGACCGCCAAATCCCCCATCTTTGAACAGTTCGGTTCTGCTCTTACAGGTGTAGGCACAATTCGCGCATTTGACAAGACAGATATCTATATCAAAAGCATGTGGGCCAAGATCGATGATCATTCAACTACATTCTGGCATCTCTGGGTCTTCAATCGATGGATGGGATGGAGAATGGCTTTTGTAGGTGGATTGTTCTCAACGATTGTGGCGATAGTCATTATTCTGCTTCCGGAAATTGATGCTGCACTGGCTGGGTTTGCGTTGAGTTTTGCGCTGGCTTATGGTCAAACGGTCATGTGGACAATCAGGCATTATACTAATTTGGAACTTAATATGAATGTAAGTCTTGACAATTTTTCTTTATTCCGGGCATTGCGGGTGGGTGAAGGGCTAGGTGGGCGTTGTGGAAAGCTTCCCGGGTAAAGATGCGATAGCTTTCGGCAAAGGACAATGATACCCACTGTGGGGAGGGGATGAATGAGATGGAGGGAAGCTTTCAGGGGGCAAGCCCCCAAACCCCCTTTGCTCGCTGCGCTCGATGATCTTTATATGCTCTTATTCGGCCTCCATGGCAATGGCCCCCGGAGGGCCAGCGGAGCGTCATTTTTATTCATTGGCAATTATTGACTTTTCGATGTTATAGGCGGCAGAACGTATCGTTGAATACTCAAACCTAAAAACTGAATCTCTAGAAGGATCAGATCCACCAGCAGCATGGCCAACTGAAGGTCGTCTCGAAGTTAATGATTTAGTTGTCTCATACGCAGATGATCTTCCACCCGTCCTCAAAGGTCTTACATTCCGAGTCGAACGTAGTGAAAGAATCGGAGTAGTAGGACGTACTGGAGCCGGTAAATCCTCATTGACACTCGCACTTTTCAGATTCCTCGAAGCACGTGAAGGTACAATTCATATTGACGGTCTCGATATTTCTAAAATCAATTTGCATTCGCTTCGTTCGAGATTAGCGATTATCCCACAAGATCCAGTACTTTTCTCTGGAACAGTTAGATCTAACCTTGATGCTTTCGATGAACATACAGATTCGGAACTCCGAGATGCTCTAGAACGGGTACAGCTTATTCCACCAACTGGACAAAACACCCCCTCAACATCAGGAACATCGACTCCTTCGCTCCAGAAAAACAAGAATCTCTTCACATCCCTGCAATCACCAATAACCGAAGGTGGACTCAATCTCTCGCAAGGACAACGACAACTCCTCTGTCTCGCGCGCGCCATCGTTTCACATCCAAAAATCATGGTATTAGATGAAGCAACCTCGGCGGTGGATATGGATACCGATGCATTGATTCAAAGATCTATCAGACAAGAATTCACAGATAGCACATTGATTGTTATTGCGCATCGACTTAGTACGATTGCGGATTTTGACAAGATTTTGGTGTTGGGTGAAGGGAAAGTGGTGGAGTTTGGAAAGCCGAGGGATTTGATGGACTTGGATGGGGGAGTGTTTAGGGGGATGGTGAAGGAGAGTGGGGAGAGGCAAAGGTTAGAAGAGTTGATTTTGCGGGAATAGGTTTGGGGAGGGGGTACTAGATGGGGATAGAGATGGGGATTTATGAACGGGATTATGAATGGGTCGAAGAAAATTAATGAATAAACGATTCTTTAGCGTGGATAATTGCATATGCATATTCTGAAAGCGCATTTTGATAGATAGATAGAATTTCAGGATGATTTTTCTATTAATGAATGGCATGGTAGAAGTCGCTCGTTTATGTGCTTCTTCATCGGTGATTGCTGTTCCAAGATTCCTTCTCGACACTTTGGTAGGTAGCTCAATATCCAGATGAGTCGACGTTTTTTTTTTTTCTTGTGCACAAATGTATTAACGATTCTTCGTGTCAATTGCTCTCGGAACATTTCTCAAGGCTTGAAGTGATGAAGAGGGGATGTGTGTATAAGGTTACGTTGTACTGTCTGGATGGCCGAATGAGTGAGTACATGTATACTGGGACTCGATAGTGGAGCGATTATGAGGGGGCTTGTGAGATGGAATTAATGTTTTTGCATGTTGAGGTTGTGTATGGATATAGATGTTGATGTTTGTAGTTTGTGCTGGGTGATGGTCTCAGCGAACTGAGAAGACCTTGTCAGATTCAGAGATCACGTGTGTCGATCTTATAACCTTAAACTAAGCTGTTTATGGAAGCTCTCCGCGACGACGTGAAATTCGCAAACAACACCAAAAAGTCCTTAATGAGAAACGGTTTAGAGTCTGAGGGTTTAAAAGAACCGTTGAAAGTTTAGG
The DNA here is from genome assembly GCA_004786125.1 of Botrytis tulipae. Classification (NCBI taxonomy): domain Eukaryota; kingdom Fungi; phylum Ascomycota; class Leotiomycetes; order Helotiales; family Sclerotiniaceae; genus Botrytis; species Botrytis tulipae. The sequence goes on from PQXH01000010.1 coordinate 191,818, forward strand.
GTAGTGTCTGTTTTCCATTATCTATGTGCGAGATTCTTCTCAAATTATATACATTGAAATGCAGCTGTTTTCCACTCAATACCTCATCAATCGATAATCCGTACCCATTATTCCATCTCTTTTCTTTGCCACTCTCTTCTCGCTCCATCATCAAATACACGTTCTCTAATAGTCATACTCGTAGCAGAGATACTCACCTTGAATGTTAACAACATCATAGATTTGGACATCCGGAAGGATATCGGCAGTGGTGAGAGTATATTAGAGAGTCGTTTGAGGCCAGCCAGCAGCAGGAGCCACGTCGTCTTGCTCGGCGAGGTACGTCTCGTTTAAACTGTTTCCACTAATGTCAAACATGCGGGAAGTGACATTTGCCTGTTGCCATTGCCACCACATACGATCAACATAGTTGTGGTGCATGAAAAAGGCTGGATCGCCGGCGGAGCAATCGATATCGGCCATCTGTATTTGTTAGTAGTGATTCGGATAAGTTGGAAAGATCATTTCTTACCATTCCACCGACAGCATGTCCCGTGACGTGAGGACTGGTGGGATAGATAACCATGCAGTTGAAGAAACTATAGTAATCGTTGTACTGTGTGCATTCCTCAGCCTTCTCAGAGGTGCAGTATTGAACTTGAGTGAGATCAAATGCTCGGAAGAAGCAGTAATCGGTGTTCTCGAGTAGTGGACCGATATGTTCGGTTCGGTTGTTTTGGCAAAAACACCGTCAATCACACATGCATTTTCATCCAAGTTGGTGGAACCGAAGTATTCGGCGGTCCACATGTCGGATCGGAAGAAGTCGCCGCATCGGCATATTTAGCTTCATCCCACCAACTCATAGATCCAGTGTAACCGCACTCGGTACGGAGTAGAGTCTCGTGGGCATGCATATAGTATCTGTGCCATGGGAGAAATTGACCCTTGGATGATTAGCTTTATGTTTTTAATCTTCTTCATGGAGAAAGATTTACGACGTTGTGGATGATATCTTGAACATAGATTCCGTCAATAGTTTGATTGGTCTTATCACGATGAAGAGATTGAAGATCACTAAAGCGACTTGTGATACCGGATAAGGTGGTCGCGGCAGGGAGGTTGAACAAACATTGCTCAGCCTTCAGATAAGCACTCTTTTCGCTCGTAGTCATGTTTCGCCATTCTTTACGGACGCGCATGTTTTCTGCAGTACATGTGCCATTGTAGAAATGAAGGCTAGTAGTATCAACCGTCTTCTTGGGTGTGGACTTGAGTTGAGATTTAGGTTGAGCGGGAATAACCTTTGCTGAAACGGGTGCCAAGAGAGCGGTGAGAGCTACTGTCTGGGTGATCTTCATGGCTGCGAGAGGTGATCAAACAAGTGAAATTGGTTGAAAAGAGAGAAAACTTGTATTGGTCGTACGACAGTGGCCTCTACTGTAAAAAGGTGATGATGAAAGAATATTCAATATAAAAGTATTTGAATAATAATTCAATTTCAATATTTAATCTTTTAGTATCAAAATACTTTTATATTGAATACAAATTCCAATTTTTGAGATAATTTAGAAATAATTATATCGATCGATTCCTTGAACTCTAATTAATACTAATATCTCTTTTCTTTTCATTTTATCGATTTTTTTAAGGTTGTATATTAGATTGAAAGTATTATTTTAATATAAATACATCTCTAAATTCTAAATACGTTTTTAGCTCAGGCAGAATTCTATTTTTAGTATATTAGCAAAATGATTCAAATGGGCCTCGGTAATAAGAGAGCAGATTTCTTCAATTTTTAAGATTTTTGGAATTGCTAAAAAAAAAAAATCGATTAAAAAAGTGCCAAGAATTTTCGAGTGAAAAATGGGATTTATATCTATCTCCTTCCAAAAGTATTCTTATTGCTTTTCAAAAGACCTCTCCTCATACTTCGGAAGAGGCAATCACCCAGCACTCCTCTCAGCAAACAATTCAAAGCACAATGCCCAATGCCCAACGCCCAACACCCAACATTCGCGTCCCTGGGGCCAAGTCAAGATATTTCTTAATCCCAATTGCGGTTTGAATTCAAGCTTGAAGTTCGATGTTCGATGTTCGATGCTCAACATATGGCGGGGTGTGATGTGTGTGGCGGGATATAAGGATCGGAAAATGCGCCGTGCGTGCGTGCGTCTATCTATCCAATTTCCCAAGATCACCTCCTTCGAATTCCTGGTGCTCTGCTCTCTCTTCGTAGATATGGTATGGTATGGTATGTCTTGAAATGGAATTTCTCGTATAACAGAATTTCTCGTAGAACAGAATAGAACAGAACGGAACAGAACAGCATAGGATAGGATTTATAGAAATCACGCATCTTATCGTGATTAGTTCGCGTTTGCGTTTGCGTATCATACATGTTTGCATTTGCATTTGCATCTGCTGTGCTGACGGAACAAGGAGATTTGGTGGGAGGAGAGGAAGGAGTTAGTGTTCGGTGGGAAAGGGAAGGGAAGGAATGTGTATGGTATTGTTGTGAATCAACTATCTACTAGGTAGGTAAGGAGAGCTGGTATGGTATGGTGTGGTATGGTATGGTGTGGTGGTGTGATGTTGTGCAATGTGGTGTGGTTTTTGCTATGTTCGTGAAAGGTCAATGGTGATTGGTATGGGTATATCAGAATTCGATGCACCACCTCATGAAAGCATTCTCGTGTTAGTCTTCTGGGATTCTCAAAGTCGGGAATATAATTTGAATGGAAATTTTTCAAGTGATGAATTAGTAAATACAAGAAGAGAGCAATGGGTCACAGGAAAGGTTGGTGGAGATCACAAGACATGTCATGTTCATCAAATGCATTCATTCACAAGGGAAATCAAAGGTACTTGTACAAAATTGTTATTACAATATTCAAGTCAAGCTGTTCCTCCACAAGAAACCCTCCTCGGCCGTCACCAAAGCGGACTTTTGGTGAAAGTCAAGCCTGACTTTTCCCTGTTTTTGGTGTTTTGTCGTTTTTCGAGTTTTTTTGGTCTTTGTTGTTTTCCGCGTTTTTTTGAGGTTTTCGTTTTTCGAGTTTTTTTGGGTTTTATCGTCTACTCCAACACCACCATAGTCCAACACTGCCATAATCCAACACCACCATAGTCCAACACTGCCATAATCCAACACCACCAAGCTTCAATTGCACGAGTGCAAATTGAAATTCTGCCCTGTTTCCTTTGACCGAAGTCAACTCCAGCCCACCAGGCTTGAAAACACAGCAGACCCCGAATACAAGAAGGGCCGCAGCCTCGAAACTTCAACCACCACCACATCACCAACCACACCACCAATCCCCACCTCAGAATCCCCAGCAAAACCGTCCCACCACAACAACAGTCACCAACCAACTCACTCTTACCAGTCAACGTCGATCCCGTACCCGTTAGTAAAACCTCACTCGGTTGTAATATTTGCTTTGAAAGACAACGGGGGACGTCCCGCGTCTTCCTGAGTCCCAGTAGGCTAAGTCGGTCACGTACCCTCTCGGGCGTGCCTGCCATCCTGGTGTTTTCCTCAGGCAATCGATGGTCAGTGAGAAGGAAGTCAGGGGGCTCTCAAGCTTCCTGCCGACGCAGCCTGCTATATTTACACCGTCCTGACTATTACTCGACCTGATCTCCCGTCAGAAGCTGCATCCTGTCGTGCCATCGGCGACCGGGACGTACAACTCTGCGAACGAAGAACCTCCGCACTGGACGTATGGTTCATCGAGGGAGATCGTATAAGGATCAACAACAAAGTTTGGTAGAACCAACAGAGGGAGACGAAGACATGGTAAGTGGAGAGGTGGATCATGAAGAAGTGGGTTCCCGCCCAACCAGTTCATCACACCTTCAACCACACCATTCCGAACTGCGAACACCTGTTGTTTGAGGTTAGAATTGGTCAAGATGAGAAGTGAAGGGAGGAGTGAGAGTGATGGAAATACATACTTCTTGTGATAAGAATGATTGTCGAACCGGATAAAAATGATAAAAATATTGTCGAGAAAGGAAAGACCGAAGGAAAGACCGAAAAGAAAGGAGGAAGAAGATAACAATTCTGCGAGATGTGTTAGTATTTTGGTGGTGGTGCGACGACGTTATTAACTTACCGAACTCGAACGGAGACAGAGTCGATCGTAACCAAAGAAAGCACGCAAAAGGAGAGGAGAAGTCCATTCTGCAATGGGTGTTAGCATTTTGGTGGTGCGACGACATGCTCAAGTCGGGAACTTACCAAAACTCGAACCGGTCAGAGTTGACCGTAATCAAACAAGCACACGAAAAGACACACCTGTTGGTAGTTAGTATGATGTTCAAGTGATGGAGCATGTGAGGAAAAACTTACATAAGAAAGGTCGGAAAAGGGTGAGAAGACCAGACGCAGACGAGAAAAGTGCGAATGGGTCGCCGGTGAAAGGACCAGCGAGGTGTGTACAAAGGGTAGGTGGCTTTGTATTGTCAAGACCAGACGCAGACGAGAATAGTGCGAATGGATCGCCGGTAAAATGACCAGCGTGGTGTGTACAAAGGGTAGGTGGCTTTGTATTGTCGATATACCAAACAAGTGATGTCGAGACGAAAAAATGTGTCAATTCTTTGCAACGGCCGCTACAAAGAAAAGAGACTCCTAAAGTCCGAGTCGCAAGTAAGGTTAGGGGTGACCAATGGTCCACAAGATGAGGTAGTCGAGAGAAATGGAGGTTGCGAATTCTATGCAGTTGGCGCTACACAGAACTTTCAAGGTCGAAATCTGACGAGGCTCGATCGAGTGATTTGGTCGATTGAAGGGGAGGAGACAACGACGGTCCAAGAGACGAAGTAAATCATTTTCAGTTGCAGTTGGCGCTACACCAGAAAGGTTAATAAAGTCCTTCTAGAGGATGGTCGTTGTCGAAGAAGTCGAAGATACCGGGAACAAATGAATGATTGAGATCGATGGATAGAGGTACTCAATGATTGAAATGTTGGATCGGGTCGAGATGGTCAATCGCTTGCAGCAGGCACTACACAAAAAAGACCAAAATGAAATGGTGAAGGTTGATATCCGACAAAGAGAAGGGAAGAAGAAGGGAACGGAGGAGGGACTGCGAAGAACAAATCAATGGAAGAATAACAAAGATCCAAGGCGGCACTTTGATGATTGAGATGTTGGTCCAAGACATGGAGTAAGTTCAATTCAATGCGGATGGCTGGTCCGCAAAGAAAAGAACAAACTCCAGTCTGGAAAAGGTTCGTGTCGAGAAAAAAAGAAATCAGAAGGAGGAACGGGGGGATGTGGAAGTATTTAAGTTAATTTGGAATCCATCTCGGTGCGCGAGATCACTTCGCTTGAGAGGAAAATTCTGTGCTGCGGCTTAAAAGTGAATATGGGGAAATGAGGGATAAGTGAGGGGAATCGGGTGAAAGTGAGGCAGAATACCTTGTCGGCGTCTGTTGGGAAATGAGATTGAGCAAGTTTTCTCTCTTCCGACCTTGATTCTCTGCCGTCTTTCCGATAAACGCGGCGCATGTGAGATATCAAGTGAATTTGTCTTTGTTTCTGGGAAATGAGGTGTAGCAGAAAAATGGCGTAATCGCTCGTGGTGACTTCCAAGGTTATTTGGCAGATATCACCAATAGAAAAATTCCGTTGAAGGCGGTAAGGTGGGGAGGCGGTGCAAAGGATGAAATTTTCATTCAAATTTTCATATTTGTAAAGCATCTCGAGTGAATATGAGGAGTCATTGATGAGCAACTTTGAGGGAATTCTTAGACCACCAAGGTACCTCGGCAGCGAGGTGGATTGATTGTAGAGAATGGAAAGTTGGAAAGTGGGAAGTGGGAAGTGGGAAGTGGGAAAGTGAGATGAGGACGAGAATGAGAATTGGATGATGAGGTTGGATGTTGATGTTTTAGAGTGAAGTTGGTAGGTAATTCAAAGTTGATATCAGAGTTCTAGTTACGTTGGCTATTGGTGGTGGTGGTGGTGGTGGTGATGGTACTGATGGTACTGGTACTGGTACTGGCGCCGACGTCGATATTTCCCCGACTTATATCTGCAAATGTGAACTACAAGCAAATTTCAAAAGATGGTGACCACGCAGTCAATCTACTAGTCCTTTCATCCTCCTATGACCATCCTCCCTTCTCATTTTCATCCAACCTCTCACCCACTTCAATATAATGTAAATTATGATTCAAACCTCAATATCAAGTCGGTAGGTAGATTCAAGCAAACAGTTCCATGAACACCGCCCTCCATAAAGTATACTATCACCAGCATAACATAACATGAAGCAAAGCCGACATGATTTCCAAACAACCTCATCTGAGTACATACTAGGTACTCCATCCAAGAACTCTCCATGTAATCTATCTACCTACCTATCTATCCATCCATCCACAGTAGCAAACACAAACTCCCCTCTCCACACAACCCATTCTCCACCTCCCAATCATACAAAATAGACCAATGCAGATGACATGAATCCAAAGGGAAGTTGATATGATATAACACGCAATTCCAAGAGCTAAGAGCACAGTATCAGTATTCTGCATGTAGATACGTATATCATATGTGAATTCCCAGCCCGGATATCTACTACCCAGTAGGTATCTTCGTCTCCATTCCCATCATGTGGTACCTGGATTTATATTACTGCTATACGGATTTCTATCTATCAATTAATCAATACACCAGCCTGCCCCATTACTCACTCACTACTCACTCACTACCCAATCCACCCACCCAGTATATCCCTACATCAAAAATCCACTTACCTACTACCTACCTACCTACCTAGTCATCATACCTACTAGGTAGGTAATCAACCCCATCACATGACCTCCCTCTCATTGGCCCCCTCCTCCAACAAATCTTCTGTTGCACATCTCAAATCCCCTCACCATTACCCCCGTTCACCTGCACATTTCACACACTTTTTAAGAAAAATTACATCGTCTGGGATTAAGAGCACTTTTTGTCTTTATTCCCGGGTGATGTTTTGTTTTGTTTTGAGTTTCGGATGGATAGATACTACCTAGTAGGTATATTGGGGGTGGTTCGGGCTGAGTTTCGGGTGGAGGGGAGGGGAGGAGGTGGGTAATGGGTGATGGGTATTGTTACTTGGAATGGAGGATTGGAGAGGAGGATTGAGAGGAGGATTGGAGAATATTGGAGAGAAGATATTTGGTAGGTAGGCAGGTAGGTAGTGACTGGACTATGGGTATGAACCAGATATGAGCGAGTGAGGCTATTGAGGGAAATATAGAAAGGAAACTGACTATCTCAGTAGGTAGGTGAAGCGCAGATGATTATATACGAGAGGAAAGAGGAAAGAGGGTTTCATCGAGATGTTTAATTGCTTGTGAGATGTAGGTAAGTCGAGACTTTTATATTGTACATTGAATCGTTCTACATCTACCTAGGTATATAAACTAGGTACGGAACAAATGAAAATGAGTTTGGGAGACTAAAGTAAAATAGAATTAGATCATTAGGTCGAATCGAAAGGCTAAGACGTGCGAATTCTCGCTGGGTGATATTGGTAAGAGAAAACGAAGCATTTTTGACAACAAAGAGATTGATCCAGTCGACGGGGAATGGAGAGGGAAATCCCATACAATTTGCGTTTCCCTTTGTGCAAAAAGTGATGGCGGTACCGGTGCTGAGAGAACTCAAAGGATTCAATCCGTATCACAGGAAACTTCCATCCTCGGCTCTGGGACCCTCCCAAGTCGCTTGAGCAACCATGGCTGCTTCCGAGGAAACGATCGTCGTACTTCCATCCGAACAACTCACATTCCTTCCAACGGTGGCATTGGCGTGGAACTTGCAAAGATCGGGTGCACTCAAGATACCGACTGTAACACCATCCACACCATCGCAGGCTTCGATTGCGGCAGCGGTAATGGCGTCGAATTCACACGGACTAGGATATATTCCTAGGCGGTTCATGAGAAATTGAGGCCAATACATAGCGGGGACTAATTCTGCCCAATGGGCTCCCGGGGCGCCGGCTAAGATTCCATCGTACCCATCGGGGTAGCGTTGAGCCATCATCATACCCTGTCTTCCACCTGTCGAACAGCCATTCCAATACGAGTAATCCGGTTTCTTTCCGTAGTAAGAAGCTGCCACGGCTTTTCCAATGATCGTCATCTCATTGACCGCAACCGAAGCAAAATCTTCAAGTAAATAATGATTGACATTTCCGGGTGATACCTGAGCCCAATTGGTTGCGTAAAACTCAGTGGAGGTGATATCATCGTTGTCAACATAGTGACCAGCATCTGTACCCGCTGCAACATAGCCTTCAGACACCGGAGGAGTCATGTAGGTGTCGATGCCCCCGGCATTGAATCCACCACCGCCTGTTCCCATAAATCGACCATTCCACGAGGATGATAAAGGCAAGTAGATGTTGACATTGATAGTATCGTTTTCACCCGCATGCGTGTATGTAAGTGTGACATTACAGAAGTCGAGGAAGTAATGTTGATAGAGGGGCCTTGGTTAAGTGGTTCGATGGAGGAGGCGGTATAGTTTCGAACGGCTACAGCTGTTCCAGAGAGAAATAAAGCACCGGGTAAGACTGGATAGGGGATAGCAGAGATGTTACACGAAGAAGCCATTGTGATTGTTCAACTCGACGGCGAGAAGATGATTTGTTGTGGTGTATGGAGAGAGAGAGGGTGATGAGTAGATATTCTTCATGGCGATGAATTTGGATGTTTATATACATGAACTATGGCTGGCAACTTCTTTCATATCCGGTACGAAGATTAAGGTTTGACACATTATTCTCCATGACAATGATTTCCTGTGAAAAAGTTACAGCAAGGTAGAAGAATCTTTTGCATCAATTGCAGTGCTGCGTAAAATATCGAATAGAATGTGGAGAGGTGAGTATAAGTGGATAACCTACTTCGTTTAGCCCTATCGAGGGGGTCCATACGAGATAAGAGGCACGCTTCTTCCCAGCACTAGCATTGGTACGCTCGTACGTACAAGATAAATGTGGGGACTGGTCAGAGAGATAATTTTAAAGATCATGTGTGAAATGCTTGTTAGAACTTCAGGACTTGATGATTAGACCCAATGCGGCAAAGAAGATGAATGGAATGCAATTGAGGCATGAAAAAATAAAGGGACTTCACTGTCGAGACTGTGTCCAACGGTGCGCATGCTACGAAGTGTGAAGTTTAGGGTTAATAAAAAGTTCCGGGAATTCGCCATCGGAGATTCGTCGCGTTTAGTGTTAGTTTTGGTTTGTCCTCTGCGCTGCTCCTTTGGGGATTTTCTCACTGATTCATAAACCCTTTTCATCATAAGCTCCTCGGCCCACCTCCCCGTCAACTTGTCATTCGTACCCACCTCCCCTTCAATCTCTACATAGGAGAGCAATAGATTCGCTTCGATCAAGGGTTTCCCGGATTGATCCAAATGATCATCGTGGCCGAACTCGATTTTCGGCAATTCGAAAACTCCATCTCACGAAAAGCTCTCGGTTTGAGGAGATTCCCTATATTTAATCAAAGGGTTGCCGAATATATGAGAAGCTCCATCTTGGAAGTTCGAGTTCGAAGGGAAGGGATATCATGAGAGATTGGTCAGAGAAAGAAGGAAGATAAATTTCCATCCCAAATCTAAATTCTAAATCCAAATTTAAAAGGTATTGATCGATTCGATGCCCCTTTTCATGATAGAAAATCTCCTTTAAGAGTTCAAGCTGAGAAAAATAAGAATAACTTCATTTTGCCTCCTCATAAAGTACAGTGTCTGAGTAAATAACAACGAGGAGCTAAATTCCATCACAAACAATTCAACTTCCCCTCCCAAATCCCACAATATCTAAGAATACAATCATCGATACAATACAGCATAACCTTGGGTCAAAACTAGCATGATCCTCTACTTACTCACATCCAGCTAGTATAGATTACCCACCTTATAGCCGACTGAAGCTTAACCTCACTTGGCTCTCTGTACCTAAGATAGATAGAGAGAGAGTCTTGAGACTCATCTCCACGAGAGTAAATAAATCTCAACCCACTCCAAGAAGTGAAACGAGACGACAAACACTCACCAGAAGAGGCGCAGAATTCTCAGAACAAGCGAGCAAACGTGCGAGGAAGTCCGGAGAACAACAAATACCGATGGAGATATATATACCATTCTTTCAGATCCCATTACATCACATGACTCCTGACAGGAAGACTTCTTCCGTACTCTGGCTCCGGTATACGAGCTGGTGATTATAGGTACATATGTAGAGTTTTCCCTCTCTTCTACGATATGAAAGGATGATCAACTAGCGCGTGCATGGTTTTACTATACCATCCAAGACTCGAATTCACGAGTGTTCAAGATCCTTTGGATTAACTAGGTAGTAGGTACCTAACCTGAATACATGGGATGAGTCGGATGGGATCCACATATGATACCTAGGTATTGAAAAGGGCTGTGCAGGAGAATTTTACTACAGTATGATATGATATGTTTCCATGCGAGTGTCCTTGTCCTTACTAGATCCGTCATCCAGCGATACCAAATATCGGGAGAGAAGTGCGGTGCGGGCCTTGCAATAGTCCGTCTGTCCGTTAAGCAGAATGATCCAGTATCAACTCGCTAGTATGAAATAGTATGGAGATTATAACATAGATGCTAAGGTGAAGGTAAAACCCATTACTAATACTATAAGTAGAGTCTGCAGGTACCCGAGCTTTTAGCTTGTCTCCTGTATGAATTCTCGATTACCATGGCGAAAAGCTTCGCCGTGGATCAAACTCCTGACGTGTGCTATTGAGTACCTATATATCCATATCTTTCCTCTTCATTATCATACACAAAAGCAAGTGAGGACGACTTTTTGGAAATTATGCGAAAGACTTTTAACCAGAAATCAAACCCATCGTTCAAATTGGAGACATCAATCGCAAGAGTCTAGTTCACCATGAAGAGATAACACATCCAGATATTTCATTTCAAATTCTCAGACTCATTATTCAAATCCATTCGTACTACATAAGCAGCAGTCAAAGTCCAATACTTTTCGAATCAAGCCCCAATTACTGTACTCCCCTCCCTTCCACCCTCTCCTCAACAATCCCCAATCCCTAAACTCCCTCCAGCCCCTCAAAAAGCGTCACCCCCCATTCCTCCCCGGGATTATTAAATCTACTCAACCATTTCCTCCCTACAAATCTTAACTTTGTCAAATCCGCATGCGTCAACTCACACTCCTCCGCGTGCAAATTCTCCTTAATCCATTCCTCATGACTACTTTTCGGAATCACACTAATTCCCCTGCCCATATTCCATTTCAATGCTACTTGCGCTGGAGTACAATTTCTTTGTTCGGCGATGTCGAGAAGAATGGGGTTTTGGAGGAGAGGTGGGGCTTTTGGTTTTGAGGAGGGGCGGAAGAGGGATATCCATGATGTCCATGAAGAGGAAGACGATGATAGCGCTGGGGAAGGAGATGAATGATAAGTCGGATTAGTATTTCCCAATGGGGAATAAGCCGTCATTTTAATACCGAGAGCTTTATGCGTCGCTACCCACGCTGATTGTTGCAGGTAGGGATGGAGTTCCATTTGATGCGTATGTGGCATCGTACCAGTCGAAACGACATTTTTGAGTTGGAGCGGAGAGAAATTCGATACCCCGATATTGAGAACACGAGATTTGGGAAGGGAAATCATAGATTTGTACGTCTATTTCGTGTTAGTTGGAATTTGAAAACGTGAAGAAAATGAAGACGGACCTGGACATGATCGGGATTTTTGGTTCCATTGGATGAGAATCCAATAGGCCAGTGTATGAGATATAAATCCAGATACTCGAGATCTAGATCTTGAAGAGTTTGATTCAACCCCTTTTCCACATTTTCATAACTTCCATGACTATTTCATCAGACAATTAGTTAATCTTCGACCAAGATAACCATCAATCAATCATTCCAACTCATACAACCACGTGAAAAACAAAACAATAATAACGTACTGATCATTCCAAAGTTTACTCGTCACCCAAAGATCCTCTCTCTTCAACCCAGCTCTCTTCAACCCCTCTTTAATTCCTTGTCCTACCGCCACTTCATTCCCATACGCAGCCGCGCAATCAATTTGTCGATACCCAATTTCAATTGCGTACGCGACGGCTTCAGTTGTATTCTCAGGAGAAAGATTTAGATTCCATGTTCCGAAACCGATAAGAGGTTGAGGAATCGATTGTTTTTGGGATGGTGGGAGTAAGGGGGAAGATGGTGGTGTGATCGGATGTTGTTCAGCTGAGAGATATAAAGCGTTGACGTTAGACAGGAGGACTGCAAGAGAAAGGATATTGATGATTTGCATGATGGCGAGTTTAATGAAAACGAAAGGAATATTGAATTGAGAATCTATTCAGCTGTGGGAAAGAAACCATATATATTGTAGATGTTTGGGTTCAGCTGTTTGTTTTATGCTAAGGTTGGACATTGCTAGGTATATAAATTATGACGTTAGGTTGAACAAGGGTTCACGTCGCTGTGGCGCCAGCGAGAGTCCATGCATTGATATCCGGTAACTATACGAGTATACTGAAATATATGTAGTAGAACACAAACAATCTTACATATTCCAGAATCTTGAATCTAAAAGCTGTGCAGTATACTGTAAGTTGTACTCAATCAATATTTCTTCCAGGTGTGTACTCATATTCAACAAACCATTTTTATTCGCAAGCACAAAGGCGGTGAATCTCCATTTGCTGAGTGAACTGAGGTATGTGATACAAAGCCTGATTTTCACGAGAGAAGAATGAAAGTCAATCATCAGAATGGTATAAAAACTACCTAGGTAGGCTCATCTACTAAATTATAACATTCAAACAAATAAGCAAACAAAACTTCATCGTAAACAAAGACTAAACATCAAACATCCATTCTCAAAAAATCCTATCAAATATCCCAAGCTACCAGGTAAACATTAATCCTTTACTCCATGGATATCAAATCCCCATTTCATAATCATCATTAAACTCATCAAGACTAAATAACCATCGCTGAATCAAAACTCAGAATACAACTTCTCAATCCTATACATCTTACTTCCTTCCCCTCGCCAATAATTTATCTCCCAACTCAGCTACCGCTGAGCCCCAAGAGACATTAGCTCGATCTCCCTTCTCCTTGGCATAATTGCCTAGTCTATTCAGAAGAAACTCCCTCATCTTCGGTTCATTAAACCTTTCTCCATAAATTACTTTTGCAACTGGGGAAATCTCCACATCAAATCCTTCGTCTGTGCTGTGGCTAATGAGACTGAAAGCTAATTCGACCTTTGTGTTAAGAGCCGCAATCAATAACTTTGACTTGACGAGGATAGAGTTATCTGATGTTTTGGTGACAACAGTTGGGCAAACAATATTTAGTAGATGAATATCATCCACTACTCTTGCTGCTTTGTTCCAAGCGACGCTAACAGAATTGAGCAGAGTCTTGATTTCGGTTTCTGATTGTGGTAATCCTCGAACGTGATCACGGATGCATTGGAGGAGAAATTCCTTTTCGGGGGTGAGAGTTAAAGGATTGTATTCTCGATTGGCGGCGATGTACCAAAGATCAATTCTTGAATTTGCCGGCTTTGTGGTCTTGCTCGAAGAATTTGACTTGAAAGCAGCTGCGTCGAATACAAGCTCAATCTCTTTTCGATAAGTCATTGAAGTCGTTGTTCCAGAGACACCAGTGATAGTCCAACCATGCTTCTTTTCGAGAGCATCCACTTTTGCTAGAAAATTGTTAGCGACGTCAATAGATCATGGTCAGAGACTGATATATACCTTTAAGGTTACTAAGCTCGCTCGAACTCCAACCTCGGCATTCCTCTCGAATCTTTTCCGCTTCACGAATTTCTTCCAAATATGTTTCCTTTTTTGCGGTGCCAGCTTCAATTTCAATTTCTTTTGCTTGAAGCTGTTTCTTCAATTCCTCAATCATGTGCCTTTTTGCATCAACATCAGCTTCAACAGTGATCAGCTGCTGTCGAGCTTCACTGAGCTCTTCAGGATCACAGCTAGCAATTTCTTCGGCAGCAGTCTTCAGGTTAGTCTCTTCATGTTGGAGTTGCTGAGCTCGTTTGATCATCTTTGGAAGCACAGCGTCTAGCAGTGCTTGTTGCTTGTCAAGGATTTCTTCATCGTTGATCATGCCTTCGGCACTTCTAACGAGTTCATCCTTAACAGTCTCAAGTAAAGTTGATCGCCAATCATACCACATGCCTTTACTGAGAAGACGAGAATGTGTCTTGACGTTCTTGAGTTGATTATCCATGACAACCTTCATATCCGCCGGCGCAGAAATATATTCACGGAAGAGTGGAGGATTCTCCTCGAAGGTTTCACTCTCGATCTCGCGAACTGTTTTTCGGCCGTCGGATATATACTTTTTGAGTTCATGACAAGCCTGAATGTGTCAGTATGACTATGCGCTATCAAAAGGAATTTGTGGACAACTTACATGTTGAAATAACTCAAGCATAGGAATGGTAGCAGCACCCGCAGCAACACAATCTTCAAGAGACACCTTGGTCTGATCCGATAGTCGGTTTCTTATCGGTCCATCGCTAGATCGTTTTGGTGCGATTGTATGCCTTCGTTTGGTAGTTGTCAATTCCATGAATCGAATACTTGTCATATTTAAGAAATCCTGCAACTGTATGCGCTCATTGTCTAGGGATTCCTCGGGCAATTTGGGATATTCAACTGGTTCTGCCTCCTTGAACGGAATTGCTACAGGCTCAGTCAAATTAGCTTCTGCATCTTTGAAACGTCCTTGATCACGTGGTGTGGTGATTGTGTCCTTGATGGGCGAAGTAGTGAGAGTAGGAGTAATTGAAGGAACAGTCGAATCCTCCATACTCTTTCGGCTCGACCGAGTCAGGCGACCAGTTGTTGTTTGTTCCTTGGTGGGTGGCCCTTGAAGATGGACGTTCTTTACAGGACTGCCCTGATGATTTCTCAGTCGCTTCATACCACTATCATCTGAATCTGAATCATCCTCATCCAACTCAGCGGGTCGTTTGCCCAAAAGTCCAATTGCGGCACCGGCATGCAAACTCTTGCGACCTTTCATTGACTTCTTCTTAGGGGTTAGACTGCTGATCATTTCCTTGAGGTTCAAAGTGGCGTCTTTTTCCTCCCCTTCGCCTTGATCTGCTTCACGCTCCATTATCCTACGACCATTCTCTCTATCTTCTTCTAATTCTCTCTCCCTGTCAACTTCCGCTTCCATGATGCGAGGATCTTGGAATCGTACACCACGATTCAAATCCGCTGGCTGGGTAGGTGTGAATGATCGTGCCTGTTCTCCAATCGATCCGCGTCGGTCTAACAATGCAGCAACTTTTGGTGACCCTAGTCCAACTCTATCGAGACCAATACCAGTAGACAATCGTTTTTGCGGTGTTAAAATAAAATTAGGTGTTGCAAGGCCCGTATTGCTGTCTTGCTTGAATAATTTATTGGGCGTTTGTTTTTTACTTGAAGCTGTACGAGGAGTAGACGATGATTCTTTAAGATCAGGCTTGAAGAGTCTCTTTGGTGATCCTGTACGCATAAGAATGTTCTTGGATGGTGGAGTTTTGCCAGGATGAGATGGTTGAGCAGGTTGTGGAGTGAGCTGTTTTTGTGGAGTAGTAGGTTTCTTAACTGGCGTTAACATCTTAGACTTTGGTGTAGACTTGGGCGTTGTAGAGATTCGTTCCATGCTTCTACGAAGACCCTTTCCTTTGAAACCGGCTGTGAAGCTTGGGCTGTCAGTTTCTGGTGCCACAGTCAAAGCATTGTGGTTAATGGGCTTTGGTGGAGAATTGGTGGGGACATCTACTCGGAATGGTGAACTACCAAGATCTGTTTCCATTTCCATAATCTTCTTGGCTTGATTTCGATCTCCAGCATTCAATCGTGGTAGAATACCACCTAAAGCCTTGGTCATTTCCATGCCAACTGTCACATCCATATCCATTTCCATTTCCTCGGTTTCGTCCGTAGTCGAAGGTATAATACGACCCACTGCAGTAGTCATGTCCATATCCATATCCATTCCCATCGTTTCATCACCGGCTGCAGAATCCAAGCTCTCGCGGTTTTGGCTTGACTTTGCCTTTGAAGCCGTGGATGCTCGTCTCTTGTTCTTGGCCGCAGCTGGCTGTGATAGTACGCCACCGATGGCCGACGTGAAATCCATGCTCATGTCCTCATCTTCGGACACATCCTCATCATCTTGGGCTGCATGTAT
Organism: Botrytis tulipae; assembly: GCA_004786125.1. NCBI lineage: Eukaryota > Fungi > Ascomycota > Leotiomycetes > Helotiales > Sclerotiniaceae > Botrytis > Botrytis tulipae. The sequence goes on from PQXH01000010.1 coordinate 208,071, forward strand.
TCCACCTATAGCAGTAGTCAAGTCCATGGTCTGTTCTCCGAAAGCCGATTCTTCACCTGCTGATATTCTACGAGTACTTTGACGACGACCTGCTGGATTGAATTTTGCACCAGATTGGCTGTTGGGAATAATACCACCGAAAGCACGGGTGACATCCATAGAACGCTCGTCGTCTTCTCGCTGTTGGCCTGGTAAGATTCTACCAACTGCACTTGTCATATCCATATCCATTGTCATCTCTTCTCCATCTGATTGTTCAGCATCTAGCTGGATATCAGATTTGGCTGCTGATGAGAAAGGATTTACATTCTCTTGGTCTTTTTGTGATTCTAGAGGAGCCTTCTTTGACCATGGAGCAAAGGATGCAACGATCTCATTGTCTTCACTCATTTTGGTATCTCCTTGTTCATCGAAACTCATTGCTGGCGTACCAGCTTGGTTTGCAGCTCGCCTTAGAGATTGTTCCAGCATCGTATCTGAACCAACGCTAAAGCCCGATTGAACTGATGCCATTGACATGTTTGTTGTTTCTCCACCATCCATAGTCATTCGGGTCCCATCGTCATCATCATCTGAATCACTAGAAGCAAATTCATCCTCTTCGATATCTTCAGCGCCTACGGAACTCCCACTCAAGGGACTGGATGAGAAAGCATCGTTGGGGTCATTGAAATTCATAGGAGGTATGACAGAACTTCTGCGGCGCTTCTTTTGATGTAGATCACGTTGATGTTCCGGTGATCCATTTTCTGTGTCATCTTCAATTTGTTCGGGTGGTGTTGATGGAGGCTCCGAAGGGTCTGAGCTGGGTGGTCCAGAATTCTGCTGGTGCGGGGTAGTGACAGAGTCTCCAGTAACATTTGAGGCCCGGCGGGTGGAATTTGTGGAATTAGACGATGTGGTGGAATCCTGATATTCCACAACAACATCCCAAGTATGAAGTGTTGCTTCAGGCGCAAATGAAACACGTCGATTAGCAAGAGACTTCCGACGAGCATCTCGTCTAGCATTGACTTCCTTCTGCATATCAGCTCTTTCCTTCTCTTCCCTCTCTCTAGCAGCAGCTTGTTGCTGTTCCTCCGTTCGCAATGCGACTCGATTATCATTGTTGATCTTTGGCATTTCGATATGGAATGGATCATCAAGTGTTTCGGCGCCTGAAGCCTTTGAGCTAGCGTCAACGCCAAAATCGATTAACAATTCAGAGCCTGGAAGTGGTGGTGAAGGTGTTTTGGCCTTTTTCGGACTCGACTTTTTGTTGGGGTTATGCGCCGGAATCTCACGGAGAGGTGGCATAGTAGGTTTCAGAATGGATCTTGGAGGTGGTTGAGGTATCGTAGCCAGAGACTATACGTTCATTTAGCCAGATGCTTGACTTTCACATTGTGAAGTGTTTACCTTGCGACGATTCCCAGTAGTATCTTTCAGTGCATCTAACCCACCAGGACCTATACTCTTACTTCTCTTCTTCTTTGCAGGCTTCTCGATTGGTGCTCTCTTCCCAGTAAGAGCCCCAAGTTCTGCCGTCATATTTTCTTTATCTGCAGGTATTGCGGATAACGATTTTCTTGATTTTGGGCGACGAGTCGCGGGAAGTGTGGCTTCCTCTAAGGAAGACATTTCGAATGTCGTCGAATGTGAATTATTTCAAGGTATCATAAAGTATTCCCTATATGTTAGTTATGAAGTTTGGGGGAGTAATGGTAGAACTCTTGTCTTAATGTTGCTATGCCGAAAATGAAACAACCCCCAAATTATTCAAAGTAAACAAACAAGTCGCGTTCTGATCCAAACGAGAAACTCGGTTCAACTTCGGAATATAATTCACAAGTTGAATATTCATAATAATTTTTTATCCAATCACATGACCTTCATAAGAGCATCCTCGCTTAGCCGATTACCTTAGCGGCACACACATTTCGAGAAAAATTGGAAATTTACAGAAGCCTTCAATCGACATTCCTATCGACGACCACCACGAATTTGCGACCTATCGACCAAATTTCGCAGCCATGGCCACCGAACTTACCGTACAATCGGAGCGCGCTTTCCAAAAGCAACCTCACATCTTCCTTAACTCTAAGTCGAAGACCAAGTCCAGCAAGGTTGGAAAGGGTGGCCGCAGATGGTACAAGGACGTTGGATTGGGATTCAGAACCCCAAAGACCGCCATTGAGGGAAGCTACATCGGTATGTGGAATTTTCTACGGGTTATTGGAATCGAGGTGGAATTAAACAACGCGACACGGGAAATTGAAGGCTGGACCATATCTTTTCGAGATGGGAGATGGAGGATTTCGAGTGATGAAATAATATTTGGGGGAGATGGCGAAATTTGAATCGAAATCGAGCGCGATGCTAACAAGAGATTCTCAACAGACAAGAAGTGCCCATTCACCGGTCTCGTTTCTATCCGTGGTCGTATCTTGACCGGAACTGTTGTTTCCACCAAGATGCACCGTACCCTCATCATCCGCAGAGAATACCTCCACTTCATCCCAAAATACGCCAGATACGAGAAGAGACACAAGAACCTCGCTGCCCACGTTTCCCCAGCTTTCCGTGTTGAGGAGGGTGATCAAGTCACAGTTGGACAATGCAGACCATTGAGCAAGACCGTACGTAATCAATTGCGCAAACACCAAGATTTTTCTTGGTGGACTATACTTTATTTCCACACGGCAGAAAAGATAAAATTAACTAATACAATTATAACAGGTCCGTTTCAATGTTCTCCGTGTCCTTCCCCGAACTGGCAAGGCTGTCAAGTCTTTCAGCAAATTCTAAATGGGTTCTTTATCGTACAAGGGGTGCATGTGGTTTTCGGGATGTTGATCAGGAGGGTTGTGATCATATGAATACTGGAAAAGCAGCATGAAAATCATGTGCAATAGCTACGGAAAAGTAAATCAATGCCACGACGTTCCCGACACAAGACTTTGCGCGATATGCAGCTTGGTGATGTGGATTGATATGATCAATGATATAATTTCAAAAAAACAAGCTTACCCCAGCTTTTCACAGTTCCAGAATCCTTGTTGCTTTTGATATTTTTGGTGTATTTATATATCCACACACGTTCGCACATTCTAGGTACGAAGAAGAAACGGATTTGGAGTCAAAACAGCATCAGGAATAATTATGGCCATATGTCATCCAAGAGAATGCGTTTTATCACGATGGGCCCCCAAGATTGCGACTGGATGTTAGCTCTACATGCAGCGTCCTTGCACTTGCATGCCGTGAGTCGTCTGAATGGCCATGAATTCCATGATTACTGTATTGCAATGGGAATCAAGGAATGTTTGCGACGGCACAAGTGACTGTACGCATCTTCATACCATTTCCATCGACTCGCAGAGGTTTAAATCTCAAAGTTCCCATTATGCCTAAATATATCGAGACGGGTCGTGAGGCATCAATATCCAATATTGATTAGAAATTTATTGACAAAGCGTTAACAATATGTCGACTCCATGGGCGCCGAATTAATAATGATACTAGGAGCTAGATCTGCGGACTGGACATTTAGATAATTTCCCGTCTCAACCCCATCCTTGGAGAGGTTTGAATTTTGTACAGAGTAGAACCGGTACTCGGTACATCTTTCTCTCACTGTCACTCTCATCTCATCTAGTGCCAATCTTTCCCCCTTTATTCTATACTTACTTGGGTTCAAATATTGATATGCGAGGTGAAGCTTTCATCAATAGCGCAGGTGTAATAATAAAATAAGCTTCTATTTTACGAAGTATAGGTATCTTCTATCTTAGCTAACCTTCCAGGTATGTCCACGGGTCGGGTACTCCGTAGTATAGGTACCTAGTCCACGGTATCTTATATTTACGATATCAGCCACAGCTATCAGCCACTTCTTCATACCCGACACCTCCAGCTGCAGGTGCAGTTTATCCGTACATACCTAGTATATATATCCATCCATATATCAATCAATCTTCATCTAGACGACTTGGACTTACCTCGTCCTAGTAGATTCTTCCACCCCATCCTCCATTCTTCATCGCAGACATCACTCTCGAGTTCTCCATCAAAACCATCATATATCATATAAATTGGCCGCCGTTCTCCACTTCTTCGCATTAACATTCCTTTTCACCTCACAGAATTTTAAAAGTCCAGTGCACACACTCGAGAGACCGCACAAAGCAGCAACAGATCTCTCACTGCCCTGACCATTTACCGAATTCGATGAAATCCAAGAATATTCGAAACAACAAAGAATGCACCGGCCAGTAACAGAGACTTGTCCTGGGAAAGCATTCTTTAAGAATTAATATTGTATGTGCACCAATTTAACTTCAAGTCAGCAATCTCTTACCAATCAATCATTTAACACTCATCTAGGTATTTATCCAGGTAGATCGTAGCAAGCAAGTATTGAAAACCCAAAAAAGATCCCGTCCCAGAGGATTGGATTGGGTGATACAGATTACCAGTACACAGATACATATATATATTCTCCGTATATGTTCCTACCTAGCTGGAGGTATATAATATACTATACTTTCAGCCCTGTCCTATCTGGCTGTATTGGGAATCTTTCTAGAACTTCCAAGAGTCCAAGAGATGCAGGTAGATGTTTGAATGGACGGATGAATGAATTGCATTGTATGTATTGTATATACAGTACTCACTCACTCGTTCCCTCACTCACTCTGTATGTATTTGTAACCTTGGATTTTCTTGGGGATAAATGCTAAATAGCTTACCACCAACGGAGTTTTGTTTCATTTGTATATCTTTCTCGCCAATTTACCTATCACCCATTGGATATCGATTTCTTCATTCATTTGGGTGAATACCCTCATTTCTTTCAATATCCGAATCACCTGGACATATCATATCATATCATATCGATTGAATCGCCTTCTTTTTTACATCCATATTTTACACAAATTTATATCATTTATACCCTCTCGATCTTTTCTCTCACCACATATACCGCATATACCACATATACCCAATCGTCAGGTGTCTCTCATCTCATGGCTATCATAAACACCAAAGAAATCATGATGAAAGATCCTCTTTCCCCTCATTCCTCACATTTCGATTTTGGTACTCCTCCTCCTTCACCACCGCCTTCAACAACTGCCTCGAAATCTCCATGTCTTCCTTTATTCACATCAAAATCAAAGACAAATTCGAATTCAACGATAACGCCTATATCCGATAAATATTCGACGTCGAAACCATGGTATCATACCACCATTGGAAAACGTCTAGGTCCGGAAGCACGTGAGTTGTTGGAGAATTATAGTCACATACCTCCCGAGGAAGTAGATGCGCATGTTTATAAAATGGTATGTAAGATTTCTAGGATTATATTCCTACTATCATTTTATCACATTCCTTTTTTATTTTTTTCTCTTTTATGTCTTTCAATTCATTGTGTTTTGAGTGAGAGAATGAGACATTTCTCTAAGAAAGGAAAAAAAGAATCATGAAGAAATAAGGGTTAGAATTTTGAACAAATATCTACCTACCTACCTACCTACCTACCTACCTTCCTACCTACTTTACCCGTAGAAAAAAAAGTCTGAATCACTGACACCCGATCTCTATACATAGCGCGATCTCCTTTGGAATCAAACCCCCTACCCTTCCATCGGCAATTTTTCCTTCCTAACCCTGCGTCTATTGACCCACCCACTCTATCCCCGCATCATTGAGATTCTCTCCACACCACCTACGCCTTCTAATCCACCGGCTCTTTTTCTTGATCTCGGTTGTTGTGTTGCTCAGGAGTATGTTCATCTATCATTATTTCGTTGTTCAACCATCATCTCTCACCTCATCTCTTCTTCTCATACTCACTTACTACTCCAAACGGTTCTTCTCCAATCGTTCCTTTTCGTCCCCAAATTATATTCATATCGATACTGAGATATACATCCACCACAAAAGCTAAGCTAACACAATCTAGACTGCGTTCTCTTGCCCATCATGCCCGTATTCCCCCCTCCCAACTCTACGGCACAGATTACAACGCCTCCTTCCTAAAATCCTCCTACAAAATCTTTCTCGATGCCTCTCCACCCCATTCCCAATCTCCATCTCAATCCTTCACTCTCCTCCCAGCTAACATCCTCGATCCCAATTTCTTCACTCTCACTTTCAGAAACCACATCCATTCCTTTTCCATCATCCACGCTTCTCTCTTCATGCATCTCTTCAACTGGGATCAACAACTCCTCGTTTGCGCTAATATAGTCAAACTCCTCAAAAATACCGAAGGTGCCCTGTTCGTCGGGTGTATGGTGGGGAAACAGGGAGGTGGAACGGGGGAACAGGGGAGATGGCTCCATGATGCGGATTCGTGGGTTAGATTGTGGGGTGAAGTTTGGGAGCAAGTAGGCATGACGGGTAGTTGGAAGGTTCAAGGTGAATTGAGAGAGTTACCTGGGGATCTCGGGAAGGAGGGCGAGGGCGAGGAGGAGTGGGAGGAACGTATGGTGGGGAAGGAGGGGGCGGGGGTGGGCCTTTTTGAATTCTCGGTTGAGAGGACGGGGATGTGAAGTGGAGAGTCGAGGTTGAGGAGTACGTGATGGATATAGGTATATATATATGTATGTTTGTATGGAAATTTTTACATGGGTAGGGCGTGCAGGGATAGGATAATCCAATTTTCGTATTGATTTCTATATGCAAGTGTATAGGGATATTGGACGTGGATATGGATGGTACATGAAATACTAAGTCCATGGTTAGTATAGATGGGATAATTAATTTCTTTACGAATACATACTAAAAGGAACTATTTGAATATATATACATATATGCATACTCAATGTCACCTAATCTAATCTAAATCAATCTCAATCGAATCGAATCTTACTATATCTAAATACCTAGGTAGATAGATACATTTCCTAGAATACTAAGTAGGTTTTTATATGGGTGTTGGGATGATATCGGAGTTGAGATTTGGGAAGGGGAGGGAAGGGGAGGGGAAGGGGAGGAGAAGGGAAAATGAAAATTGGGAAGAGAGGAGAGAGCGGAAATGTGAGGTGGAGAATAGATAGTGGAGATACCTATATAGAGATACAGAGTGAAGGTGCAGATCAAGAACGAGAGAGTAGAGAAAAAGACCAAGGCGTGGGAAAATCGAGCTCTTGAAATTGAACGTTGTATAAAATCTTCTGCTTCCTCTTCCTCTTCGTTTTCGTGTACTACTTTGTACATAGATAAATAAATAAGTAGATAAATAACTAAATTATCAAGAGAAACAAAAACAGAAATTGAATATGTATGGATTTGGGATTTGGGATTTGGGATTTGAGATTTGAGATTTGAAATTCGTGAGAGGGTTTTCTGATCTCTTTTTTTTTGTATATGCAATGTGTGAGTAAGTAAATAAGTAAGTAAGTAATACAATGATTAATACCCCGATCTAATATATATATATAAATTACTACCTACCTACTAGTACACACCCCATCCCATCCCATCCCATTCTCTCCTCCCCGCCAAGAAAAGAAAATATAATAAGATGGCCCCCAAATAAAATTTCCTCGAAGAATTATACTAGATACTTGGCTTGGCTGGCTGCTTACTACTTGCTTGCTTGCTTGCTTACATCCGATTTTGCTATGCGGTTTTGGGCCCCGATTGTTGAGTTACCTGGGGAGAGGGAGTGCGGAGGTAAGGATGTGTGGATACGGAGAGTAGAGTAGAGTAGAGCCGCATGAGATGGGTTTATTTGGGTATGTGATTATATGATTTTAATACGATAATATGAGAGTGTATGTATGTGTGATCTGTGGAGAGCTGATTATATCGTATAGAGAGTCAAGTTATGTTATGTCAGCCGTGTAAGTTCTATCTGACATATGGTTTCCGCCAAGCTTTCAAACAAACATCGCGAGCGGATATTGGGGATCGTGATGAATGAACAAATAGATGGGGAGGTGAAGATGTGAGGGATGGTATGTGAGATGTGAGATGTGGTGTGATTGTGCATATACTGTACTGTACTGTACTGTGTTGTTTACTTTGCTTTGCGTAGGTATTACATAAGATATAAGATAGAGTGGGGAGGATGAGATGAGATGAGATGAGATGAGATTTTTGGCCTGGGAAAAAATAACGAGGATGGTGAGTTTGGATGGAACGAGGAGTTTAGTTTTGATTCATGATTGTTGAGTGTTGATTGGTAGGTGCTGAGTTGAAGATATCCATTATGATCCTTAACGGTGTATGTTTTGCGAGTAGATATCCTGGAGTAGTGACTACATAGAGGTGAGGGGAGTTACGCAGATGAGAGTTTGTGTAACATGATCTCATGGTCAATCCTATTCTCACCGACACTTCGGTTTAGTTCACTCCCCATGACAAACTCTAATATTTCATTCTCTAAATCGCCAATTGGTCGGGGAACATCAAAAACTCAATCAAGTCACAACATCAAACTTCCGGAATGGTAAAATCCTCATGCATACATTTCATGATATGATGGCACCGACAATCATGCCACAAAAATTCGAAGCGAATTAATGTATGCATGCATTCTGCTTACATTTCCCCTCCCAACAGAAAATGCATTGCGGCACGGAAGAAAATATTTCTTGCCTCGACGGTGAGACGATAACTTGGTCATCTCACTGCAGGCTTACGGCTTGGATATGTGGATATCGATTTTGCCAAATTCCAATACCTAGTATGTAAGGAAAGTGGAGCGAGCTCCATCTCTGACGAGAGAAACTTCTTTCAGAAGAATGATAAGGGTGTTGCGTATGAGAATACGAGGTCGGGTTCGGCCCTATGATGTATGTTTTCTTCAGAGCGATACATATAAAGAAACTATAACCATTTTTTCAAACTTTTGATTCGTGATTATAGATCATTTTGATATATCATCGTTCCTCACTTGCGTCGAATTCGAAAATTCAAACACGATGCCCGCGCGTTCAAGTATATATATTGAATTATATACTCCGGCGGCGGAGAAGCAGGAGGCTATCAGAATGTCTCTACATACTGGAGGACATCGACATGGGGATGATACAGGATCGGTTTATGGATCAACTGTGAGCTCGAGTAGTGGTTCTTGTGTTAAAGATGGAATGGAGAATCCGATGGACAGAGTTGGGCCGGGACATTCTTCAACTCTAGATCAGGGAAAATCGGTGGAGATCAAGGTTAGCGGGAGTGCGTAAAGCTCGAGTTGAGTATTTGTTCATCGATCTTGGGGGAATGGCGTCTGGGATTTGGAACCGCGGATGGAATGACTAGAGCACGGAAAATGAAGCTCAATTAGAAGCTCAGGGAAATGGATATGGAATGGAGAGAATGAAGATTGATACGGTATGCATGAGAGATCCTAAGAATCGCAAGTTATGAACCTGCCTGAAGAATGGGTATGAAACTCCACGTAAGTCACCAAACGAATATCCAGACCCGAACCATGCTCATCTCTGAAGGGCAATATTATAAACACGAACATGAAACTTTCCACGATCTTGCCAGCTTTGAGATTGCTGGATAGTTAGGAATCCTTTTCGAGGAGACCGCGGATGGGTTGGAGATGTACATTCCATTGTCTGGTAATATAGAGCAAAAGATCAACTCAAACATATTGGAACGCAATTTAAATCAATCCATTTGATGACGGTAAACCGTGTACAGCTTTTCCCAATTGTCAATCCTCAACTTCACACTTATGGAACAATACTTATCTTATCTCTTTGATCTGTAAAACTCCGAACAATGATGTACAAATTGATGTTCGCGTCAAATGCAATACAGCGGACGCGTAAGATTCCAAAGGAGAACTGCCAAAAGCGGACTGTCATGTGACATGTCCTGATTCAAAGTCTGAACCCCTCAACATCATCCTAACTCCAAAACACCTTCTATTTCTACCTACATTTGGAACACATTCCTTCTCACTCAATCGAGAGAGCATAAGAGTGTGCACAAATTCTCCAAGCTCTCTGATGAGAAGTGTTGCCTATCTAAATCATGTGACGAGCTGAAAAATGGGAAATTTTCCATCTCCGAAATTGTTCCGCTGCTCAAATTTTTGCACAGGAGTGGTGGTGTTTTTTACTCAAGAGTTCAAAATCGACGACACCTTTAAGCAAGATTCGATTATTTTGCGGTCCGAGATATATATTTATCTCATTGATATAATTGATAGGATGAAGAGTCATACGCATGATTGCAGTTCTTTAATCATACTGGTTAATTTGTATAAGATGGTTCTATAACTCACTATCCTATTCTTCATCTCTAGAATTATTTATCTAGATGTATCTGAGTGCAGGTCTAATAAAGCATATCCTTCCAATTTTCCACCGTAGTTGCGTGATATACTTCCCGATAAATCGATAACCCACTTCGCTGTGTCTCATACGCAAGCTGAGCTATCTTCATAAGATAGAACGCATACATAAGTGGAGAGCCAACGCCTTTTTGTTTCCAACGCACTATTTTGAAGATTCCAACGCAATTCTGATATGTTCAATATACTCAGGTTCTCCAACTGAGATTTGCAAATATCTATTCTTCTCCACTCCTATCCTCAGAGGGAGTATCAATCTGCTCCTCAGTCATCTTACCAACTTTACCGGCCTCGCCAAATTCTTTCACTCCACCCTTCTCAAGTACCACACACCAATCTACCCCCCTGACCGCTTCAACCCGATGCGCAATAGTAATCACCGTACTTTGTTTCAACTCTTCTCTAATGAGCTCCTGAATCTTTCCAGCCGTTTCCTTGTCAATACTAGCTGTCGCTTCATCCATGATAATGATGGAACTTCTCCTCAACAACGCTCTCGCAAGCCCTACCAATTGTCTTTGACCCTGGCTTAGATTTTTCCCTTTAGAATCAATATTTGTATCGAGTGTCCAATTATGTCGTACAGCGATTTTGGAAAGAGCGGATGAACATTCAAAATCGGTGAATTCATCCATCGGATCAAGATTCGTACGCATAGTGCCTGGAAATAAAACAGGTTCTTGGGCGAGAAAGGTAATGCGCTTACGTAAAGCTTGAGTTTTGACTTGAGAGATGTCAATACCGTCGATGAGAATGCGACCTGTATTTGGTATTGTTGTTGCGAGGAGAGAGAGAGCTAGCGTGGATTTCCCACTGCCAGTGCGACCGATTAGCGCAGTGGTTGAGCCGCCTTTTATGGTCAAGGATATGTTCTTTAGTGACGGTTCAAGATGAGGGGCGTATTTGATGCTGACATCTTCGAAAATTATGTCGCCACCTAGACGGGGCCAGTAGGCCGGCGGATCTATGTCGCCAGGAGATTCTTGATCGAGATGTAGAAGTTCTACTACACGTTCTACTGAAACGAACTCCATTTGTAGTTGACCGTAAGATTGACATAATCCTTTCGTTGATGATACGAATCGGCCTGCGGCTGAAAGAACGAAGGCTGTAAGACCAGGTGATAAATCTTGGTATACGGCTATGACTGTCATAAGAAATGTTGATACGGCAGAAAGTATGTTGAATCGGAACGCGAGCCATGCTTGTAATGACCAATAAAAGTGATCCATCTTTTGGAAAATATCTGTCACTTCAATAACCCGATCCTGGAAACGACGTTCTGCGCAAAATGCACGTATAGTACCGAGCCCCTCAGTGAGGAGACCAAAGTTTGATATCAACGGAGTCAGAGAGACCATTTCTAGACGGCGCAAACTTTGAGATGTAGGTAAAAATCGCATGTATATCAATACAATCGTGATGACGAGAATTATTGCAAACGCTAAGAAGGTTGGCGTAAGAGACCCAATAACCAGAATAGATGTAAACCACATGATCATCAAGAATGCAAATGATGTAAAGTGAGAACTTAGATTTCCATCAATGACACTGATATCTGATGTCATTCGATTCATCAAACGCCCTACTGGTGTCACATCGTAGAAACGGAATGTAGCATGGACTACTCTGGTCATGACCCTTTCGAAGATGCTTTTACCAGCGGTATAGACCATCAGTTGTGCAGAAGCCTGAAAAAATACCCAGGTAACAGACTGAGCCAAAGCAAGGAGAAAGAATCCAAGTAGCCATGGTTGAATGTTGGTTTCTGGGGAAGGAAGTCGACTTAAAGGATCTCTGGATGGTTTTCGTGGTCCTTCGTATGCTTCTCCCCAAGATTTGAGAAACCACGTTTCGGCGATATCAATTAGACGAAAAGCAGTCATTACCACTAGGATTAAAGCCCAATACCTCAGCTTTCCTGCTTTGATATATTCCCAATAGACCGAAGCTCTAATACCACCTTGCTCTCGATGTTCATCTTCCATGAATTTCTCGGGTATTGCTGAATCTATTTGATCTTCATCTTCCTTTTGCTCTTCCACCACAGAATTCGACGAATTTACTGTATGTAGTAATTCAGATGGAATGGAGTCGGGATCAAACACCTCTGCTGTCCCGTCTGTCAATCTGATAATCTGTTGTGCTATTCCTTGACATAACTCCGTGCGATGAGTCACCAGTATAATAGTTCTTCCTTCTGCCAACGAACCCGTCAAACATTTCTTTACGACTGACTCCGCTGTATGATGGTCAAGTGCAGAAAGAGGGTCATCAAGAAACAAGATTTTTGCATTGGAATAGACTGCCCGTGCCAATGCGACACGAGCCCTTTGTCCACCAGATAGTCCGATTCCGTTTTCTCCAATCAAGGATAGATCTCCATTCTTAAAGTTGACCATATCTGGCACCAAAGCGCAAGCATCTAATACTTGTTTGTATCGGACTTCTTGATATGGAGCAGAGAACAAGATGTTATCTCTTATACTCATGCTCTGTAGCCACGGTGTTTGTGCACAATAACCTACCACCTCATTGACAGGGCTGTATACACCACTAAGAAGATCAAGCTCACCAAGCAGAGCCTGTAATAAAGCCGTCTTTCCGGAAGCTACTTCTCCATATATAAGCGATAATCCACTTGGGAATGAAAGAGTCATGTTCCTCAATACAGGGACCGTAGCTCCAGGCCAAGCGAATGAGGCATCATTCATTTCAAGTCGACCATTCGTCTGTTGATTTGCCTCTACCTCTGGTTTATCAGGTTCTTTCATGAAGTCTTCGATACGTCCCATTGCAATTCGAGCGTTGAGCAGAGTGGTTACAAGATCTGGAACAGTCTGCAATCCCATCTGAAGCATTTGAAAAAGTTGAAGAGCAGGAAAGGCTACATCAACACGTAATGGCTGACCTGCCCAGACGCAATAGGCCCAGAAAGCCACCACAGGAAACATTCCACTTGAAAACATGTAAACAAATGACAAGAGGATACCCCAAGCCCTTGTTATGACACGTAGCCATAGTTCGTCTTGTCTTGCTTCCATAATACGGCCTAACCAAATATCTTGCCATCCATACCAACGCAAGTGCCTATCAAAAATTTAGTTCGTACAACCAGACTTTAGGTGAAACTAGCAGTATAGGCCGAAACTAAACAAGTCACATACCTTATTGATTCAACTAGCTGTGTTATTTTATGAAGTTTGGTATCGGAGGCAGTTCTTCGTTGCCTTTCATAATACAAAAGAGCTTTCAAAACTAAAACATTAAGAGCTTGACCTATGAACACGGCTACCACTCCAATAAAACAGGGCCATCCGAGAAGCTTCCAGACAGCAATAATGGAAAGAACCAACCCAAGTGGTTGAGTAATGAAATCAGCAAAGTCCCAAAATCTGTATTATATGTTAGCATGGAAAGATGGTGATTTTGAGATTTTTCCCTCACCGTTGCGCAACTTCATAAGCATCTCCCCTATAGGAGTTGTTAGTGAGCAATCAAGATGATAGAAGAGCAATCCAACCTCATTAAATTCAGGATCTTTCCCATCGTGGCTGGTTCTTTTGGCTTCTTGGGTTCCTTGGATCGCAAACCAAAACATGATGTAAAGGGGGTTGCAATAATTTTCAAGCCCTTCTTCCACCATGGAAGTATGGTATCTTTTGCTGAATTGTGAAGGGGAATATCATTGGTTTCAGCGGTTCCATTGCTTCCATTGGTTTGACCGTTGGCCAGCTCGTCTTCCATGGGCTTTGTGCTGACGCTAATCGTTTTTCTTGACAACGATTTCTCGAAGAGCATTGTAATGAGTACTCCTCGAGATCTCTCATAAGAACGTCTACCATACCAGGTTGAAAAAACGTCGCATTGAGCAGACATTAGGCGGATGACAAGCGCAATCAGAGAGTAAGTCAATGTGGCTTGCTTTGGCGCTAGTTGATTTTCCATACTTGCCAGTATTTTTTGGAGTAGCAAAGGTGCAGCAATATCTTGAAGAACGTCAACTATCAGGTTTCTATTTTCATGGCACCGAGAATGTAAGATTATAAGATGCTTACCTGCAACTGATTTGTAAATTCCCAAACAACCAAGTATAACAAGATCAATCCCTGTGACATCTATAAGTCTTTTCAACACTGAGCCATTTGTATCTCTGAATTTCTCATGTAGTACTCTATGTTGAAATTCGTAACCGAGGCTCCAGACATTGTCTTCGTTCACCTGTTGAGCTTTCCCTATCGACATGAGAGGCGACATCCAAGAAACACTCATAAATTGCCATAGAGTCAGATTGTCCTCTGGACTTCGAAGCGACTCGCTTGGTGAACTAAATGCTGGACTGATTCGATCATTACCGAGGAATGGATCACGCATGGGCATTTGTAGAATGATAATGATCGCTGCAATTGAAGCCAACCAAGAAAGAACCAAGGATCCGTCCTGCATATTCATATTCGAGTATCTATCAAGCAAAACGAAGTACTGTGAAACAAAAATGCTGATGTAGAGAAAAAGCAAAGATTTTGGTGTTTTCGCAGGTTGAGTGATAGCAATGAGGAGACAAGCAACTGTCCATGCTATTGTGGGAAATATCATCACCATCATATGAAAGTTTTGATTTTGGTACAAGTTATGATAAAATATTGATGATAACTGTAATAATGTACCGAAAATTGAGACAGCCAATAAATATTTTGTCATGGGCGTGAACACGTGCCGTTGGCGCCTGCTTTCAAGCTCTCCAGATTTCTCCTCTGGCTCCTTTATGAATGGATGAAGCCATGATGGTAATAAACGCGGGATTGGTATTAATTGTGTGAGAAATCCAAGGATGATTAAGACACTGATGGCTGCTGGAATACCGGCTATGAATGGTATGAAGCAAGCTTCGAATCTTGCATTTACAGGGTCCTTGAATTTGCATCAGTAATATTCATTTAAATTGGAGGGCAGACGAGGTGAAGAAGACTGAAGGGAAAACATACCCAAATTCGACTACACGAAGAGCTCTCGTTGTTAAAGTCGATTTCAGAGTTGTGGCTGCGGCCTCCTTGACCGTAAAGTGCAGCCATCTGGTCAGGCAGCAAGACGAATTGACCCGCCATCTCCAAACACTGCTCTAATTAAGAGCTTTGTCCCTTCTCACAAGCAAAGGAAAAGAAGAAAAGGTACAAGCTTTACGGTGATATCATTTGAGAGATGAAGATATACTCTTGATTAAAGCTGGATAAGATATGAGAAATGATGTTGGTGTGTTTTGTCGACAGTCTGTAGGAATCATTATGTGTTGCTGTGTATGGAAGAAAGCGGCCATCAGATATGTGGAGAATAGAGGTCTATTGATTGGCTGCTAACTGGTGGCTGGCTGGGCTTACAAACGTCTAACGGTTCCTGACTAGACTTATTTATGCAGGTCTCCGCCAAAATTGACCAATCACTTTAGAAGGAAGAGAACGATAATTACTTTAATGAGTTTAGCTCTAATTGATGGAAACCAAACAATGTCGTGATTCGCTAAAGTCCTATCGAAATCGCCAAAAGTGGGGATTTTATAAATCGGTGAAGAGTGGCAAATAGAGAGTGATAAACAAACTTTTTAGACGACATGCAGTCGGGTCAGGTCTACAGATGTAAAATGCCTAACGGTATATTCACCGACTACACACTCTGTACAGAGTGATCAAGATACTCTCGAGGTCAAATATTGAATAGAACATTCGGAACAAAAACATCCTTGGTGATTCCAACGAAATGGTTACCATTAGATAGGTGTATCTACATGGCTACGCGCCGTGAATCAAAGAGATGTCGGCAATGCTCGGGAAGCTGTAGGCTTTTCTGTCGTCACCCGTCCTAAAGCCGTCTCACTACCACACATTATGTGCCTCTTGCTTGATTTACTGTGAAGTACTTATCCTGTGACGCAGAGCAAGCTTATTTGCCAATATACGAATCATTACTCCAGCTCACAACGGTCAAAAAGGTTACAGCCCATCAAGGTTACCAATCTATCAGAATGGCTCATCAAGGTGTATCTCGAAAGAGTTGATACCCACTTTTGGTGTATCATGATTTTGTGAGGTGGCAAAGTTCGCGATGCACTTTCAGTTCCTCGCCTTGTCGAAATCTACTTCGTATATTCACTGCGTCTGTGGTTTTTCTGGATAGCATTGACTTGAGAGCTACTTACGTGCTACTCAAGAGTTTCAAAGTTCTGTGTAAGCTTACGGTCGTTTCCGAAGCATTTTACAATTTTCTTTGGGTCCTGCTGACCCATAAATTTCTCCACAGAAACCCTTGAGTATTTTCCCAATCAGGTAAGGATTAATTTCTGCTTCAAGGCCTAGACGCGCAAGCCCAAAGTATCTTCCAACGACAAAGGAAAATTCAACGTTTTGATGCTACAGTGTCTATGTTGACATGTTCCACTTCAAAGGTTTCCAGAGCTTTCGAATCATGATTCACACAATCGTTTGATTTGTTTGATATGTCGCTTTCAGGCTATTAATGTTACGTTTTTCGCAGAGCCAGTGCTAGCTGATACATTACTTTCCTATCACCATCATTTTCCGTCGCAAACACGCATTGTTTTGATTAGAGCACGCCAATTGTTGAAGGAAGGCTTCATTTAGTGATTCGGGCCAATTTTCTCAGGTATTTATAGCTAGCACCACCTATTGGAATGTGTATTCGCATCTAGGTGAGAGGTGCACCAGAACGACGGAGGGCAGAATGCTATCAAGCCTGTCCTTACCCAGAACTATCATCAGACTTCGAATACCACGTCAAGTCCGATGCAAAGACTTAAATATCAAGTCTCTTATTTTACTTTGCATACTTGGTATCTTGTGGACATGTAAATCGACTTCATTTCTCCACCATGTGGGTTTTGCATCGACTCTGAAACCTATCACGGAATATGAGATCAAGGAGAATTCTCTTGTCGCTCGCAATTTTATCAAAGTACCTGTCTCTGAAGATGACTTTGGTGAGATGGGGAGAAGAATCCAAATTCTCACAAAATGGTTAATGCAAATCGGTGTGGAGGGTAATCCAATCACTACCAGGGCATTTTTGGAGTACGACGCACTAGTAAAGAAGACCATCACATCTCTTTTCCCTTTCATACAGAGAGGAACTGAATCGCCAAGCCAGGATCCCACCTCCTTCGCCAACCTCAGAAAATCATTCGTGCCCGGCTCACGCGGGATCGTTATACCTACAGGCATAGAAACATTCCGGTACACATGCCATCTTATCCTCAATCTCCGTTCCATTCTGAAATCAAAATTACCTATACAAATAATCTATGCTGGCAATTCAGATCTTCCACGTCAATATCGCTCCGCTCTTCTATCTCTCTTTTCCATTTACAATATCGAGGCAATCGATTTCTTGGATTTAACAAAGATTTTGGATGATACAACACTGCAATTATCAGATGGATTGAGTAAATGGGCTGTCAAGCCGTTTGCACTCTTAGCATCAACCTTCGAACAGGTGATTTTAGCAGACTCTGATGCTATTTTTCTACAGCCCCCAGAAATCATTTTGGATACGCATGCTGCGTATGCGGAAACGGGGACTTTATTCTTCCATGATAGACTGATTGGCAAAAATTTATATAGATATCGTCATGAATTCTGGCGTTGGCAAATGAAGGATCACACCCCCAGCCGCACATTGCGCAAATCTCGAGTGATGAATGAGAATTTTGGACAAGAACAGGATTCTGGCGTGGTGGTGTTGGATAAGAGCAGACTGGGAGTTCTTATGGGATTATTGCATGCTTGTTGGCAGAATACATATGTAGTGAGAGAAATAATTACGTATCGTAATACGCATGGGGATAAGGAAACTTACTGGTTGGGCATGGAGTTGAGTGGGGTGGAATATAGTTTTGCTGAGAAGTATGGGGGGATTGTTGGGGGCCATGTATGGAATGTGACGGATGGGATAAGGAGGGAGGATGTTTGTGGGAGTGCTATCGCGCATGTGGATGAGAAGGGGGAGTTGCTATGGTTTAATGGTGGATTGGTGAGGAAGAAGAGTGATAATGAGGGGATGAGAGCTTTTATGGATGTGGAGGAAGATATGAGGTGGGCGTTGGATGGTAATTGGAGGTGGAATCGATGGGGGAATGAATGGGATGCGGCATGTATGGAGGGTGGAGCGATTAAGAATATAAGTGTAGAAGTAAAGGAGGTTATCGCAGGAAGTGTAGAGGTAGCCAAGGGAGTAGATGGTAGATTTGCGGAGTTGATGGGGTTGCTGGAACCGAAAGTGATGCACAAAGAGGGAAAACATGAGACCTCAGTTGGAGAAGTTGGAGTTGAATTGGAAAAAGCAGATGACTGGAGCCTTTAAGAAACTAAAGTCTTTGCAATACTGAAGTTTTCATGATACGAGCAGCGATTAATTAAATGTACGAATTCTTCTAACCTCATATATCGCAGTACTTTGCATAATTTCATCTGTTTGACTATGTATATCGAGGCACGCGCTGTATGAGTAGTATTGAGGTTATACACAACGACTTTGTGTGAGGCAACCTCATGGATGCTTTTGATAGAAGATGGAAGATTGGGTATACATTGACCCGGCTGAGCCAGGCTAGGAAAGTAGGATCGGCAGATGGAGCTTTTGATACATTGAAAAAGAATTCCCATGAAAGAAGGACATTGAGGGGGTTTGGAATGGGAAGAGTATGTGGGAAGATGTTTGTATGTATGAATGTAAAATACGTATGGCATGTATGGGCAAGCAAGATAATGGAACGAACACCTGTGATCTCTTCGGATTCCTCATGTAGGAATTTGGACTCCGCAAAAAGAGAGAAATTACTGGTGGATTGTGCAGAAAGTTCCAAATAGAGCTGTGCTGTGTAGCCTCGAGTGGTGGGAACTCTCGGACACCAAAATCTTAGGAGGAATCTCCAAGATTGCCATGTTCGATCCTACCCATTCACACTAGTCCAACATTGTATTTGTCCAAAATAATTTGTTGCATATCTGCTATGGTGCGTGGAGCCTGGTAATACCTACTATACCCTTGATGTAGCATGTATTTTTAGTAGGTAGGTGATGTGCGTCTAGAACAAGAGATTCTTCTCGCAATCACTCATCTCATTGTACTCTTTATCCTATCCAGCTGACGCTATATATCCCGTAAAGCAGGGTATATGAATATGCAAGACACTGAAGAAGTGCGTATCAATAGTAAGCAATTCTTTACTAAATTTCATGACCATGTAGGTACTCGCAGCCACTCAATACCCATACCTTTCGCTACTACACCTAGATTAAGCATCTCAACAACACTGGTGTAGATAAGAAGAATACAGCTAGCAAGCCTCAAGCGTCAATGAAAAATGCAATTCAGCCTTTCCATTTACCCTTGCGATGATCCTCTGGAAATCTCGTGCCAAACAAATCACTCCATGTGTTCTCTATATCACCATATATGAAGATCTAATCGCAAACTCTTCCGGTTTTGATTGTAGAGTTACAATTTGGCCAGGTTAAATCAAGAATTTTGATTAGACCACCCTGCTTTTCAGTAATGTTGGGAGGATAGTATTGCAGAAAGATAGCAAATGAGAATTCGATGTGTATATGCGGCTGAGACGCCTGAGTAGGCTCTAGGCAGAATGACTAGTCGCACACCTGGGTGTCATCTAGCTGTCAGATTGCTTATTCCCAACAGCTAGAGCCACCGGAAAATATGATAAATTTAGTCCGTCACGTGAGAGCTAAAGCGAGGAAATCTGCAAAGAATCCTGCGTGGGATGGTACCTCTAACACTTTGATTAGATTTCCGCAACGGAACAGTCCGGGAATATTGATTTGTATTCAATGGAGAGCTTGCCATCGTGATGGATAAATGTAAACCTGGCAGGCTCTCTTGCCGCACTTACATGAACCGCACACCATCTCGGTGCGCGGGGATCGGTAAGTCAGCCTCAATGTGATCCTAGTGATTGTGATGGTGGGAGCAGGGCTCATGGAATGGAAGGTGTTGAGATACCTAACACTCATGCTACCCATCATCGAGGCTTCTTCGTCTCTTAATCCTCATTCACTTTTTCTAATAGCAACATTTCTCTGGCGCTTTTTGACTTTACACATCCTCTGTCGTGGAGTAATCTTTTTTCCATCGCGAATTAGTTGATCGAACGCAGTCTTACCAACTCCAGTCAAGAGCTATTGGATCGATGCAGCGCAAGATCTTTTTGCTGCTGTTTCTAGCCTCGCAGGCCGGTGCAGATGGTACAGATGTCACGAACAATCTCTTCTCGGACCTAGGGCCGTAAGTATTGGAAGTTCGAGCATAAAGTTTCATCGCTGATACAATATCAGGCTTCTGGCTTTGTTTGGCGAAACTTTTGCCCAACAATTCCTGAGAGAATCTTTCACATGGCTTGACCACATAATCTTCGCCATGACTCCATTGGGCATCATTACTGCTATAATAGGCGCCATTCGCGTTGGCGGTCCACCGCAGCTAAAAGCTTTGATCGGTCGTGCACGAGAAAATCGAGCCTCTGCAGAGCTTGATTTCATGTCCTCAAATTCACATGAGGTTTCTGAGCTATGGAATGGACACAGCATAGTCCGGACTATGGGGAAAGGCAAGGTTAAACAAATACTCTTTCTGGAGGGATGTGGTCCTCCGAAGAAATTTGGTCTCTTCACTTTGTCTGATCCTGAAATAGAAATATACATGACAAGAAAAGGTACGTCTGGATCCTGTGTCTTCGTTTGCATTGGAAATGACACGTTCGATGCTTTCAAAAGCATATAGTGATCCACTCATCGATATAGTAAGGGAACTATGGCGAAAAAAGACACTGAAGCTGTGGAAAAGAACAAGTACACTCATCGATAAACTAAGGGAACTACGGCGAAAAAAGACACAAAAGCCTTGGAAAAGAACAAGTGTATCAAAGAGCCCTGATAACGACTCAGACAACAACATGTCTGGGGGAACCAATTCCGAAGAGGGTCGTTTTGAAAACGACGGCTTGGATCGAGCTCCGAACATTTCTTTAAATATACATCCTAAGCAAAACAGAGGAGAATTGTTTGTCGCTGCCGTTCTAGGTACAATTCTTCAGGCGGGAGTCATCGTTTTTTCTGCCTTTGTTGCCTACGACAATCGATTCGGAGCCGCGGTAGGCGGACGCCCAAGCGCTTATGCGTTCCCGACCTTGGCCAGTGGAACAGCTGTGCTGGTTATCGGAATGGGTATTTGCGCTTCAGTCATTGGAGAGAGCACCGATGAGTGTGTTTGGGAATTGAAGGCAGATCTCAATGCTACAACGCAGCAAGCTAAAGGGAATCATCAATCAACATTCAAAGAACCTAGTGAAGATCTAGAAACAGGAGGTGCAAATGATTCTCATAATTACCATAAGCATTTATGGAGAAGAGTTTTTGGAGTATTCACCAAAATTCTAATGAAAGAGGGGGGAAGAAAGACTGGATCTTCGTTGGAAGGACAGGCGCCCAATGCAAAGAATGATGATTCAAAGTCCCGGAAATTTCTTGTTTTCTGGCTTCAAAAGCGCTTCGTTGTCAGCGACCAGACCTTCGATTCATATATGCTTATGGCAAGAATGGAAAAGGAACTAATCATGACCTCTTGTCGCAGCGACAAACAGTCTTTGGGTGCCGAATCTCCACATCCTATCATCGAAGATAGTTCCAACAAAACAGGGGCTTCTCAAACGCCCAGCCTCCGAATTCAGCTTTCAAATACTGTATCTCATAGAAGTGCTAGATCCTCCCACTCTCGTTCGATGATATCCAAGGCTCAAAACCCTCCTGTACCGTCAAAACAGAACCCACCATATGAGTCAACTTCCAAGTGGATTAACACTCTCTGCATCGCAGGGACATCTACAGGAACCATTGGATTTATTTTGCAGTTTGAAGGCTTTCGCGGCATTAGCTGGGCATGTTCAATTGCACAGCTTGTTGCCATTCTAATAATGACTGTCGTTCGAGCCATTATTCGTCGGGGTATGCTAGATAGACCTATCGCCCAGAAGATTCCAGAGAAATATGAAATTGACTGGCTTGCACTTGAGATTGCCAATGATGACAAGTACTTGAGCAACCTTAGCAGATCTACAGCTCGTCGCCCAGATATATCTCCCCATAACCCTTCATGGCAGGTTTGCAGTCAAATAAATCCAATCGTTCAAATGACTTCCGGATTGATGCCCATCACCACTGAAAATGGCTACAAGGCTCAGAAGGTTCTCAACGTAAGAAACCGTCTTCGAGAGCTGACTGGCTGGTCCGACCCGGTGATAAAAGCTAACGCTGCCTCTGTGGCTTTAGCAATCAAAACAATCATGAATTTATTCGAAGGATGGTCCGATTCTACTTTTCATTGGCTCATTGACGTGAAGATTGGGAATGGTGAAGACACCGTCACCCAAAAAATTAAACTTCATGCCACAAGAGAAACTGAAAACCCAAACCCAAAAGACAACCAATGGAGCGTCTCCGCCGAAGACATTGGGTCAATTCTTTCGTTGTGGATGTATCATTTTAGTTATAATCGCCAGAGCGATAACCGGGCTCAGGACAGCACTGAGAATGTTGCTCGTGATATACACTCTTTTCAACGAGTCGTCGGCCCCTCAACATCTATACTTAAAAGAGATATGGCGTGGTGGGCCGGTATTGAGAGTGCTGAAGCACTTGATGAGTTTTCATGGGATGCTGAACATGACACGCAATGTCTCAGCATGGGTTTTTATCTGCCAGGTAAACCCAATATTTTCTTTATTTCCTCACCTATAGCCTACTCTATATTGGGTATTAGTTGTATTTATCAAGAGAGCTCCAATGGTTATTCTAGGATAGCATGAATACTCGGCAATTTTCTAACATTTCAAATGGTAGAAGTCGACCACAGCAAGAATACCAAAGGAGGAGACTCCCAAAAATCCTCACACTATGCCATGATCGCCAGTGTGTCGAAGGAGAGATTTCTCGCTCAACATATTTTTTCCACCTTTCTGTGGGCGATTGTAAATTCCTTGCCACTATCTGAAAGGAGAAATAAACAAACAACAGATGTTGTGTTACCAGGGGATGATGAGCTCAGACTAAATGAGGATTACCCGAACTGGAATTCTTTACGATTGACCAACAAAAAAATCAAGCAAATGACCAAAGCCGTCGAGAGTTCTGGCCTGGGAACGTTGGAAGATGCCAATTTCCTGATAATACCCCCACTTAGCTATTCTGACAAACTCCCCAACGGAGACATGGTGGACGCAGTACGAAAAAACACCAAAGATAATGAACTGGGCTATCGAGATTTTGCTTGCAATCTTTATGGAAAATTGCTGAAACTGTGCGACGATCTACCACGAGAGGGGGAATTTGTGTACAAAGTAGTCAGCACAACCGTTGACTTCCTTGTGACTGCTACATCTGCTTCAGAAATTAAGAAATACATGGAAACATCTGATGGAAAGTTGGAGAAGAGTAAAGGAAAATTGGTCGCTATTTTAAAATCTAAGCATAAAACTTGTCTAGATATGCTGCAGTCACTTTATGCAAAGCAACGTCGGCTCAAGAACTTTGAAAAGGCAGGCTTTTTAGACGATAAAACCAAAGACAAGGTCAAAGAAAAGGTCAAAGAAAAGGTCAAAGAATTGGCCGGAAGCGGGCAGACAATTTTACACAGAGAAGTTATCGAGAGAAAGGAGGTTTTTCTGGATCAAGGAAACATGAAGCAATTCCTCGGTGCGGCTGATATACTTGGTTGGACACCTCTACACTACGCAGTGATCTATTCTTGGGAAGCAGTGCAGAAATTAGTGGGGAAGTGGGAAGAGCTAGTTAATAAATGTGACCTTGCTGGCCGTACCCCCCTGCACTACGCCGTTATGAAACAAAAGGTCGACTCGAAACAAGTTAATGCAGAAGATGTTATCAAAAAACTCTTGGTAGCCAACGCAAAACCATTACGGGGGAGAGATGGCCTATTTCCAGTACATTGGGCCGTGAAAACAGGAAATATCAAAGCCACCAAATTACTCCTGGAATCGAAGCTCCACAAAAAGACACTCAATTTCAAAGATTTTTCGGACATGACTCCTTTACATTTCGCAGCCCTCGGTGGAAATTCCGAAATTGTGGAAATACTTCTCAAAAAAGTCACCAACGCCCAGGATCTCAATGCGCAGAACGGCCTTGGACGGACTGCACTACATGTCGCAGTGAAGGGCATAAGCACCGATGGATCTTCTAATAGAGCCAAGATCATCGAAATACTTATCGACAACGAGGCAAGTGTTGCGATCAAAGACAAAGATGACAAAAAAGCTTTAAATGTGGCCGTTGAGATGGAGCAGAAAATGAAGAGCCCTCCTCTGCCGCGACCAGGTCCCAGTGAAGAGCCCAGCCACCTTGTAGATAGTCCAGATAGAATTTCAGAAAGTGAACACCGGGACAATCCAGACAATTCAAACGGCAAAGATGGTGTTGATAAGAAAGCTAAGAAGTCGGAAAAAGCTGGGAAGGCAGAAATAGCTTCGAAAGAAGAACAGCTAGCTTCGATTATTAAATCACTATTGAAACAAGAAAATTTAACTGATAACGGCGGAAAATTATTGCTTTGGGCTGTTGAGAACAACTTTGAGACACCTTTCGAGTTTCTCATTGGCTGGAAGGAAATTGCAGTTGACATAAGCCAGCTGTACACCAAGAATGGTCGATCAATCCTTCACTTAGCAGTGGATGCCAAGTCCGACACGATGGTAGCTAGGATATTAAAGCGATGGGAATCTAAGAGTTTATCTCTCCCGAAGCCATCATTGTATATCGATCTAGCCGACCATGATGGCCTTACTGCACTCATGCTGGCAGCATCTCGAGGATACGAGCCTGGAGTCAAAAAGCTTCTTGCAGCTGGCGTTGACAAAGATCTCGCAGACATGAATGGACGCACAGCTCTGTCTTGGGGAGCAGAAAGCGGCCATCTGGATATCTTAACTCAACTCATAGAAAGCGGCATTACTCTTAAAATTGAGCCTGTGACAAAATATTCACCCATGTTTATTGCTGTCGAAAATGGTAAACACGGGGCAATAGAACTATTTCTTGCCAACGGTGCGGACTCCAATGAAGTTGAAACTGACGGAGATAGTGTTCTCTGCTATGCAGTGACATGTGGGCACACAGAATGTGTCAAGGTTTTACTTGAACATGGTGCCGAACTTGAGAAGAGGAGTGGCATGTACGAGCAGACGGCGCTCTCTTTCGCTGCCAAAAATGGCAACCTCGAAATAGTCAAACTTCTTTTGAATTCCGGTGCTAGATTGGACGCCCAAGACAGGGATGGCTGGACTCCGCTTATCTGGGCATTGAATGACGAGCATCTGAATGTCGTGATGTTCTTACTCGGTGCAGAAGTTAAGCGCGTCTCAAATAAAGACCCATATATGGAGCAGCTCGATTCTATAATGATTTTGGCGTGCAGCACTGGTGATGAGGATGTCGTGGAGCAATTGTTAAATCTAGGTGTTAGTTCTAATGCACAAGATGCCGTCAGTGGATCGACAGCTTTAATCGAAGCAAGTAGGGGCGGCTTTTTACAGACTGTAAAGCTGCTATTAAGGAATGAAGTGGACATAAATACGATGGATGATGCTGGGGAGACGCCACTTTCGTTGGCGATTCGCCATGAATTTAATGAAATTACGGAATGCCTTTTAGACGCAGAAGCAAATATTGAAATAACAAATGGAGTAACAGAAACGCCACTTCTGTTAGCAGTTCATTACAACAATGAATTTGTCACCAAATTGCTTTCGGAGAAGGGGGCAAATACAAATGCCGCATCCAACACAGGCGAGACACCACTGTTATGGGCTACTCGCAATGGAAATGAAGATATCACGAAGTTACTTTTGGAGAAGGATGCGCATGTCAATACTGCAAACAAATCAAATGAAACACCCTTATCTCTGGCGGTTCTCAACAGGAATATGGATAGCATCAAATTACTTCTGAGTAAAGGAGCCGATATAGAACAGGAATGGGGCAATTATCAACGAACGTGCTTGTTACAAGCGGTTTATGCAGAAGACGAGGAACTTGTACTGTTGTTATTACAGTCAGGTGCAAAATCTAAGAGAGAACAGAAGCACGCTAGAAGTGCACTACAAGAAGCCATTTGGTGGACAGCCGAGAACATTGTGGATCACCTTTTATCTTTCGGCGCTAGTGCCAGAACAAAGGACACGCAAGGAAGAACCGCATTTCAATTCGCAGCACAAATCGGCGCTTTATCCGTATTTAAAAAGCTGATCAAAGAAAGTCCCGAAGGACTGCATCTGATCGGAAGAACTTTCCATGACTTGCAGGATCGGGACCTCATACACCACGCTTTTGTCAGCGGATCGACGGATCTGATATCGTACCTAATAGATCGCTTCTCTCCCAACGAACACAACTACCACCGGAGAGACATCAATGGTTGGACTCCCCTTCACTGGGCTGCGCAGGCTGGCGACTTGGAAGTTGTACAAATGCTTCTTGAAGTAGACGCTCGCTCGGATGCCAAAGTACTGGAATCAATCAAAAATTGGACTCCACGCCAAATCGCAAGCTATAACAAGCACAATGAAATTGTGGAGCTCCTCGAGCCATGGTCAATTCCCGATGAAATTCTGCCCCCAGCAGGTATGTCACACGGGTCACTTGTCTGCGATGGCTGCAACTGTAAGGTGAGTAAACGAAATAAGTGTATTCATGTAGATCTTCACTAACTCACACAAAAAAGATGCGTGGCTTCCGTTTCCATTGTCGAAACTGCGCAGACTTCGATTTTTGCGAAAAATGCATGGTCACAAGTGATACGACACACCCAAAACACGAATTTGATAAGATCGGCGCACAACGAGAAACTGAACCGAAACGAGAGGTTAGTCCACTGCAGGAGGGTGGTTCAGAGCAAGATGACTCTTCCAGTGAAAACCAGTCTTTATATGAGGATTCTGTCAAAGATGATGTTGCGTTTTAAATGGTTCCTTGATTGCGTCCTTTGAAGCCTTTGAATTCGCTTTCGAAGCTACCGTTGCTGCTTATTCAGATCGAGAAACTACTCGTGCGGCCAGAAAGTATATACCATACTCCACTCACAGACACGTCCCTTAAGGTGGTAAAATAAAAGATGCTTGGTGGCCCATGTTTAGGTGGAGTGTTGCATATTTTCTGGTCGCACGAGTAAGGAGTCGGTCGTCGCAGCAGCAGGGGCTACTTCTTGAATATAAGATAAGATGTGATCTTATCTATGTATTCATCCAAATTTATATAGAGACGATAACAGTATGTTCGCTTCTATACAAAAATCTACAATCATTTTGCTCTCAAAATTTGTCGCATCTGATCGTTAGGTTCACGTCATGAATAATAAACCAAATTTGAGCGTAATCATTATATCATTAGAATTATCTATTCATCATGCTTCATGCATTCATTTTACCGATCATCTAGCCACCATTCCCTTTATAATACCAGCCAATCTAATTAAGTTTAATCTAGTTGGCCCCAGCAAGTTTCAACAACTCTGGGAAGTTAGGAGTACCGAATCCAGTAGCGGGATCCCAACCTTCGGTGACAGGGAATCCAGCAGTATCGCATCCAACTGCGCTTCCGCTTAGGATATCGGTGAATCCCTTGTGTCCCTTGCTGTACAACCACGGGTTCAAGAAACCAAGGGCTGGTTTACCCTTCGATAGAAGCGCATCGTTGATGAGAGCAATGATACCGGACATGAGAGGTGTAGAGGCAGAGGTACCGGAGATGGAGCCGTAAGTTTGATTCCAGACGTATGCAAAGTAGGTACCTTGGGCAGAGATATCAGGGTAGGCGCGACCAGCTGGAAACTGTTAGTGATATTCTATACGCAAGGTGAGAAGAGAAGGTACTTACTTTTGTTGTAGAGACCATCGAAAGTACCATTGAGTTTCTTGACGTAAGCAGAAACAACTTTTTCTTGGTATGAAGGTCTAGCAAAGTAGTTACTGAACCCAGCACCAGTAGACCAACCACCATGATAAACACCGTTGATGGGATCAACACCGGTAGCACGATAAGCAGCGACTTCTGGCTCGAAGAATTTGGTAGCTCCAACAGAGGTAATGTATGGACAACTTGTTGGGAAATCTGGAACGAACATTGTGGTGTTCTTTCCATCATTGGAAAAACAAGTACCATTATCACCAACTCCATAATCACCGGAGGAGAAAAGAACGGATACACCTCTAGCACCCAATTGAGCTAGTTGTTCGCAAACACGCTTGGCATAGAACTCGGGAACAGTTTGTTCTTC
This sequence comes from Botrytis tulipae, assembly GCA_004786125.1. Lineage (NCBI taxonomy): Eukaryota > Fungi > Ascomycota > Leotiomycetes > Helotiales > Sclerotiniaceae > Botrytis > Botrytis tulipae. The sequence goes on from PQXH01000010.1 coordinate 236,740, forward strand.
GTCACCGTAGGATGTACTAATAACTTGAGGAATTTCGGAAGTAGGTTGTGCGAGAATGTAGTTCAACCAATCGGCATATGGCTCGTTGGTGTTGTTAAATGTACCAATTGAAGCATTGAAGGGTGGTTTTCCACCGGTTGAGTAGGCGGTAATTGGGGTTGGGTAACTGATTCCAGTAATAGCTGTGAGATCGAGATTGGCTTCTTTGCCTAGTCCATCTACCAATTGCTCAGCAGTGAGAGTGGTGTTTTGAACTGGCCCACCGTTGATAGAGACGTATTTGAATTGATATGCAGAGGCTACTGCATCTGGACGGTACTTGAGTAAGAACAAGGCATCATCTGCTCTGATTGGAACTTCCCCAAGGAAATTGTTGAATCCAATCTTGTTCTTTCCAGCTGCCTTTGGCTTGTAGTTTCCGATTCCATAGAGAGCTTGGAAGCATTCAGGAGATACTGCAGCAACGTCACATAGTGCCGAAAGTGTGGTGTTTGATGGAGGAGTATATCCAGATGGAGTTTGTCCTGCACTAAGCTGTCCTTCAATAATGTTGGTGTGTCTTGAGTTGATCTTTGCCTCTCTTGGATTGTAACTAGATCTTGGTGCGGCACGCATGAACGATGTTGTTGGTTGAATGGCATCAATATGCTGATGAAGATGCATAGGAAGTGACCAATTTGGAGTACGAATAATCTGACCACCAGCTTCATGCTCATAAACATGGTATTCAGTATCGAGCAAGCGCTCAGCATCCTTGACTGGTATGGAGAGATGAATCCAATCCTTTGCGCTACTGTATCTTAAGCTTGAAGCGTCAATTCCGTTCTCAAGAAGCCATTCGTGAGTGGAATCAAGAGTTTGAGATGATGGTCGAACCAATTCATCGACTTCCTCAGAAGTCAAATGATTGCCGTACTTTTGGTGGGATGGATCGGAAACTATGAGGAATATGTTAGTTCTGTCGATTCGAATGCAACAAGTTGGAACTTTAACTAACCCTGATACAATTGTCTCTCAAGTTCTTCGAATTGACTCTGCTTCAATGCGATATTCAAATTAATGATACCTTCAGCAGGAGCACGAGCAACTCTCTTCCATTGTCTAGGAACATAATGTCTTTCCTTGACCGCATAGTTTGTTCTCGAGCGAATGACTGAACCAGCGAGAGCCGATTGAGCAGCCAAAGCTGTAGAAATGAGAATCGAGAATCCAACCATGATCACAACTTCAAAGAACGGTATGAATTGATGATGGGTAGGATGAGAGAAATGGAGATTAATAAAATATGAGAGCTTGGGGAATATGTAGTAAAAGTAGACCTTGTTAAACTTTCCATTTTCTGGTACCTCAAACCCCACACGTTAAACCTAGTTGCAGCTGTCATGTAACTTTACATTTAGTGAATCTCAATTAGGAAGGTGTATATATGTTATACGACTTCACGATAAGACGCAAATTGATTCATTTAGTAATGAAAGTATTGGAAATGTTGAAAATCAAGTAAATTACGGAAGAAGGTACTAAATATGGAGAAGATCAATACCTCTTTCACCATTTCCATACTCGTGGTAAAATGTTGTCCCCTGGTAATATAAATTAGTTGTTGAATGTTGTGATGGGCTGGGAAAATGATGGTTGCTTATCCGAGCTGACGGACCTTTACCGAAAAGGAAGGTGGGGTCAGGGATATTTGCTGTCATTAATGAATAATCCATGATAATCCATGATACAAGCTGTTATACGATAACATTATATATCCTCAATTGATAAAAGTAGATAACATGATTGGTCAATGCTCGGAAATCCCCGAATCTTGGTACTGATGGTACCTTAAGCTACTTTCGTACCTGGCAAATAGTCAGGACAATGCAACCTCTAGATTTCCAAAGAAGGTGGCGTTACCATGTGGCGAGGAAGTTTATGTGCGGGTCAAATTCGGAAAGAGATCCGGTGGATAAAGGGAGTAAGATGTGATAATGTGATGGTGTGATGATATCGTGTACATTTGTACACCCGAGCTCTAGACGAGGTACTTCCTGTCGGTGAACCACGTAGAGCATTCCCGATATGGGGATGCCATTCCTATCATTCAGCTGTTCTCGAATGGACCCTCGATGTTTTCAAGTTGTTGTAACTTGTAAGATGTGATAACAATGGCCCACTTGATGTCTCTATCGATGTAGAAAGAGACCCTTCGAGTAGTTCTATCTCTTCGTAGATATTGATATGATTAAATCCATATCCGGAGTACAGTCAACAGATTCACCTACCTCCCCAACCTCCGTAATATGAACATGCAAAGGGTGAGAATACTACCAAATTGCACCATTCAGACCATCTCTGCCATTAAGCGTTATCATGAAGGAGCGGGTCCCAACTGATTGATCTTCGAAGGTTATCCAAGGGTACTCCAGGCACTGCCAGTCGAGTCCTGATAATATGTTTGATATGTCTTCATTCATTTAATTAATGCACCAGATTGAAACTATTAGTGTTCAGAGGAGAAGCCATCGTTTTTTCGTTCGATTTGTTTACATAATCCAGCTAATCACCGCTTTATTCTGCCAGCATTCATCACGTGAACATAACAACCCATTTTGTTTTGTTGCATATCTGAAAAAAAGATCAGTTTCTTCGACCACCTCCACCGTCACCTCCAGATGTAGACAAGAAATTAAGAAAATTTCCATCGACTGGGAATAAGAACCATCCCGAAAAGTTATTTCCGGAGATGTTCAAAGTCCAAAAAATGTAGACTCACCGCCCGGAAACTGAAAACGGCAGAATGGCGACGATTTCTCTCTCTCATGTAAGCGTGCGGCGTGTCTTTGGCTTTGTGCACAACTAATTTCTAGCATAAAAACTGCCTCTCCTATTCATGTCCATTTGAACTCGACGAGCAACATTGTCGGCGTACTATAGATGGAATCTAGGTTATCTATAACACGGATGCTGTGTCTCTTTCTCAGAAATCACACAGCGGCATAGGACACTCACCCGAGCCACCCTCAAGCGTTTGTACCTGGAAATAGTGCCTGCATCTAATCATCCTCACAAGTTCCATGCCGATATGTCAAAGCATATGGAGGAGCTCGGAAGCTAGAGGATGAGCCCGAAATTCTAAGTTATGGGGATCAGATATACTTCGCAGGGTAAGGTACCCGTGTGCCTCGGCCAGGTACCGTGCAGAGACAGCAATCAGGTGATGGCGCGATGAAAGATATTCTGCACTCTCGATCTCCTCCAACCCATACATAATGTATGGAGTAAGGATCATTGTTCCTCTAATGTTGCTCGAACCCTTCTGCAGAACGATTGATCGCTATCACATCCTCGACACGTGCCTCGCGTACCAGCCACATGTGCCGAGTGGCCTAGGCGGTTCGGTTAATCCCACGTTAATTGCTTTTGAATAGTTTCGGTGTCTATCAAATAGCGCTGCACATCACAACGCTATTCAATGCAGTGCATGGTAGATCGTTTGGTACCTTGTTGTCAGCTTTTTCAAAAGTTTGTCAATCATCCGCAGGCTCTATCTACAGCGTGTTTTGATAATATTATTATGTTCTTCAATCGAGCAGCTGTCTAGAACTCGACAGTTCGCACGGGGTTATTTAAAGTGGAAAACAATTCTTTGATTTAATTCAAGCTATTCTCTCTGCTGTTGTTTTGTAATACTTAATCTTCTTCATTCTATAGCTGAATCGATCCAACCTGATGATCTGATCCACCATTAACGAGCACCAAGGCTTGGTTGCAGGTTACTGTGTCTGGAAATATGTTAATCCTAGATCGGGAATAATTGACGATTGATGAAGGATCCCTCCCTAGTGGGCGATCTCTCAATAAGCACTTTCTATAAAAGTTTATCTTCGCCGTGCCTTCTTTACCCACCCAGACTTTGTACTTCTTGCAATCTTTTTCCCTTGGGTTTTCGAGTCATCCATGTCAAAAGTTTGATATACTTTCACGATTCATCATACATCGCTCCTTGTAACTTAAAATGGTATCTATCAAAGCCCTCCTCTTATGGCCCTCGACCGTATTAGCCCTCACAACCGTCACCCAAGTGAAAAACGACATCACAACCCTCGACAACAATGTTCGAGCTCTCACTTCCCAAGCCGCCCTATACAGCGGTGGCCTTCTCCCTGCCGCTCCCCTTCTAGGCTCTCTCACAGCCGTCTACCTTTCCCTTCTACAAGGTGTCACAGACTCTGCTCTCTTACCTCCTTCAATATCTGAATCAGACGCACAATCACTCAATGAACATGTGAATGTTACTCTTGCAATCGACAATCCTATTGCCGTAGATACCCTGAAGGGTAAAAAGCAATTGTTCAAGGAGCAAGGATTGGATGGTGCTATTGTGGCTGGTCTAGGCTTGTTGTTGGCGGGACATGAGGCCTTTACGAATAATCTGTTACAGAGACTTCCAGAGGATCAGAGTGCGGATGGACAGGAGGTTACTCAAATTATCACGGTAGCGTTGACGGATGGGATTCATTATTTCGAGAGTCCGTGAAGGGGAGGAATCTGGAGAGCAGTTGAAAGCTGAGTGGGTTATAAGAGGGTTATGGGATGATTAATCTTGTATTTATGATACCAGGTTCATACATATATGAGAATAAACATCATCTGGTTCCTTTGGTCATTTTGGTCATTGAAACGAGTTATCTATGATAATAATACAGAGGTCGAAAAAACTCAGGATCCAACTCGCGTAAGTCTTTGAGTGTCACAATCTAACTGAATAGATGATTGAGAGGATGAAAGAAGAGGATATGATGGGGGAGGATCTGAGGAATTCGAAGTTTGGGGGAGATAGCGATGAAGAAAATGTGGAGAATGAGCGAGGTGTAGAGAGATCGGAAGAAGAAAATGGTGTAGTAGAATTGAGTGGGTTTTTGGATGTGGTTAGTCGTGATGAGCAAGTTAGTGATGAGGAAGTTAGTGATGAGGAAGTTAGTGATGAGGAAGTTAGTGATGAGGAAGTAGAGGATGGTGTAGTAGAATCGATCGAGTTTGTGGATGTGGTTTATTGATGAGGAAGTGGGTAATAGGTTTCTGGTGTCCGGGGCTGATATCGTGGAGGAATTGGGTAGGATTTCATCTAGGGAGGAAGAATCGGATGAAATTGTCTGTTTTGATGGAGATATGATCAATGACGATAATGTTGGCGAGGCTTTTGGCTGTGAAGATTTCGGTGGTAGAGATGACGATGGTTATGGCGATGTCTATGATGATCAGGATGATTTCGAGGATGACTTTGAAGACGATCATTCCTATGACGATTAGTTTCAAAACCAAGATGGCAAGGGCTATTGAATGGGTATTTCGATTCCACAACGAACATTGATGTTATCGCAAGCACTCGCTTTGACGGCTTGGTAGTAGAGAATAATACCTCATCTCCCTGAAAATGCTTCTGACCACAGTTCTCATGTCGCTCAGAATCTCTTGAACTTACCTGGAAGCTCAATGTACGCGGTATTGATGTAGGGGATGAGAACTTGAGAATAGGATTCATCCATTGGTAGCTTAGATACCGAACATTGAAACCTGGGGAATCACACTAACCTGATAGCGCAAGAGTCTCCGGAAGAACTTAAGAGGGCTAGCAAGGTCGAAGTACTAATGTGCATTTTCTCACAAATCACACCACAGTTCTTGGAAAAATAAAGTTTGGTAGATCGACATTTCAATTCAGCGGGTGACATTCGCTTGATGGTCAATTCCCCAACGCTAGCCATACATGAACTAACTAAAACCATACCACGTGCATACCATGTGCTCAACTAATGACCCCACTTCTGATTAATCAGTGATCGATCTCATCGGACGAAACAACGATCTCATAATTCATTAACTCGTCGCTGTTACCATTTCTCCTTCCAACGGAACCGCTCGAAAGTGTAAATACACTCATTGCAATTTTTTGTGTCTTCCCAGCAGGCACGGGGTATTGTATCTGCCTAGCATCGTTGTGGCCTGCTTTGAACTCTCTAGTATCCGATATTATATTATGTTTTTGTCAATCTCTCTTGACAAGATATCGTTCCGTCCGGCGGTAATAGAATCTCCTAGCCGATCTGCTGTACCGCTCCATATCTGATTGTTATTCCAGTGAATATTCATCCCCGCTAGTAATTAGAGAAATAAGATTCATCGGAGCTGTAATTCATCTCATCACTTGTTTTTTGGGGTATAGGTGCCTGATGAGTGATGAAATTTCTCTTCTCACCCAACACTTTTGATTTCACAGTGTTTGCCTTTTTCTTCATGCTAGCGAATGAGGTAAAGCCCTCATTTTCCTTCTCTCTCCCACCAGTAATCTCGTTTTCTCTCTGCATCAAAATCTCCTCTTTCGCATTCTGAACCAGGCAGTCCTCTATTATTCCCTCATTGAACTCCCAGGCCCTCAAAATGCGATTCTTCTCATCATCTCTCAAATCATGCGAATCCAAGAATTGTTCAATATTGACAAATCCAGCTTCTTTGAGGACGCGGCATATGGATCGTGTCTCTTCAAGACCCTGGGGAAGATTTTGTGGATGGTAGGGAGTTGGGTTGGATGGACGAAAGAAAGGAGATAAGATTGATGGAAGGTTTTCTGGATGGTAAGGAGTAGGATTGGCGGGGCGGAGAGAGTCGAGAGGACAATGGGCTGGAGCAGGAGAGGCGAAGCTGATACACATTATTGAATGAGGTGTTTAAGTATTTTGCGTTGGTTGAGGCTTTATAAGGAAACTCAATGCAAGATGAATTTGCTGATAAACTTCGGAGCCTATGAAATAGTATCGGGCTGTGATAACTTCATGAAAAGTTTGTCGCTTGATGGTGTTATAGTTGTGAGTTTTAGTACTCTGTATAGGGTGAATGTTGTCGTTTGAGTAGCTTTTGCCGATATTCATGTGCTTGGAAAACTGTGTGTAGAAAGAAAGGGGGTCAACTTGTAGAAAGAGATATATATAAGGAGGATAAAGTTCTATACGGCGACATCATTGATGTACGTATGTAAAGTCGTGTGATGAGAACTCGTTACCGCATGAATGCGATCAAAGCGACCAGAGAACAGATCCTATGTAATCCGAGTAACTAATAAGCGACAGAGCCTGAGGGCTTTTCATAGCCACCCCTATTGCGACTCTCCACTACAGATGCTCGATTGCAAGATCTTACTTATCAGCCCTCTTTTGTTCTATGTCCCCTCTTACTTAGAGTTTTTCCCCTCCTTTTACAGTTTTCATCCGTGCTGTAGTTCTTCATTGGAGGCATCTCACTTCACTCTGAAAGAAAAGTACTGTAAGAAATGACTTGGAGAATGGGTGCGGAGACAATAGCTTTTTTCACAATTCTTCGACATTTTAAAGCAACTTTTTATGAATAAATTTTACTGTAATGGCAATGTATAAATGTGAATCAATGTAAGTTGTTCAACGTCAAGTAAAATAATGATCTCATCAATTATTAATGATGCTAAATAAAGTTTGAATTAAGGTTGAGGTAAGAGTAATCCACGAGTGGGAATAGTCTCACTTTTTTAGAACCTTAACCTTATCGCATCTTTCACTTTCCTGCATCTTTATCACTGTTTGTCAATGTTGTGAAACAGTGGTCGTGATAGATCATAGATGTACCTCTGATCGATAACAAAGTGCATCCGTTTTTGTGCATTTACACATACTTTCCCGCCCCCAATCATTTCACCACCCAGATACATTTTCCTTTTCTCTTTTAAAAGTCTTAGATGGCGACATTCAAAATCTCAAATGACGATTTCTGACCATTTCAGGTATTGTATGATTACCTTGTGAAGTTTGATAGGAGATCAATTCGATAATCAACAATATTAATAGCATGTCATTACATTCTAGTTTCGACATCCAATACCACTCGATTGTCAGGTAATAGTGACATGAAAGCTGCAGAATTGTTTGATTGCTTCAATTGATCTTGACTACAATCATGGCTACTGTATTGATGATAGGGTACTTGCACATTTGAGAACTCTCTGAGATGTTTTTGGGTTAAAACATGCAAGGGTCATCACAGAAAATTCACAAGCAGCATCTTCGAAAGTAGTTTAGAATTCAAATAAGCTAAAGGGAAAGAGACGATTAACATTTCTATCTGTTGAGATATTATGACAGACAGAAATATCATGACTTGCTAAACAATAAATCAATGAAAATAATCTAGGCAATCTTAAGAATTCATTATAAGCTGCAGTACTAACTTCGATTCACTCCTACAGAAAACACTAGTTTAGGCGGTGCTACTGTGAATGAAAAAAGGGACTGCGCCGCACTAAGCTTTTTGATTGTATCTATAAGATCGCTAGCCTGAATGCTTTCTTTCTGAAAACACTACCTACCTCCAACACAAAACTCCACAAACAGATAAGCCTTAGTTGTTTGCAGGATCTCTCAAGACTTCCCCTGAACGATACCAGTCCTGCAATAATGACTTCTTCAATCAAAGCACCTCGACTGACCGATTCCGCTTGGCTCAAGAAGAACGGCTGGGAGTCGATGAATCATTTCATGCTTTCTTACCAACTTAGAATGGAAGATGACAAGGATTACGAACAGGGCAAGATGATTCTGGCCGCAATCAGAGCGGTCAACGAGGAGGATGAAGCAATTTCTAACGCTGAAAGAACCACTGGTTCTTCAAACACTTCCGAACAGACGCAGACCAATAGTGCCGCGAGTTATGATACTGGAAACCGTGCAAACGCACCCGGTAATCAAGATGGAAGGCAACTTTCTGCAAGCGGTAGCACTAGTCCAAGTGAGGACATCCTCGACAAGAAACCAGTTCAATTTATGGGAACTTTGATAGTAAGTTACACTGATAGTAATTGAGAAATAACAGTAACTAATTAATGGTGTAGTCATATCCGTCTTATGGTAGTGGAGGATCAGCAAAAGACTAAAGTCATATCTTTTTGACTTGTGAAAGATGCGTGGAGATAATCGTTCGGGAAATCATGCTTTAGGAGATACTTAATCATTGTACTGGTACAAAGTCGACCAAAAGACTGGTGTTGACACTGAAGGGATACAAGTTATAGACTTTAATCATCAACCAATTAAGAAAGTTTATCTAAATTATCAAGTATTTTTGTGGCAGGTCATCTGTGGTCGCAAACAGTTGAATAAAATGACAACTTGATCTAATCACCACGCCAAGCTATTCACAAGAGCCCAAGATATTGACCTGGATCTGATTCCTTCATTCCCAGCCTTCTGGTAATCTGATAATCTGATCAGGGCATCAATAAATAATACCTTTTGAATTTGAGTCCAACAATTACACTGTGCAGAGATTAGTGATGAATGTGTTAAAATCTTTCTTGATGTTAACACTCAGAACGTTTGACGTGAAAGATGCCTACAACTAGTTTGACGGGGTGCAGAAGATAAAAGAGATTCGAGACAGTGAATGGAGTGAGAGGCTATCGGCTAGATGAAGAGGCGCGCATCTGGCTGATCATTTTGCTTGTAGGGGCTTCTAGAGAAAGTCATTGTTCCTCTTGTGGTATTATGTTGTTTGCAAATATTTTGGATTCATAGATTGTAATTTGGAAGCCACAATCCCGACTGGTTCTGTCATCGAGTGAATCTTGGTCGGCCATGTCGTGATGGAAGCGAAGCGAAGAAACTTTTTGTAGTGCAGTAATGAATTATTTGTCCGAAGTAAGATTGAGCCTTGAGTCCAAAAAACAAACCTTTTCACCCGAGAAAAGTCGACAATATCCTATACCTAATCAGCCTCGCGCATTGAGTAGCAAACCATACCAACACAGTGAGAAGATACGAACGAATACGTTTGATTTACTTACATACTAACATAATCGACAGGTACGAAAGATCTTACAGAAGCTTCCTCACAATCCATTTTAATGAACGAAAGGCTTCATCCAACAAGCGACCCAATATCGAACTTCACCAAGATAAACATATTCAGCAACTCAATACTAAATCGAAAAGAATCCCGATGGCTGTCTCTCGCAACCATTTGCCTTTCCCACCCCGTCGATATACTATTAACGGCCGGCCGGTCCACTTTACAGAGTGGTTAGACAAATGGCAGCAAGCCTACTCTTTCGAAGGGTTCAATATACTCGTCGACGAACAACGAAAAAGATTCCTCGATCTCGGTCCAATCAGGTTCAAGTTGATTACTACTCGTAGAAGATTTGCTTTATTCTTCGAATTCCACATGGGGATGGCCAAGTTTATCTTAACTCTCGTCTTGATGTGGATAATATTACGCATGGCCTTGTTTATTGTTTGCAGCTGCGGTATTTCCGAGGAGGCTTGTCTTAAAGTTGGGATCCTAGTTGGGGGTAGAATGTGGCTTCACTTGAGTATTCATTGGTGTTTGAATGTTGTGTGGTCGGAGGCATTTAGTAGAAGGGCCAAGTTGCTTCTTGCTTTGACAACCACGTTTATGGGTGTGGGTTTTGCATACTTAGCAATAGAGCTTGAGACTCCAATGCTATGATTAATAAGAAAAGATAAGGGGTTTTTGAGAAGTGAAGATATTTGGTTGTGGACAAGGTGGGATGAAGAGGAAATGAAGATGGAAACGACTTCTCTTTGGCAGATCATACCTAGTGATGATCACATAGTACTAAGGAAATCGATCTTCATCTCTACATACAAACTATCTTCGAGAATCAAATCGGAAGTTTCAATCTCAAATTGACATGCAATGCTAGAACATTTCAATGGGGACTTGACCAATGTTCTCATCTTCGAACCCGTTCGACGAAGACCACTGAGAACTGTAATGAACAAGCTTATCACAACTTGCTGTCCTGCGATGAAAGATTCAGAGTTTGAAAGCACAATCGATACGGCATTGCGTGTTATATCATACGGCGAGGAGAGCTGGGACTGTAGACCGTTTCTTAGCTTGTGCTTGTACATGAACTCAACATACGGTCAAGACATAATTCAATCGGCCGTACCAGATCAAGTGTGCTAATATCTACTTGGGGGTTCTAGCGTATATACATATACCATAGCATGCCCAACAAGAATAAATATCTACTCTATCTATTCAAGTAATTCAAAAACTCCCATCAATCAAACTTATTTACAGAGAGAATTCCCAAAAACAGCAAAAAGCAACTACAAAATGCCTAACTTGCAACAGCAACAGCGAAATAGACGAGCTCAACTTCACGCAATCCGAGAGGAACAAAACTGGCTCCGCACGATGCAGCGAACATATCTCGGCCTAGCTATGACTCAATATGCACGAGAACTCATCCTCGAGCGTCGCAACCGGAACTATCGTCGTGAGATTCAACAAGACCAAACTCCCCGCTTAAACATCACCCTGGCTTCTCGCTCTCTGATCCTAACGACAACCGAGCCACATCTCCAAAAAGTTCTTGCGTACATTCTCATCTTCGTTTTTGGATGTATGTTAGGCAGTTGTGTCCAAATGACCTGCGTCTACTTTATGATCTCCAGGGAAAGAGTGAACGCGACAGTATTCCTGTTCCTGGGTAGAGTTTATTTGCTATGGGTTTGCAATTTGTTGAGGATGTGGCATGTGGATATGGGGGATCTGAGATTCAGATTGACGATGACGGGCTATATGAGTGTGATAGGATTGGCTCTCTGGATTTTGGCAACGTGGCAGAGTGTGAAGATATTTTAAGTGATGCCGAAGATGATTTTGATGATACTATATCATCCTGAGAAATATTTCAATCAAACACGAGGGCTTTTCGATTGAACATAATTAAACGCAACTATTCGATCAGAACCTTATGGGCTGTTACACAGCGGATTCATTCGTTGGATTAAAGGCTAAAGACTCCCAGCACAGTAGAATTGGATGGGATTGTCAAGTGTATCGAAAGAAAGCAGAGAATAGAGGTGTAGGAGGAATGTTGGATGGTTAGTTCTTCATGGAGAGACAGGAAGAAGATATGCCTACCTAGTAGTTCGAGGTACTTGCTGGCTAGGAGATAGCTGGATGAAGACATGGATATCTATTTAATTCCTTGTAAGATTCATGAATTGTGATTCATTGAAATGGTTCTGTGCCTTGCTTTGTTCAACTTATAACTATTTGACAGATATGCAATAGAAAATAGAATACGAAGATTCACATTAAGACAAATGATGAATACGAATTCCCTTTCTGTGCCTATTTTCTATTTCATCTTGTTTCACCTAGACAGGTTTCCTTCAATATATCTCGTGCTTGAACATGGTATAGGATCCGACTATCTTAAGCGACCAACAATACATTTGGAGCACATTGTATTATACTCCTACTAGATACCCGTTCATTACTTGACGTCTTGAAATTGAAATCACTTGATAGATTATAAGGAAAGTGAATCTTAGCGATTCAAATTATATTTTACAAGATCCAAGTAGTAACTAGTCACGAGAATAGCTGTAGTTCACCTTGAAAGCTTCATGATCTTGCGATTTATTACTAGTCCATTTGTGGTCAATGGCCTGACGGCAGTACCCGAAGCGGATGCCTAGAAATTCATCTTGAAAACTTCTTCAAGTTAGATAGTTAGTTTTCTTCCATATTGCCAGAACTTCTGGAGTCATGTTTTGATTATCCAGAGTCTATGTACAGTCTATCAACTTTTAAAGTCTTTGCTACTTTCTTAAACTCAATTCAAAGATAACAACATCTCAGTACAACTTAAAAAAATCTGATCTTTTCCACATTCTCTAGCAACAATGAACAGACCAAGCTATACCTGCAGGCTCTCTCGGCTCGAATGGCTCAACATGAGAGGTTGGCCGAGCTTCAAAGACTTCATGGTTACACATAAATATGATCCAACAAGTGCGGCAGATTACATGAAAGCCGAAGAAGTCTTGTGTAACTACAGAAGCAGCGATCCGTTTGCAAATAAGGAGCTGCAAGACTGGGGAGCCGAGGAGGATGAGGAGTTGGAGGAATTGGAGGATAATGATATGGATGAGAAACTGGACGCGGAATTCGAGAAGCTTCTTTGCGATGCGTTAGCAAGTGAGGAGTATACGGATGACGAGGATATAGATGAGGTCACGAAGGAGAAGAATTGTGATGAAGACGGTGTCGAAGAGCATGTCCAGGATAATAATCAAGAGAGAGACGAAATTCTCGATCTAATGACCGACGACAGCGACTGGGAGGACTACGATGAAGACGAAGACCCAGAAGCACCGAGGTACAGCAATCTAAAACGCAATATCGAAGTACGCGAGCAAGAAAAACTCGAAAACATTTACAGAATTCGAAACGAAGACGAAGGGATCTATGAATGGCTCATGAAGCGCGGATGGTCTTGCCTTGAAGAATATATGGACTACCATACTTTGGATTTCGCAAACAACAACGATGTGGAAAAGGTCGGGCATATTATCAAGAAGTCAATTAGGCTTGAAGCGGAACAGAATCGTGGTGAGGCTGAGTGGGGTATTGAAGAGGCGACTGCGGAAGATGATGCAGAATACGAAAACGAGCAAAGAGCCACACGGGAATCACTCATTAGTGAAGGACTTGGAGATGAGGTGGAATTTCCACGAAATACCAATCCGGACAAATCTGATGAAGAACAAGCCACAGCGAGCCCTTCCGCGTCAAAGATTGCAAATGGTATTAAAAACAATCGGGAAATCGACCGCTGGTGTATGGAACAAGGATTTATAAATCTATTTAACTATATCAATGGCCATGGGGGAGATTATTATGACGACGAGCTCGTTTCTATGATAGGTCATCAATTAGAAGAGATTATCGAGGAGGGGAATCAGAATGGACGGGAAGTGATGGAGGAGATTTTCGAGGGATTGACGATGTGTGATACCCAAGATCAAGGCCTCAAAGAAAATTTCCAGGACTGGCCAGTGGCAGATAACGAAGAATTGAATCGACTCGATGGTGATGATGAGATGACGCATGGATGGTTGTGATGGGCTAGGCTAGAATCAAGTCGATTCCGTAAGCTGAGCTTGAGTAATGTCAAGGTTAGCATTCTGCATAGAATTGGGTTTGGTATATTGATCGAGTACGTTTACCAAGATACATGAACAAGAGGGGTCAGAGGAGGGGAGTAATGTTCAATGAACATTTGCAAGGAACTTTGCCACACATGTAGCACTGAAGTTCGTGGATGAAGCACTGCACATCGAGGTTCTTCGAAGATTCGGATTTACCGAACAGTATTGAATAAAAGAGATCCCTTTCATGACAGGAAGTTTTTTGACAAATATTTGTGAAGCAAACTTGCAAGGAATAACTAATTCATTTTTATTGGCACCACAACGGCTCCTGGCCGGCACCAATGGCTTTTGTATAATAACGATCGTCTATCTAGAGTTTCTGACTGCAGCTACCAGGTGCGACAAATATCATGCACAATAGGGAAAGTAGCAATGGCAAACACTTGGAGTAAATTAGACAGGGTAACCAGGACCTGAGGCCCATGTAGTGATTATCCGACAGTCACCAGTCCTTGTTTGGAAATCCACGACCAACCACGGGAGGATACGAACTCTCAGCCGATGGATGCCACCTAGTTGTTCTCTTCCAACCTTTATTTGGTTCTCCACGTTCAACCACAGGAGGATATAAAGTCTCCGCGGGGGGATGCCAAGTAGCCCTCCTTATCGATGAGCTTCCTGAGGCCTTTGTTACCAAGGTAGTCTTTTCTCTCGATACAGAATTAAATGGTAATATTGAAAGTTTCGTTTCTGGAGGTGAGATCCAGGCGGATATTGGTTTAGCTGTGTGCAAGTCGACTGTCAATGACTTTGTCATTGTTCCCAGTCTCTTGATCGGGGTCTGAGCTGTTAAAGGATAAGGATGGGCAGATGTATATTGTATGGCCTTGGAAGTTTTTGTTAGCCGGTGGTGAGTATGTTTTATCTTGGGTGGATTCGTCGAGGTAGGAATAGGTTCTATGAATATGGTAGGTGGGGGATTGGCCGCCAATGTGCGATGATGCGTGTGGAGCCGTCTTGAGTCGATCTTGATAGAGGTAGATGTGGTGACGATTGAAGATTCAGGAATCAACGAATCTATTGCAATTACAGGACCGATGAATTCTGATATGCTAATTGATGTTGACGCTGAGGTACTGGGCAAGGTTCGGATAGAAGAATTTATGGCCTTTACACGTCCAGTAGAACTTGGCAAAGTTGGCAAGTCCACGGGTTTACTTTCAGTATTTCTGCCTCTCAATGGCAACGTCACACCCGTTGTTGAAATCGATCTCTGGGTGTTGGTACAAGGAATCAAGGGCAGACGCATGGAATTGAGGTTCACATCCACAATTTTATCACCACAACCAACATTTAGTCCTATGTCTAGTCCCGGTATGACTTGAATATTGATGTCAACTAGTAAAGCATTAGTTTTCTGATCACTAGATAGATAGGACGAGATCTTACTAAGTTCTCCTTTCTCATTTCTAGGGACAGGTCTCGAAAGTGATAGCTTGGCTAGGCAGAGAACAGCCAATATGATTGTAGTAGTAAAGCGCAACATGATGAATATTCTGAGTGCATAAGGGAAGAAAAATTGCATGGTGTACATCATCATTATATAGACTTCCTAGTTTGCCTCCCAGTTTCATCATGTCACTGCATGCTGATCAATCGTAAACTTGGTGAGTATTTGGGGCAACTGGAATGTATTGCGCCTGGTTATCAGTATGGCTTGCATATTCTGTTAGAGAATACACGCTTGGAAGCATCTGTAGACTCCGTGCGTACTGCTATAGGAAAGCCCAACCGAAGCTTGTAAAGGATTATTGTAGGATGAGTGGCGGGAGTGAGGGAGTGAGTGAGGGAAGGGATTGCGATCGTGTATCATATCCTGTAAGGGCTGATACGGGAGGAATGTTGGTACGGGGTCGTCTCTTTTGCTTCAGCCTCTTGCAAAGCTTCTCCAATGGCGTAATTATTCTATTCTAGGGTATCGTATTTCAAGCCTCGCGTCCCAGCTTTTTAGCTAGTTTCTTTTGATCTTCCGGTGACAGACCCTTTTCGTCCGTTTCTTTCAAGGCCTTTCCTATCGCCAATGTAGTCTTTACTGTCTTACTATCCACCCAAACTTTTCCATTCCTTCCCACGGCGATCTCAAACGAAACACCAGCCTCTCCCAATTCCTCAAGTATCGTCAAACCACCTTGTTCAGCTGGGCGAGCCATCATCATTCGTCTTGCCATTCCGAGAGATATATCGAAAAGCATCCCTCCCTCCAATGGTCCCAAACCTTCTGATTTACCCGTAGATGCTGATACACATTCTAATTCAGGATCCATATGTTTGTTTGCAAGAGTAACTCGTGCATATACTAGCGCGCCCTTTTCAAGCTGCGGTCTGGTTTTCTTCGTAGCTCCTTCGAAGGAGAGAACTGGTAGACTGGCATCTGATGTAAAATCGCTAAGGTTTGCATAAAAGACGTCTCCTGCTGATTTCTTAATGGAAGCAATTACCAGATCCCCTACTGTTGGAATGTACTAAGGGAATGGTTAGCTGCGCCGAAGCATAAGAAGTTTGTGATTTTATCTCTTACTCGACCAGCATTAAATTCAACCCATACTGCATTTTTCCTTGAATCTGTTCGTAGCTGACCTGCTACAGTTGAAGTAATTGTATTTGGAGGAATATGTCTTAACCCAGGGCCGAGCTTCAATGGTAGACTTGGGTGAGAAGGTAATAATTCTGAAGCAATATGATCGCCGGGAAGGACGAATGTTTCTGTCGACATTATGGTATGGTGAACAAACGATTAGCTGGACGCAAATTTCTTTGGCAGAAGGATATCTCAAAATGTAGTTATCGTCGTGAATATTCTTGAGTTTGTTTGTGTATTGATTATATTATTCGAGTATGTTCAACATTCGCTGCAATAGACAAAAAGTTCAGATTTCTCAGCCTTGCGTTTGCGCCTACAAAATGTGGGGGCTATGATGTGGCGCTAGTGAAATTCTCGATGCGATTTTGAAAAAGTAAAAAAGTTCTGGATGGTTTTGATTACATTGTTTATTTACACAGAACTATAACAAACCTTTGATTTTGAGTCAAAATCCTTTTCTACTTCATTCATCAATTTTTTGCCCTCTCCTTTAATCCTTTATAAATCTTAAAATGGCAGCTGAAGCCCCCGCATCAAACGGCACTGCTGGTGAGAGAAATGCCATTGGTATCTCTTTCGGAAACTCCAACAGCTCAATCGCCTACACAACTGTTGAAGATAAAGCTGAAGTTATTGCCAACGAGGATGGAGGTAAGTAACTGAAATGCACTCAAAATCAGATCCGAGCAGGATGGGCAGACAGACTGATTGATTTCGACCACAGATCGTCAAATTCCTACCATTTTGTCGTATATCCATGGAGACGAATATTATGGTCAACAGGCCAAGCAACAACTTATTAGAAACAGCACAAACACTGTTGCTTATTTCAGAGATTTCCTTGGACAAGAGTATGTCTACATCATAAATGCCCCTTTGGACCCCAGGAGTATTCCAAGAGAAAGTCGACTAACATTTTGCCCCGCACCCCGCATAGCTTCAAGTCGATAGACCCTACACACAGCCATGCTTCTGCACACCCTTTGGAGCACGAAGGCACAATCGCATTCAAAATTCAAGATAAAGAGGAGGGTGAACCATCAACTGTCTCTGTCTCTGAGGTAGCAACTCGAGTTATCCGTCGTCTCGCACAATCCGCATCAGATTACACCGGAAAACAAATTAACTCGGCTGTCATCACAATCCCAACAAATTTCTCCGACAACCAAAAGGCAGCTTTGACAAAGGCAGCAAACGATGCAGGTGTTGAGGTTTTACAACTTATTAATGAGCCTGTTGCTGCTTTGTTGGCATATGACGCAAGGCCAGAGGCCAAGGTTGCGGATAAGAATGTTATTGTTGCAGACCTTGGAGGAACTCGCTCAGATGTCGCAGTTATCGCATCAAGAGGTGGCATGTATACCATTTTGGCTACTGCACACGATTACGAATTTGCTGGTGTTCACTTGGACCAGGTCCTCATGGATCACTTTTCCAAAGAGTTCATCAAGTGGAACTCTATCGACCCCCGTGAAAATCAACGCAGTTTCGCAAAACTCAAGGCAGAAGCTGAAGCTACCAAGAAAGCACTTAGTATCGGACAAAACTCCAACTTCAGTGTTGAGAGTTTAGCTGAGGGTATTGATTTCTCTTCTACCATTAACAGACTTAGATATGAGACTATCGGACGCAAGGTCTTTGAAGGATTCAACAGATTGATTGAGGGTGTTGTAAAGAAGGCTGGATTGGATGCTTTGGAAATCGATGAGGTCATCCTTTCTGGTGGTACATCGCACACACCAAAAATCGCATCTAACGTCCAATACATCTACCCAAATGCCACAGTTCTTGCTCCATCCACCAGCCCTACCGCAATCAACCCATCCGAATTGCAAGCCCGTGGAGCTGCTCTTCAAGCATCTCTCATTCAAGAATTTGATGCTCAAGATATTGAGCAATCTACTCACGCTGCCGTCACTACCGTTCAGCACCTCACAAACGCCATTGGAGTTCTTTCCATCTCAGGAGAGACTGAGAAGGGTGTTTTCACACCAATTGTTGCTGCCGAAACTGCCGTCCCAGCTCGCCGAACTGTCGAAATCGCTGCTCCCAAAGAAGGTGGTGATGTTTTAGTCAAGATTGTCGAGGGTGGGTCTCACATCAAGGTCACTAAGCCAGAGCCAAAACCTAAATCCACTGGCGCTAAGGTTGAGGATGCAAACTCTGATGATTCTGAGGATGGTGATAGTGAGGAGGAAGAAGAGGAGCAACGTGAGAAAATCTGGAAGGTCGGAAATGTTCTCGCAGAGGCCGCAGTCAGAGGTGTCAAGAAGGGTAGCAAGGTCGAAGTCATGATCAACATTAGCAAGGATTTGTCAGTTACTGTTACTGCACGCGAAGTCGGAGAGAAGGGAGGTGTCAGAGGAAACCTCGCAGCTCCTTCAAGCTAATTCCACTAAAAGTTCTTATGATGTCAAGATATTAGATCCTTTATAAAACTATAGAAGTATGCGTTATTCTGGTTCTTGAAGATTATAGACAAATTCAATGACAAAAGTTTTAAATCTTGGGCTCTCGCCTTTTCGGGAATGCTGTTCACAAATTTTTTTGACCATGGCGAAAAAATGAGTAGATGTGTTTAACGCATGCATTCCACATATTACTTGCTGTCAGGCCTCATGACTATTCTAGTAGTCATATGGAACAAGAAATAGTACCAATGATGCCAAAATCAAAAAGCAGTACGAAGCAAACATATACAGGGATATATCGAGCTTAACCCACGAGACCCGTGTTAAGAATTATGATCAGTGATAGGATATCGAAGGTGCCACAAAAGACTTCTGACCTCCACACTATCCAGTGAGGCATGTAGGTCGCACGCAGTGCTAGTCATGTTTATTATTGTCATTTCTTATAATGTCATCCCTTCGTACTGGTAGAGAAGACAGGCTTTTGAAGTTATTGAGAAAATGAGTTCGGGTAGTCCTCAGAATTAGCAGCATCTTCACTCAATCCTTTTTCGAGAGTTTTGAAGCACACTTATCAATTGACTTTCTTTGATTTTGATCGTTCTTTGATCGAATTGTAGTTTACTCTGCGGTCAGTCCTAGCTTGGAATATAGCTAGGTATACAGCTTCGTATTTCATGAGAGCATATGATCTTGTTCTTCCTGTGGATTCCCAAATTCAAGTAGTGTTGAAATCATGAGATGCTGTACCTCCTGTACCTTTCGTCAACTACGGCTGGGATGGAGAAATGCGGCACCTTGAACTAGTTTGTTCATACGGCTAATACAGTTGCTAATGTTCAAGACGGCCATTCCTAGTGGGGGGGTTTACTATATCTATCAACACACGTACTGGTTGGAGACGATTTCCTCAAGTCCATGGCATTAGAAAATCTCATATAACTTTTCAAAAATCGACATTCCTCCAGACTTAATCGGAATAACTCTCGCGATGGGCCAAACACCTTCGAAGATATCAAATGGAATCGGCAGACCAACATATGTCACAGGATGTGACGCCGAATTACTTCGTCAAAGTCGATCTGCAATAGAGAAATTCGCCCGAGACAGAGACGATGATTATTTCCCACATTCTTTGATCGTTCGAAAAGCAAACCCTCGGCTTGGTTATCTCTCGGGAAGACTATTTTTTCGTCGACCTTTGACTTTAGATCGCCTAAACGTGTTTAAGCATCGACCTGCAAGTCTTGTAGGCGCCGTCTGGAAACATATCAATCCAGATTCAAAATTAAGTCCTCTTCAGCAAGAGGCAATTGAGAAGTGGAAGGTGATAGATATCCTCAATACCCCAAATCATCTTCACCTCGTATCAACGAAAATCATCCTGGAAAAGTACTTTCACATATTCGATGATTTGTTTTTCAGAGGCACGTTGAATGAATACGTCACTCTAATCACTGCTTTACCCGGCAATAACACACTTGGTTGTCAAGGCCACACGTCCCGAGAATCGAAGGCCATTTACAGAAGAGGTAAAAAAGATGTTATCGAATGTCGCTTCCGGCCAAGGAGCACGATCACCATCTTTATTGGACCAGGAATTGAGCCGCTCAATGGAGAAAAATTGAGAAAGTTATTTGGCATCCTAGTTCACGAGATGTGTCATGCTTTCTTCCACATATACAGTTGTGTTGGACGCTGTTGCAATCATGGATCTTTGGAGCAACTAGGAACCCGTGGACATGGAGTTATGTTCCAGGAACTAGCATTTAACATTCAATTAATGGCAGAGAATAAGGATGTTTTAGGATTCAACTTGAATATGGGTAGATATCACAGTCTTCTTCATGAGCTATGCGACAAGCCGGAATGGAAGGGGCAGATTGACGTAACTAGATGGAGATTTGATGAGGAGAAGTTGACGAGGGACTTGATCGGCTTCAACACCTAGGATTCGACATTTAATCGATCTGAAAATAGTTTTGGGGTGATCATCTATCACAAATGAGATTGGAAACTCACCCAATTTAACACAAATCATTAAAAACATCGTAAATTCTGGAATTCTTTAGAATTCTTCAGCTCTATCTACTTCGTGATTCTCTTTTACGCTCGATTATTCTGATGTTATTCATTTGCCGATCTGCGCTACTACAGACAAGTGTTTTCCATGAATTTATGATACTTCAAACACGCCACGACTTGTACTACTCAGTTATGTACCTCAAGATGAAGCATAGTTTCACACCCAATACTTCAATTATGAGGGAAACCTTTGCATAAATAAATAATTTTAATTTTTTTGAATGTATCTACTCGACATCGCATAACAGTACATACCCTCATGAACTACTTCTTACCAAAGGTTATGAGGAGGCTTCTTTGTGGACAAAACCGACTTTCTTCAAATGCCCCTCTTCTTATTCCTTCTATCAACATCTTCAAAATACTATTATTAT
Source organism: Botrytis tulipae (assembly GCA_004786125.1). Classification (NCBI taxonomy): domain Eukaryota; kingdom Fungi; phylum Ascomycota; class Leotiomycetes; order Helotiales; family Sclerotiniaceae; genus Botrytis; species Botrytis tulipae. The sequence continues at coordinate 258,239 of PQXH01000010.1, forward strand.
ATGACTCTATGATAATCATTGGTCGTGATACTGAATTCAACCACAGACCAAATGTTATTCTTTCATTGAGCCTTTCACGATCGGAGACTGATAATTCTGGAAGTTACATCTCTTTCACACAGTTGCCAAAAGGTATGAAGTTTCTTTGTCTTACTCTTGTCTCTTTGTCACTTAAATTATCTCGAGCGCACCACACAACAGTAGCAGCTTTTCGGAGTTTCTTGGGCTCTCGTCAATTTTGACAAAGGATGTTTAACATTCAAATTGGCACCGTTCAAAGAAAGCTTTGCGCACAAAAGAAAAGCTTGTAAAGTACCACGACCCCGACCACGACCACGATCAACATTTCGACTGCAACGGATTGCCATCACGTACACAAAATTCTCCTAGCTCATTATCAACATTTCGATCAAGACTATTATCAACTCGCCGATATTAGCAAACTCTACTACATAATACTCGAAACGCCATAAGCTTCTACACTTCTTCAATGCCGACTAGAGATCGTCGAGGTTCGTTGATCAAACGCAGGGAACGTACCCCGAGCACAGGTGCAAGTGACTCTGATTCTGATTCTTACTCAGATGATGACACATACACAGCTCCTCTTGAAGACCATGGCTCATGGCTTGCAGACTACCAAGTAACTCGAATAATGTGGCTGGGAATCTCTCTGTTGATTTTGTTCTTGGCCTGGGGATACATGATACCCAATATGGGCCAACGACACCATCACGGAAGACCAACTAGAAGTGCTTATAATGCCAAACTCATCCCCCCAAGCAATGTATCTGCAATTCCATTATTATATAAGGATATCACCTACAATGCTACCAGAAAGGAAGGAGACATATTTCGAGGACGATTTGACACATTTCCAGGCAACACGCTTTTAACTTTCAACAGATTCATTAACGAGATGCCAAACTACCCGCAGGGGCGCCAATTCCCAAAATTGTTTGAGGACGTACAGGCTGACGCTGACAAGATATATCATGAATATATGGCATATTATGATCTGGTTCGTCGACACGCAGAGGACGCAATGATACTCACAAATGCAGTGATAGAGGATTTGACCGAACTCATTTCTGATGTTACACCCGTTAGAACTTCCAATTTCAGAATATGGATAAGCAATCCTTCATATTGGGGATCTTTGTCCAAGGAGCCAATCAGATCAAAATTGATCAGAAAACTATTCATTGAATATCTGAAAGGATTAAGAGAAGGATACATGTTGCCCCGGTCAAACTTGTATCTTGGAAAATCCGTGGGGCTACGTAAAGTCATCGAGATAGGCCAATCTTTATTGCCCGAACTTGAAGCAGCCAACGATGCCAGTCGAGCGCTACGATTCACAGTAGAGTTTGGCATTTACAAAGTCTTGACAGACCGAAATCTAACAAATCCTGACTTTGTACCTCGCTCAGAGATTCAAAGAATACTTTCATTTATACAACGTTCAAGCGACAAATCTGAAAAGGGTCATAGTAATGATACAATCGGTTATATGACCTATTGGCTCGACAATGAATTTGCGGCCGGTGAAAGCGTGCGTGAAGTGGAGATACCCAACTCAGTTCACCAATTCCAGCAAGCGCTAGTCGACATTTTGGAAAAGGTTTCAGAACTCATCAATGATAATCTGGACGAGAGGAGTGGAATTCAAGAACTTTCACCAACGATATGTTACATTGATGCGATAGAGAAGGGACTCAAAGAACTGGCCTTTCATCATAACTTCGAGTCAATATATCCAGGTCATCCAAATCGTCCTATGGCAATTTGGGAGGTTCATAAATGTATTTGGAAACGAGATGTTAGGGGACCTCTGAAAGGGTTGAATCACTGTGGAAAGCTCGAGAGGTTGATAAAGGAGAAGGTGTATTAGGTCTTCTGTAGATTTTTTTGGAGTTCAAAGTGGATTTCTAGGCAAGGTCATGGATTCGAACGGATTGGAGTGTTGAAGCCTTTCACACGCGTGGTTATTTAATTTTACCAATCTCTTGCCTCAATTCTTAGCAGAACAACGTCTCAATTATTTATCTATTTCAAATAAGGGTTTGCACCCGATTAGTCTATCATATCTCGATGTCCAGTCAAATTTTTCCGTAAATTGAGGCCTCGTGATATTGCCCCCAACTCTGCCGAGAGTCCACCTGCATTAGGTTAGCAATCACACCCTAGTGAAATCATTGTAACGTTCTAGATTTGTTCTCTCAATACTTGATGGGTAAATTGGTAAGATTTTGGCAGCTAGGACATCGTTCCCAGATATTTGGTTTCGGATGACTATGTCTACTTAGTTCGCGGATGTATGTGATATATAAATTGATGATGAAATAAGTTTTAAGTTTTCGTATCTGCACTTATTGGAACTCTCCTTGGTTAATGGATGTAGCAGAGAGTCCGACACAATGACCAGAACTATCTTCAAGCTTGAAATAATTTATCAACAAGTGCATTTTATCATGGAATAATCTGGCTAGCCCAGATGTGCAAAGTTACAGAATCGCAGACCTACAGGCCTCCTTCGGCTCGAGCTTCCCTGATCATCCAATTTCGTCGATACATCTCGTTTCTCTCATATGTTTCTAGATTAATCTCCAGGTTCTCCTTTACGAGCCATCCACTTTTCTCATAGAAAATTCGAGCTTGTGGGGTGCTAACCAAACATATTTTCCTGCCTTTCTTATCTGCTATACTCAGTCCCCATTGTAGCAGCATATTTCCTATTCCTTGTTTGTGGTATGCTGAATCGACAAAACAAAGATAAAGAACTAGACGGTAATCAGTGTACGTTAAAACTTGGAAAGGTGTAAAGGTCCAAAGAAATCGAGGTTTCACTTACGCATGTCTTTGTCTGCATTATAATCACGTTTCTTACACTCAACTGTACTCTTCACCTTTTGCATGAATAGATCGAAGTTCATACCAGCAGGTGTCTTCCATCCCTCCTCTATCTTCTTCTTGTGTTGCGCTGTGGCACTTTCATCATCTTCATTTTTTTCACCAAAATCTACTTCTGTGACTTCAGAAGTTTTAGGCAACGACCACCGAGCATAACCCACGATCTTCCCTTCGATCTCTACTTTCCATGTAACTATAGTTTCACTCTGCATTGGGTTGAACAACAACATCACAGCGGTATCATGAGCCCCAGGCTCAGTGTCCCCCCATATAATCGGATATATAGTATCGCTTACTTCAAAAGCCCTCGTGGTGATGGCAGCAAGTTCACGGGCATCTTGAGTTTTTGCAAGTGAAAGGATCGGGTTGGAGTGTGGTGATGACATTTGGGGGTAAACTATGAGGTAAAGAGCATATTCAACGCGATTCAGGTATTGAATGATCTGGTGTGATATGAAAACTGTTGTTGAGGTTCGTTGCAGGAATTGAAAGATAAGCTGATGCCTATCCCCATCCTTCTGGACTGATCCACCAATCACGTCGCAGAATACTCTTTTCTTCACTGCAATTGGGATTCTTCTTCGCTCCACGGTCGATAACCTTGGCTTGCAGAAATTTAGACCTTGAGCGAAATTCTTTTGGCAAAAACGCTCCCAGTTAGTTGAAGCCTCTTCTCTGAGCTGTTCTTATTTTGTTGTCCTGTGTTAAATTTTGTGAAGAGGAGAATCTTACTAGCCAATCACGCGGCGTTCTAGAGGTGGCCAATCACGATCGAGAAATTCTTACAGTAGCGAAATGCGGGGTCATCTCAAGAGTTCGTTAGTTATTGTTAGGGGGCTTCCCGTCAAAAGCATTTGCAAAACTAGTCACTAAAATTAGAATCAGTCTTTTTAGTTGAAGTATCTAACTTTGGTTTATAGTATATCTAATCGTAACTAGGATTCCGAAGCACGTGGTCTAGAGACGAGGAATTATCTCACGATAAAGTCCAAAGCTCCGGACTGAAAGAATAAGAGCTTCTATATGCTGAATCATAAATGTTTCAGAGGCTCCGGGTTAGGTTGAGATTATGATTTTTGAGTTACAGACTAAAAGCATTCAATCTCGCCTTCCACGCCATCAGCGTAATTTTGTGAAGCAAAAACAATAATCACTTCGACGAAGAGTCTATAAATTTCGTGCCATTTTTCCGATTCAAAATTCGTACTCCGGCTCACCCTTTACACAAATGGGTGTTAGGAAGGTAAATTGATTATCCGAAAACTCGCTAAGATACATACTGGACCAATCGGATGAACACAAAGAGAATTCCTTGCCGAATAAAAAACTCCTAGGTACAACTTTTACACAAATAAAAGTCGAAACGGGCTGGCTTCATTCAACGAGACTGTTCTGATAGAGGCGTCGTGTCTCTTTGGGTATTTGTATGTATTTCAAAGGTTTCATTAGCAAGCTAGTTCGACATCTACTCCATGACATGATTAAACTCGACTCGCCAAAGCAGGTATATGAAGATGATAATACGTGCTTTTATAACTCGGAATATCGTTATATCTCTTTTCCTTCGGAGGGAGAGACCATCAACTATTTTCAAGCTATGGCTCGCTCTGTGAACTTGTTAAACATCATATTTAAGCATTATAGAAACTAGAGCATTTCGCTAAGTACTAAGCCCTCATAGAAATGAGACCAATAAAAAAACATATTGAAAGCATTTAAAGTAGTCGAAACCCCAACTTGAGTGACAGGAACAATATATCTTGTATGGCAATGAGGTAAAGTCATCTCAAAATTAATCGTAGGTAATCATGAATTGACCATTCATTTGATCTCTGTGACATTCCAATTGGCTGGAAGACTTGAGCAACATCAGCAACTTCCAGGCCGTAGTTCTATGCCACTGTGGTTGTTCATAATCCCTTGAGCTCGTACTGTATAGTCATACATATCTCTCTACATCTACAAATTTCCTTCTAATTCGCGCGCCCATTATGCTACGGCGCTGTACTGTATCATTGCTACCATAGAATCATTGTTCACACTACGGCATATTTTCATGAATTATTTAAACTATATTTCTAGCAGCGAAAGCGTAGAGATGTTCATTTACATGGACATATAAGGCTTCGTTCAGACGTAGATCGATGTTACTATCTTTCAACATTCAAAAACAATTTTCTTCATTAGTTGTCAAGAAGGCCTCGATACCTTCAAATTAATCATTACACAACATCATAAATTTCACCATATTTTACTTCGGAACATTTTCCTCCGCCTTCAACTCCAAAATAGGAAAAATGAAGTACACAAACTATGGACAACGAATGGATGGTAACATCACGTCAGAGCAACAAATCCATGACAATAAAAAAGTTCTGGAGCAGATATATCTTCATCCATTGACACAGTTTCAGCCCAGCAATTATGTTAATCCGAGCCATGTGGTGTATGACAGCCAGTATCCACGGTGGATCGATCCTTCAACCCAAATCCCTAATCAGAATAACCAGCTGGATGAGGACTATAACCATCCATTGTCTAATGGAACAATTCTGAGAGAATCATATCCAGAAGTACCAAAATCAAATGGTAAGTGTAACTTCTGCTCCGAGAAACCAGATCTTTGAACTAACAGAAAAGTAGCATCCATAGACCCTTGTTATGCCCACAATAACTTGAACAGAATGGATCCTCCGGATCTAATCCAACAGACAAATCTCGAAGCATCAATTGCTCCATCTAGTTCAGCAGCTGGTCAATATATTTCGGTCAATAACTACAATAACAACCACATCACAATGATGGGACATCAAAGCCACGGGAGCCAGAACTTGATCGACAGAAACATGCAAAACACCCAAATCGGAAACCTGAATTTAGATGATCAATCGGATAGTTCAGAAAGCGATGCTTCAGAGACTAGAAAGTCGAAGGATACGGGAACAACTCGGAGAAAGCGCGAACCTTGGACAGCACGTACTGAATCCTCTTATCCACGTGTTTGGATGACTGAACAAGAAATGAAGCACATAGATCCTGATTATGAGAAGAATCCTCGATTGGCCTTTCAAGATATGACGAAAGCCAAGAATGGAATGAAATCTTTCCAAATAGACTGGGATCAAGTAGAGTTATTGAATGAGTGAGTACCCTTTGTGATACCTTTACCTCTATGTGTCATTGCTCTTTGCGAGAAATCCGTCACTAACCCATCTCTAGACACCGTCGGAATACCGCAAATGAGGAAAATGAGCGTATGAAGTGCCACGCTCCTGGAACATACGTTCAGATGTTTGTACCTAAGCTTTACTTTCCAAAAGGTAGACTCCGGGAGTGTCGCGACGAATGGCTTAGAAGAAAGCAAATGGGAGATACTTCTGATTCATGGACAAATCGGATGAGGCGAAAGGCCGACCGTTCGAACTTTAACCCTGAACTAGAGGGTGATTCTGTGCAGTGATCACATTATTGTTCCTGAGAAGTTCGAACACGATGACTGGTAGAATCTCAAATCCAGTCTTGAAGATTTTCCAGAAACAACTCTGGTTGTACATTCAGAAAATGCGAATGTTCAGAACACAAATTATGCCAAATTCCTGAAGGAAGTCGAGAAGCCACACGTCAAAAGATGCGATCCCGAAAGAAACACGGAGGAATAAACAGTATTTGTAAAGGCAATTTTTATATAGTTTTAACAACAGCTGGATGAAAATGAGAGAACAAAAGAAGATTGCCTGCTCAAATACTTCCAAGACACCTCACACAATAGTTTCTAATTCATATCTTAATATAAACTTCCATGCATTTTCTGCCTTTTTCAATGATATAGAAGAATTAATAAAATAGAATTAGAATTAGCGATCTTGTCATATGACCCAATTAATTGAAAAAAATGTATTCAGAGATCTGCTACTCCTTGGTTCTTTGGTTCATAAGACCTTGACTATGAACAACTTCCTTTGAAACTAATTCTTTAATAAATTTATATACTTTAATTACTTGATTTATATTCTAGAAACCCTTTCTTTCCTGCAATCATGTTTACCTTGACATTGGCTGACAATACAAGCAAGAACCAATATTTAGAGCAGACAAAGGCCACAACTCTGAGGTCATGATACGGATATCATCTCACGTGTATTCGCAGGATATCATACCAGTTCTCTACAAAGATAAAATCACTGATTAATAGATTTTCCAAGCTTCTTTTCACTTGACACGATTCTAGATTGAAGAATCTGTCTAAATTCAAGTGAATGAATGTACGAGTAGAGAATCCGCGACTCAGAAGCAAGTGACGCATTTGCACAAAAGAAATATTTTCAAATGGTCTCACAATGATTATCATCTCTTTCTAGCCCTTTTTCCCCAATCCTATGGCTTTTTTGAGTTCCGCCAGTGTCTTTTGTGTGAGTTGGTAATGAAATGGTAGCAGTTATCTATGAAATACATTCACGACAGAGAATAGAGGCTTCACGAGGCAGTAGAGCAGAGAGGCTGGAACAGATACACTAGTCACAGATTACAGATAAGATACTTCAAATGCCAAAATCATTCAATGACTCGGATCGGAACAGCCTGGCTCGCGGAGAATTCTAAGATTGAAAAGCAAAAATTCACCAGAGTTATTCAATACTGGCCAAGCAAATAGCTAAAAATTTATACCGTGCCGTATTATTGTCTATTTGACATATATATATATGTTAGAAGCATGTACTAGGTGCCGTACCAGGTGTTAGTATATCGCTTAAGTAGCGCAGGCGCTAGCGTGCCTAGACGGCTGCTCTATTCATTCACATATTTCATTCACAGTACCAAATGATTTAAATGCACGTCATCTATCTTCTAGAGCACAACTTACGTTTATTTAGGACGTGTATAATAAATCTCATTAAAAGACTTATGAAGTGCTTGGAGATTTCTCCACGAAACCACCAGTCAAACAAGATGAACACCAACCTCAACACGACGAGCCGGAATGGGTTCTATGAATCCGGCATAAATTGGCCAATCGATCAACACACTCTTAACGGTCACATCATAGTAAGAACTCAAGATGACCCAGCATCTAATATCGATAGTGCTCAAAGAAGGCTACCAATCAGAAACTCCCTTGACACAACCTTTAAAAATAATGGTAAGCGAATTTTAAACATAGTAATAAAAATCCTTCAACTAACTACCAGACTCCACAGACCGATCCAAATATAGATCCATGTCATTTGGAATCGATAAGATGCAAAATTCTCGAATCCAAGAGCCTCAAGTCGAAGGACGCCATACCCAAGAAACTGTTCTCTACAGATTTGACCCTATATTCGATGATGAAAAGGGGGGACGTCTTAAAGAACTAGATGGTAAGTATTTTTTTTTCTTTTATTCCAGTCAGGGAATCTAGCTGATTGTCTAAATATAGAGTTAGGCAATTCTTTTGATAGTTCAAGACCGGGTGATCAATCGCCAATACCGCAGCATGCAGATGACCAAAACCAAAGTTTCCAAAATGGAACTGATCTTCTAAATTTGCAAAGTATGCCAGCGTTTGAGTTCACAGAGGATGATGACTGCGAGTATGAAGTTGTAAGTCCAGAAGAGACGAAGCGTCTCTGGGGTATCATTCCTGAAACAGGAGATGGCAATAATGTGCAATCACAAGTTCAGACAACTTTGCCCCTCAGTAATGAGAGACAACCAATTATCTTGAGTGATAATAATAGATCATATTATCATTCAAGCAATGGCGACTTTGGACAAAGCTTTTATGACACCTGGGATAGAAACGTTATCGGTGATCGGATGGCAGGTTTATCAGGAAGCAACCAAGAGAATATTATCGGGAGTGGGCTATTAGCTACAGAAATCTCAAACGGATTTGAGAAATTGTGCAGTCAATACGGAATGCCTTACCTCACTGATCAAATTCCAGAGTCCATCGAGCCTTCACAGTTTCCCCAAATTCACACTCAAATCCCAGATTATCCACATTCAGACGGGCATTGCAACTACATGCCTCGAAAGCGAACCCGAAACCATGGCGCAAAAACTGAGACCATACAAGCCGATGGTATGAATGTTGCTGGGGACTCATCGGATCTGGATGGCAGATATGAAATGGATGAGATCAATCGAGGTTCTCACACCACCACCAAGAGAAAAAAACTCGCCAAAACCAAGAACATTTCTCAGCCACGAGTCGAGCAACCTTCATATTGTATGTCTAGAGTAAATGTGTCGTTGGAAGAGATGAAGGCCATAGATCCTGACTATCATAAACATCCCCATAAAGCATTTTTCCCCGAAAGAATGAAATTCTCGCAGCAGGCTGGGCTGAAATCAATCTTGTTGCCCACAAGAATGATTAATTTACTTAATGCGTAAGTTTCCCAGGGAATTTATTAGATATTATTACTAAATGAGACTAGAAACCGTCAGAAGGCCAGAGAAGAAGAGAGGAAGAACTTTACTGGACGAAAAATTCCTCGAGACTTCAAGCTTCGACCCGTCAGACACAAAGATTTTGCAGCCTTTCAAGAGGCACGAAGAAAGGAAGAGGAAACCAGATCTTATGAAAACAGGCAGAGAAGGTTTGCAAAGTCTAGATTTTAAAATTTTGTACGGAACGATATTCCAAAAATTAGTTATATTTATTTCAAAATTGAATTGAGTCTTTTCAAACCTCATAAGTTCACAAAAAATATCATAAATACTACTTACATATCTGAAAATACAAGCCGAACATGTAGAGAGCGAATAAATGAGAGCGGGTCTTGAAAGAGACGCGCATAGTAATCCCTAAAATGCGAATTACCTCAGTGAATAGACTATACATACCACTTCTTTCGTTGAGTAGCTTTGTAACATCACATATATTTATATCAAATTGCAAGTGATTAGACGTGTTGACCGGGCTTGAACTGGTGTCAGAGATCTCTATTAAAATTATGCAAGCCCTATAATCTATCTACATACTAGTTAAAGGTCCCAAGATAGGTCACTCGCCTCGTCGATAGACTATCCGTAGGTTAGCTGTCGAGGCTATTATTTGCCCCGTGAGTAACCGTTTCGCAGCTTGATTACCTATATAAGTTTCCATCGATATCTCTCCTCTAAGTGAACCTGAAAATTGTGAGAACCGTGAAAATCTATCTCAAAATATCTCTCATATGACTATTGACTTGGAATGAGGTTCCCATTTCGTAAGAAATGAAGAGTTGTGAACTTGCGGAAATTCGTCACAAAGCTCTTCATGTTAAAAAAGAAACCCGACACGGAGAACTATGGAGGTCTCTGATATATATATGGGCAAAGCATAACTTTTCAAAAAGGAATGCTCATTGCGTTGTATGCATGGTTCAAAGAGATTTTTTAAGAAAACAATGAATAGATTTTCAGACAACTAGAAACTTCAGAAAAAGTTCAATTATCGCAACTACTAGTTCTATAGCCTAGGGCTAAACCTTGCCCACCCCTTCATTTGGTAGCATCAGCACATTCACTAAATGTTTCCGTAAACAATCCTTTTTATGGCGTAACAATATGCCAATGATTATCAAGCATCGACCGTACGAGTAGTTGCAATACAGCCAAAAGCATATACGGTAACTTTTCGACGCGTTACATGCAGCAAACATAGATAATGAACCGACGCGTGACAGAAGTAACACCGCGAACCAATTTATTGCTGTATCGAACAACGCAGACAATGTGTGCAAGCCCCCTTGGGCCGTCATTGATTACGTCGCGGTTATATGGTGACAGTACAAGGACTTCTAGAAACGGTTTTTGATGAGCATAGAAATAATACAAAAGCATCGCGCTCATGCGGAGTTTGACTTCCTCAAAACTTCATCATATCTCCAGTTGTTCAAGACATAACATACTTTGAGGAACAGATAAACATCATACTTGAAATCATATAACCATTAACTTTAACAACCTTTTCAACTATTCTTTGACAGCTTCATCCATGTCCGAATTTCCAGACAAAGACGCAATGGCTCGTTCAGAGCAGACATTCGAGACCATGAAGGAGGTTGATGGAAAAGCTCTGAACGAATCAAAGAGAAGCCCAGGATCCATGCCTGAGCCTGCGCCTGCAACTGCATCCACCATCATCGACGCAGAAATGGATCTATATACATCTTTGCATGATTTTGATGGCGCGACAATGTTCGATGGTGATTGGACGGGGCAATTACCCGAGGACATTGATCAATTCAACGCGATTGATCCAAATTTAGATCTGAATGCTTTCCCTGTCACTATTAACGAGCAGCATCCGATTTTAACATCGTCCGCTTCTGCGAATGAGCCAAGCATTGAGCCAAATACCGCCGATGCTCCACCAGCCGATAATCCAAGTCATGAAAACTTCGGATCGAGTCAAGAACAACAAGTTGATTTCTTGAATACCTCAAATGAAACTATTAAAGAGGAGATCAATTCATGGTATGCCAATGCAGTGGCGACCCAAACAAATTCTGATGGGCTTCCCGAACAATATGTAGAAGGAAGAGTCCCTGAATTCAACCAAGAAGATCAACCGATATTGGATTCTTTTGGACCAGCTATCGCTGATGAAATCTCCGCGAAATATCCAACCCAGAATGGATTGAACATGGCTGGTTCTCAAAGTTTGCAGGCTCCTACTGCCCAGGATGCCGTGCTTCAAGGTTCGGAGCAATTAGGCGGTACGAGTCATACGAATAGCTTCGAAGACCCAACTTCCAGTCGCGTTCAATTCAGAGATGATCCCACGACACAAGATGAATTGGACTCGTTGGTCGAATGGACTGAAAAGAAGTATTCAACGAATAGTCTGAATTTGGATCAATACGATGAAACCTTCCTGTCAGCGCAAAGACTACTATCGTCGCCAATGAACCATGATGGACATACCGCAAGCAATAATCCTCGGTCGGCATTTCAATCATCGATTAAGATTCAGGAGTCAGCACCTTTTGTGACCGTCCAACGACCAGAATTTCGTCAAAATCAAGCTGGAGCCGCTCAAGATAGATTTGAGCACAATTCATCAGGTGGCCGAGGAGAATATGATGAGTATAGTCGGGTCATGCAGATGCAGAGTGGAGATGATTCGACACATGCCCGACCACCGCATCGAAATCCTGATCCATCGCATGGAAATTTCGACACGGCTTACGCCCCAAATCCCTACCCTTGTCTTCAATCATTCGGCAACAATAGCCTCGGAGCCAGAATTGAGATGCAACGAGTAGGCAAAGACCCTGCCGGTATGGAGAATAGAGTCGATAATACCGACAGTCTGGCTCAACGTAGTGGAAATGGCCAACGTGGTAAAGCTAGCCAAGGTTCAAAGAAACGAGCCGACTGGGAGACGCGACCTGATGCGGCTAGACCTAGAGTTCGAATGACTGAGGAAGAATATCACTGGCTGCGACCAAACGAGGGACCACGTGACGTGTTCGAGACTCAGAGAAGAAAGGTCGCCGAGGAGAGATTGAAGGACGAGGCAGATGCCGACGCACTTGAAAAGGCGGGGATGCCTAGGCCTCGACCCAAGCAGCAGAAGCCATTCAAGGGGGGTATTCACATCGAGGTGTGGGAGAAGGATCAATTGAATAAGTAAGTCCTTACCGTGATATTATGTACTTCATGAATGACATATGCTAACTTTTATGCTCTAGTCGCCGTCTTGCACAGGGCAAGACAGGTCGTGATCTTTTCTCGGAAAAGCCCAAGCTCCGCGGAAAGAGAAAGGGTCGCAAGATGTCAGAGTCAGAACCACAACCAGAGTCAAAGAAACAAAGACTCGAGCAAAGTGACCGCTTCCAACCACAATCGGGAAATAGAGAAATGAGTGGGGGGATTATCAACGGTGGATATGGCAGCTCGATGGCTACAGAAGACGAATTTAATTATGGAATCAGTAGCCGCCCATATTACTCTGCAAATGCTATGGCTAGTCAGATGAACCAGGGAATGACCAGCAGCGGACCTATCCACAACAGTTACATTAACAACCATTATGGCGACTATTATGGGAATAATTATGGCAACAATAACTATGCAGGCAATCATTATACGGAGCCCTTTTTGGGAGATGGTCTGATAGGCTCTGGAGTGGCACAAAATGGAGCCTTGGGCTCAATGCCTCCATCTGTGGGCCAAGGTACTCGCCCTGAATCTGACGGAGAACACCAAACTAGGGCGGTATACAGCCATAACCAGCACCCCGAATTGTTCCATGGTCGACTCGAACAAAAGGCTACAGCCAGCCACGGTAGGAATAGTGTTCCACCTCCACCATACGTGGAATCAGTCCAACACTCCACGGATTTCCCGCCTCATCCTCCACAACGTCCAACTGCGCCAATGTATGGTATGAGAACATCGGGAACTAAAGGTGTTATGAATACTGCAAATGAATCATCGGCAAATGGTGGTAATGGCGTCCCACCACATCTAGCTGGACAAAATGCTCAGGTCCCTAGACCGATTTATCACCCGTATCAACTCGGAGGATTGCGATCGATTCCTGATAGCTTGATTGATCCAATGGTGCAATCTCAGGCTCAATTTCCAATACCTAGTGTTGTGGGTGCGCAAACTGGAGAGCATACCCTCAACAACTACGAGTGCGATGAGAAGTTCGACGACTTCGGCACCCAGGAAAGAAGAGAGCACTGAGCATGGAAGGGTGGAGATAATCGGGATACACGACGGACGCTGATATACGAGATGACAAAGTTCTCATCAGATATCTCGCAGGTGACTCTTTACTCTTTTTAATTATGAGTTTTCAGCTTTCTTCACTTGATGATACCCAATATGCTGTATGTTTCCTGATATTTTCGTGGCCGATATCGAGAACGTGCTGATGGGAACAAGATACCCATGGAGGTTTCGTGTTTATAGCGACCCTTCCGTACTAACTTTGTGGGGGTTTACTTTTAGCAAGACAATAAAAATCATAAAATGATAGGAAAAGATGCCTGCTGACATGTGAGATAACATCGTGAACCGACATTAACATGAAGTCCCACCAGGGTACAGTGGTCTTGAAAAGTTTGTTTGATGAATCATGGTTTGTTAAGCTTATGAAAACGATCTGTATGGAAATGTACGGCAAGTACCTTCAAAGTGTTGTTTATTACACATATTCAGTCAAGAGCTTTTAGCATACAGAGATCTGAAACAGACAGAACGATTTTCATTTAGTGTTCTCTTACTTCTATATATACATTAAAGACCTCGGGCGTCATTGAACTTCATCCAAAGGATTCAATTTCCTCGGAGGAACTGTTCAACTGAGCTTCGATAAGAACTACTTTGTGGCGTGTTGTCAACTTCGCCGAGCACGCAAGAACATTCCCTCTCAGAGTGAGATCTTAAGTCTCAAAGTATACAACTGCTAGAGCTATCTAGACCGTACTTCGGATACCAGCCCGACTTCTACTGTCGGTGGAAAGATTTCAGGTGAACTCTTGATTTCAATAACTCAAAAAACTCTACACACACGTGCTTGCGCCCCGAACCTACATCTTGGTGACATTCAACAATTGAGCCCCATCAAACCCAACGCGATTACGATCGACAGCTTTATCAAGATGTAAGTTCGCATCTAAATCTGCCATCATGAAGTAGACATGGCGCATACAAAGCCGAAGGAAATAGAAACACAGGAAACCAAGTTGAAGGAAATAAGGCATTCTGGGATACCGACGCATGTCAAGAATTTGCAGTGGACGGACTTCCACTAAACCACAGTTGAAGTGGATGAAACATATCGCAAAGAAATTTATTATTTGAGGAGCCACCACTTACCTTGCTACTTTTTGCGGGAAAAATAAGATTCCACGTCCAGCAATGAACGAGGACCATGAACGAAATTAGAGACTTATCGTACAACTCAACGACAAATGCTCGATTCCAAAGGATGACGCCTTACTGCATGGGAAGCCTAGAGGATCAGCAAGCACTGTGCATGCATCTTCTTGCACATAAATTGTCTGACATCCCCCCTTCGGCCCCTATCTCGCCTTTTCTCCTGGCTGCTTCCCCCGAGCAACGCTTCACCTCGACTTCAACTTCGACGCTTCCAAATTGCCGGTATACGGCACACCACTGCCTATTCCCCTCCACCTTATTGTTCTTTCTCCGGATTCAGCAACTCCTTCTCCGGCGACGTTAGGTATTGATTTCATTATTGTGGCATCTATCTCCTACTTAGAATCGAAAGGCTATGAGTGGTGTCTAGGTGGCTAAAAATTGGTAGTGCGCGATGAATTCTTCGAGGGACCCTCAGCAGAGGTGCTGTTCATCAAATAGCACACGATGAGATCGTGTTATTTCATGGAATACTCATGGAACACAAGGCGAATTGGGTCAATGAGTTGTCAGTCCCGTCGTTCCAGTTGTTGATAGCAGGCCTGAACGTTGCTAGCATTAAGGGATCGAGCGCGGACTGTTGATAAGATAAGCCCTGGTGGCCCTAGCTTGTGCTGAGTCATCAATCCTCATTTTCATTCATAGTTTCCTCGACAAACAAATCCTCTTTGACATGCACGACACTGCTTGAGATATCGATCCAAGTCATGCTTTTGAATTGAAATCGTTGTTGTTGAGGAATTAATATTGATTACAGTCATCGGTGCCTACACTGAGTGGTGATGAGCTTGCCATTTCCATTGATACTCCATTTGCTCGTTGGTGTGGGGTTGAAAGTCGAATCCCAAGGAAGTGAGTGGCAGCTGAAAACCATAGCTATCATGTTTGGTTGTAACAATCCGTTACTTTTGGTTCTGTTTTCATTCATATATCAGCCTGGTTGTCTAGATTTGTTAAGTCAAGGAGGATTACTTGGCATCCGCAGACTTGCCACAAGGTTTAACGCTTACAACTGGACAAGCTTTTCTTTTCAAGTAATGATTGAATGACGGATTCGCCTTGAAGTTGAGGGGCATATCAAAATCAAGTGTATCTTGTGCGTTGATTTCTTTCTTTTTCGATAGTCAGCGAGAATGTTTATATCGAAAGTACGAATCGCTAGAATCTAGAAGAGATGATCCTGAGTATGATCGTTTCCATATTGCTGAGGCAGTCTAGAACAGATTTTTAGCTAAAGCAAGAGGTTTTCATAATGATACTTATTTGCGTCGCAGACATCGGACTGGTTGGGAAACCAACTAGCATTTTCAATTCAATATCTTGATTGAAAAGTCACAAAGGTCTGCATATTGATGTAAATGCACTATTTGTATTAATCATAAAAATGCTACATACGGCTTTCTTCACTGAACTAAATATGCAGCATTCACACTGAAAGGGAGTACAGTGCGTTCCGTGAACTAGTACGCTTTTTGAAATCCCATGAAAAATCTTAAAGCAAGTGATAAAGCTAACTCAAGAACATTGGGAAGAATATTATTGGGTCAACTAATGTAGTTGAAATTTATACAGACTTTTCACACGGTCTTTGGTTGGTTTGCTGAGACAATGGACTGCAGTTCTCTAAATTTTTTGCAGAATCAGTGTTTTGTCATGGATAGATTTGGACTTACTGAAATAAATTGCCGATTCGTCAGCTAATATTGAGAATTCACTCGGACATCACCAAGTCACACAATTTCATTGCGGTCTCTCTACCTGCTACGACTATTCTTACCCCTTCTCTGATGAAACTTACTTCTACGACCGCTTTCGATGTTATTCTATCACTATCCAAACTCGTAACATACGCATTTATATGTCACCGGTTATACTACATGTCATTCGCCGCTTTCATTCCTGGCCGACTTCCCATCCTTTCAAACTGTGCCATCATTCAATCTTAGAAAATACGGCTTGTGGTTTGGCCTATGGGTGATACTGTATGAGATTAATATCATGATATAATTTTTTCGAATAAAGAGTCACATGAAGACTATATGACTGCAAATTTGTGAGAGCGCAAGGACAATATTTGAACAATTCAGTCATTATATGCACAGTGATTCCAAATAATCGCCAGCAAAGTATGATTTCGAATCATTGAGAGGTTGAGTCACAAATGCCTAAGTCTCATTACCCTCAAGATTTTCCATTAGTAGCTTCAGATCCCCGCCTTCTTTTCATTCTCACATACATTCTACTCAACTTTACAGAAAACAAAAATCGAAAGAGAGATTAACTTAGCTACGAATCCTCCAACATTAAATAGCGAATCCAGAAACTCAAACCTCTACAGATATCAACGTCAACGCTTTCTGGTTCAATTATATCAAGAACTTTGTCGACGACTCTTGCGGATAAAACTCAAGATGTATTCCTCACATACCAATACCATGCTTGCTATTATCTGCCTTCTTCCCCTCTCGTTAGCTCTTGCAATAGATCGCTCCGAAAGCTCTCCAAACACGATTGGAAAGATTTACTCGTCTGCCACATCTACGAATCTCACTCCCAGGCAAGAAGGCTACAAGTGGTGCCATCCAGAACATCCCGGAACATGTACTATTTCATACATCATCGATTTAACGAAGCCTCATCCAATCAGCATCCAAGTTACCGATAACAATTGCGATGACGCACTCGGTGGTGCAAGAAATCTAGACATAGGCTCCACTCTTGCGGATTTCGAAACAGATTCCAGACGAACAGATCCGGTTACAAAGTTTACGATTAAAAGTGTTGTGAATGGTAAGCCTGAGATGAAGGCAGATGGAAAGGAATTATCCTGGCATCCTCCTGCGCGTGCTGATTCAAGGACAATTCATACTGCACCTTTTGATTGTCACATGAGATAATGTCTGATCTTGATGTTGATGGTATTCATAATGATGCGGAAGTTGTGTTGTATCTTAGGAATCTAGGGTACATCAAGATGATCTATGATTAGGTAGGTAGCTAGTGGTCGTCCATCATAAGAATCAAACTCGTTGCTTTTCACATTTCTCGTTTTTAGTAAATTTTTCTTCAGCTGGATCATTTGAACCACCCTAACTGTGATTTCTGCCAATTCTCGACTATATGGATATGTGAAGTCTTCATACTGATGGATTCGAAGATTAGATACACAAAACACTCATTCAATACCTTTTCTTCTTTCCTGGCAATTCCAAATTGCACCATCAACCAAGAACATGGCCTCCCAAGTCTTCAGGCCAAACAGCACGGAATTCTTCCTGACCAGGCGGCGTATAATCAATTTCTCCATTCACCATTGGGAAAGCGACCCCTATCAATTTATTATTAGACTGACAACTCAGAGCTCTTGAATGTTCAGATCTTTCAAATCGTTGAAGTAAAATGAAAGAACAGAAGCTCACCTTAAGTAGGATTGATCAATGAAACCTGATCGAACATTGAGAATGCACGAGCAGTGGCCCAGTCATCTAGTTTTTCCCAACTGTTACATGTGTGCCAACTATTTCTATTAGTCTTAGTATCGGAATGAATGGAAACGAGGGAAAATTGATGATTGATTGTGGAAAGACACTTCCAAGAGTATATATTTGCAAAACGTCGACTTGTTTTCGGTGAAGGACCCTTGACATGGCAATGCAACTCGGAGGCGTGGTATGAAAACTTGATGCCATTTCCAGAGGCCGGTGCGCATTTTGCTAGAGAAGACAATTCGGGGCAGTTTGGTTGGATGCAATTACAGTTGCCCACTTTACAAGCGCTATCAGGTCTTGTTGGTGGTTTCAATGCCAAACTCTTGACGTATCCTGAAGACGTGTCGCCGGCTTTTGCTGGTATTCAGTCATATTTGCGCCGTTCATATCAGGTGAGATGATTGGAGAAGAACTACCTCCCTTCCACACTTAGCCCCTGAAAATCGTTTGAGTAGACTACTGGGCTTTGTCCAGCAGTATACAATTACTCCACTGGCAGGATCAAAAGAGCAACGCTGACTTCGGCCATATCTCTAGGGAGGACTAATTTTCGGACTACCAGAGTTCTTCTTCGACATCGCCCTGTTCTGGTATGGTGAAGTTGACTCTAGCAGAAGAAAAGTTTCCCCGAATTTCCCTGGCAATGGAACCCAAAACGGCTTACCAAGCTGGTCATGGATGGGATGGACTGGCCATATACGTTTCCCAGTAGACTGCGAATTTGAATCGATTAAGTCCTCTGATCTCGATGGATTTACTGAACCTGTAACTGGATGGTACATCATAGAAACCCCCGAATCAAAAACAAGACGTAGAATCTCTTCCCAGTGGCATCAATACAGAACTGGTGTGATCGAAAATGATGTCGGATGGGTGAAGAAGGAATACGAACTAGGTCCACCGCTCGCGAATGGATTTTACCGGTCAAAAGATCTCCGCTCTCATACTTATAGCCACGAATCACAGTCGGGACCCACGTTATACTGGTATACGCTTCCATCCGTGGAGCCTCAAACTTCTCCACGTATCCATCCTCAGACCCAATATTTGTACTGCGAAACCACCCGAGCATTCTTATACGGCACAACCGACAAACTCTGCGACCACCGCGACAAATATCGTCTCCAGCTCATCGTCGACGACGCAGGAGTCTTCGCCGGTGGCATCACCCTCGGAACCAATCATCTCCGCGACAGTAACCGTCTACGAGACGGTTTCCCTACCACAGCAGACTCCAACCACATGGAATTCGTCGCTATTGCGAAAGGATGGACGTCGATGTTCACCGAATGCAAGGTTAATGAGAAGATTGGTCTTGGGGAATATCTCTCGAAGTATGAGGTGCCGGATGGGGAGGGAGAGGAGGGGGATGAGGAGAATGTGAGGAAGTGGAAGGAGGAGAGAGCTGCGAAGGAAGATTGTGTTTTTGTGCTTTGGGTTGAGTGAATGCATGGGGTGGCGTTTAGATTGGGGACGGGTATTGTTTTAGAAAAGGCTTGAGAGAGGGTAAGGGAGAGGGAGAAGGTAAAGTTGGTGTTAGGATGAATGATTTTGAGATGTAGGAAAGGCAAGGAACCAAGTCACCGGCTCTTTTTAGCCAGAATATTGAAGTGGCCGATTCGAGGAATCGACATGCAGGCTGCTTTCATCGACAATACTTAATTGTTGTGTTTACAAGCGACATCCAAACAGTGACGAGAATCTTTCCCAGATTTTCCCACGCGCTGAGGCAAGCACTGACGAGGATGTTTCCCAAGTCTATCGTAGAGCTGAAAATGAAGATTTATCGCAGTCGTACAAGAGAGCGGGAGATGAGGATGTCTCTCAGGTACACGAGCGTGCTGAAGATGAGAATCTTTCCTAAGTCTACTAGATGCTATACTTGACAACCAGCATCATTTTCCTCTCAAAATCCTAAGCACAGACTCGATAAATGTCGAAGCTAGATTTGGGATCCTATGCCATGTAGATGGTGGCTATTAACTAGAACTTGTGAAGTAATTCAGCCTCGCGGAGGATGATAAGTTTTTTGTATCTTGGGATATTGTAGTGGTGAGAGGCTCAGTGTCGGTATTGATTGAGTGGAGAATTCTTCCTAGTCCAGATACATGCCATTGTTTGCCCCAGAACCTGTTTAGTTCAATCAACACATGGCGCAATCCTCCGTTCTATACATTGTTTGTGCTATCTCATCCTCCTTATGGTGAATTCCCGGAATGGGGTGACACTTTGACATGACTCGCCAGTGAGTAGTATTAGCATCCCTCATATGACTGTAATGAATCGACCGCTTATATTCTTTAATAAGTTCTTACACTTTGAGAATTTCCGCACTGCCTTCCCACATTGATATACTTCAGAAATATCCACACCACAATACTGGTACCATATCAAATCTGCCCACGACGAAACATCTCACAGGCCACAAGTCGAAAGCTGCAAGTCGAATTCCACATCGCCTTTCTACTATCAACTAGTATCACAATGCTTTTCCAAGTATTCATTCTATTCATTTGCCTCTTTGTCTCCAACAGCAGCTCTGCTCCACACCCTTACAACCCTGGCGCACTCATTTCATCCACCGATGATGCCAAGTCGGCCGAGATTGCCGTTCGTGATCTTTCCACGAAAGATGTACTTTGTTGGTATGGTACTGTACCACCGCTTGTGAACTCGTGCACCTACGTATACGAGATACTTCAAGATCACGAAGGTTTCAACTTTTACGTCTGCGATAGAAATCTCGATGCCAATGCAAAGTTGTTGGTCCAACTTAATTTAGGATACAACATTGACACCAAAATTGATACTCGACAAACGCCTTTACTTCACAACATCTCAGTACGAATAACCAATGATGCTATGAGTAACTACCCTTCCTCCGTTTGGTACAACCGCTGGTTCGTCCTTCCAACTATAACCTCGAAAGCGCCGGATGGTCGATTGATTGGTTGGCAATCATTTGATAATTGCGAAAGAACTCTGGTAAGTAAATTATATTTCAACCGTGGCATTGCTTCTGGATTGCATCTTCGTTAGCCTCCTAACCTGCACAAAATTTCCCTTTTCTTTAAGGAGACGAACTAACATTTCTGGCTTCTAGGGAAACAGATACGCAGGAATACCATTCTATTAAAGCGGTTTTGGTGTTATTTGAGCTTAAGGGTGCCCCGCGGTTGCGCAGATCGTGACCATTTTGCGATGCTTTTATGCAAGGAGTTTTGCGAAAAGATTACATGGATTTTCATAGAAAACTAGCATGTAATGAAAGACGCAACATATTTACTTGACGTCAATCGTACAAATATACTTGGAAATACCATGAATGAATCATGATGCTACAGACATGTCTCTCCGCACGCATGCAACCCCCTCGAGTTTCTAGACTAATCTAAAATCAGAGCATGGAAATTTTCGATCCATCATAATGGAAACGTCAGCTCATCAACTCATAAAAATGTTTTACTTCTCATTAGCACGTGCCACAAATCACCCCTGAGTTATCCCCACCTACAAACCATCTCCTCGGTATATATCCACTAATAAAAACCAAACACATATCATTTTCGTCCTTCTAGGCAGCGAATCTGCATCTATCTAGATCCTCTGCACTCGACTAATTTATTATCCGAGATTTCATGACTGCATATAGATGAAATACGCCCCGTGCCAAAACATACTTCTCAAAATATAGGTATTTCAATATCCAACCTGACTCATACAGTAGGAGATTAACTGTAAAGTATCCTATGTGTGGAACTTGTTTCATTCATCCCGTGCATGTTCACATCCCGCTTATCGTTGAATAGGTATGGTAAGGTGTCTTATGTCTCCATCCGGAAGTCGAATCCACATTCCGATTAGTGGGTCAAGTGGAAATACTAGTGGATTTGAAAAGTGCTGATCTACGGAGGTTGACAGCGTAAGTATTGTAAAACACACCAAAAAGCGACCGAGCTTTTCCCCATTTTTATCGTTTTGACCAATCATATCATTACACTGATTGAAAATTTATATGGTGAATTCCAAGTAGTGAAAGTATTATAAATTTATTCTGATTCTAACAAAATCACTCAAATTCATCAAATTTCATATTTTTCTTTTCAGAAATGCTATTCTAATTCTATTTAGAACCTATTGAAAGCTTTAAAAGCTTTAAAAGCTTCAAAATTATAAAAGTTGAAAAAAGGAATGAAAAAGAATGAAAAGCTTCAAAATTCGAAAATTTGGGGGGATAGTTGAATATATAATAACATTAGTAAAAGCGGTATTGGAATTTCGTAAAACAGCAACTTTTATTAAAAATGGGGCTTACAATACTTACCCTTCCAACCTCCGTATTACACAGTTGATCTATCATTGTTTTTGGAAATTTCAGAAATCTTCGATTGGTCTTCACCGAAAAGTAATTCGTTCAAAATCATATCATGGAGGTAGATAATGAGCTAAAGGTTCCTTCCCCTAATTCATATCTCGTTGAGGAGCTGGGTTTATATGTAGATGCAGGAGAACTAGAACTAGATGTGAGTTATCTTCCAGCTAATGCTCGGGTATGAGAATTGATCAATTTCAGTCAGAAAATGAGGCTGATTCTGCTCTTGGTGGAATGAGTTTGAGGTGATTAATTCTGATAACGAAGGTTTAAACTTGATTTAACGATACATAAGGAGCTCTAACTTCACAGTCGAATCGGAATTTTATCGTCATATTGAAGAGAATGGAAGAACGTATCATCGTTATAAATATGGCCGTAGGTGATGATCGATGAAAGTATATTTCTGTCAGCGGCAACTAATGATTCATGGGACAGAATATCCGCTACCGAATGATGCAGTAAGTTCTAGTGCTATTTTGTGGAAATAGCATTGGCTGATATTTGCTACACTCAGCTAGAACAAAATAGACTTGGTATGTATTCACATATCATTCATGGCTGAGATAGCTTGTCCTGATGATTCTGTAGAATTTCAACACAGATTTCTACGCAAGACCATCGACGGAAAGTTATTTGTATCGCCAATCGACACGGATCGACCAATAAATGTGTTGGATATTGCTACCGGAACTGGTATCTGGGCAGTTGAATTTGGTAATTTCTTGAATCTTGAGATGGGATATCTCTGACAGCACCTCTAACAATGCGTAGCAGATGAATATCCCAAGTCAACGGTAATTGGGACTGATCTTAGCCCCATACAGCCGCATTAGTAGGTATCAGAGCTCCTCAGATTTTAATTCTTTGAAATATTTACCCAGAACTAGTATCCCCACGAACTGCTCATTCCGAATCGAAGACGCTGAAGATCCATGGAAATTTGACGATTTAAAATTCGACTTGATTCATGGCCGCGCCCTGTTATCCTGCTTTCGTTCTCCGAAAACTGTCATTGCATCGGCATTTCAAGCTCTGGCACCTGGAGGATACCTTGAACTTCGAGATCCCATCTTTCCTTTCAAATACGCATCGCCGCCACCGGAGAATTGTGCACTGGTAAAATGGAATAATATGATAGTAGAAGCCTCTACAAAAGCTGGGCGTCCTTGGACGAATGGAGCACATTATAAAAAGTGGATGGAACAAATTGGGTTTGTTGATATTGTGGAGAGAAAGGAATATGCACCAATGAGTTCATGGGCAAAAGGTCAAAGAAATAAGGTCTTAAGCGTATGGGTACAGAGGAATATTTTAATGGGCCTGGAAGGTTTGAGTATGGCACTTTTCACAAGGGTTTTGGGAATGGAAAAAGAAGAGGTGAATGAGCTTTTGGTAGGTGTGAGAGCAGATATTGAAAATACTAAGATACATTGCTATTCTGAAGGGTACGTAATAGCCTGCTGCTGGGTATGTCCCTTTTACTAAATGGGAATGATGAGCTAACATGTCGTATTAGGGTTCTGGTGTATGGGAAAAAACCTTGAAGGAGCTCATTTGTGGAAACCTGATTAGTTTTTTGAGAATTTGCAATATAGGAGACATCATCTTCAGTTGATTTTCGACGGATCTTTCGCAGTTTGCAGTCTGAAAAACGACTAGTGAACTAACAGCTTTTAGTTTAAGGATATATACATTGTAACATCGAGTAATTCTTAATCGTGTTTACTTTTGAGCTGCATGGTCTAGTATCAATATCTAGGTTTTCGTCTGTATCCACGGGGTTGTTAGAATGGTTCTTCATTGTAGAGATGTGAAGAACGGGTCTGAACGTTCCGAGAGGGTAAGGTTCGCACTGATATACCGGCCTTTCTTCACTTTCAAGTACACAATTATTCTCATTTCTTCCTACCCAAACTCATTCTCATCATTCAATACATCTCTTCCTCTTCTAAACTCTTCCGTCTACCCTTTCAACATGTACGCTCAACCCATTATCGTCCCCTTTCCCCAAATCATCACCTTCTCCGTCCCTCCTCATCTCCCTCAACATATTAGATCTTCTCAATCGAGGTATGGTATCTTTGCATGCCCCCTTTATAATTTCTCCTTCGAATAGTGTATGTATTCTCTCCAGTGGGACATTCTTTGTCTCCGGGACACAAATAACCGCATAAATCGTCATCAATATACAACAGCCGCCAAAAAGCAAAAACGTTCCATACGTAATTCCGCTTAGCATGAATGGCGTAATCTTCGAGATGATAAAGTTGAATAACCATTGAACTGCAATAGCAAGTGCCATACTAAAACTTCGTAGATGGTTGGGAGAACATTCAGAACTGAGAACAAATGGAATGGGTCCCCAGCCGAAGGAATAAAATACCACAAAGAGATAGACGCAGATAATTGCGAAGATGGAATTCCCGTTCAAGGGTGCTCCATCAACTGGAGGATTAACAGCTTGGTTTATACCAATATAGAACATAGCAAATGCTTGTCCTAACCCTCCTACAATCAAACACCATTTTCTTCCTACTTGCTCTGTCGCAAACATGAGTCCTAAGGCGGTAATGCAAACTTTCACGACGCCGTAGATTCCAGTTGCAAAAAGTCCCGCAGATGTACCTTTCAAACCAACCGTTTCGAAGATTTGTGGAGAATAATAATTGATACTGTTTGTGCCGGTCCACTGTTGCCAAAACATGAGGATTGCACTTAAAGAAACAGCGTAGAACGAAGATTTGTTGGAAATCGTAAGTTTCATCTGTCGAAGGAGTGTTAATTTCTCTTTTCCGTGAAAGTCTGCAATAATCTCGTTGAATTCACGTTGAATCAATGGATCGGTAGGAGAACGACGACGGACGCGAGAAAGTGCATGAAGAGCCTTTTCATGTTGGTCTTTTTCGACGAGCCATCGAGGACTTTCATTCTGGAAGAAGAGACCGAGACCGAGAAAGATACCGGGAAGCATTTGTAAAGCGAAAGGAATCCGCCATTTAAGTGGATTATTGCCGACTACGTTTTTGTTCATGCCAAAATTTATAAAGTAGGCGAGCATGATACCAGTTCTATGATCTGTTAGTATAATCTCTCCAAAACGACGAGATTAAGATACATACACATTGAACAATTGCATACACCCCACGCATCTCCCTCTAATTTCTTTACTAGCATTCTCTCCAATGTAAGTCGGTACAACCGCACTCACCAATCCTACTCCAAATCCTCCAATAAATCTTCCAGCGTAAAGTTGTCCTAAACTCGTCGTTCCGATCCCACTGGTAGTTTGAATGATCGAACCAACCAAGAAGATGAAATCGGCTACAAACAGTGCTTTTTTTCTCCCAAAAACATCACTAATATAGAAACTCGACATGGCACCAAAAAAACATCCACCCTGTAAGACGGAAACGATATTTCCAGAAACATTAGCGTAATTCGAGGAACCGTCGTTTAGTCCAAAGGAATCTTTGAACGAGGACATTGTAAGTATTCCACCGATAAGTCCTGTATCCCAACCGAAAAACATGCCGCCAAATGAGGCGACTACTGTGAGAAAATATGCATTGCGGTTTATGAATAGATCATCGATGAATTGACGATAGCGGGAGGGATTTGGCAAATTTGATGTTTCAACGATATTGTGAGAATTGACGCTTGATGATCCAAGAGTGTGAGATGCGGACATCGTGGCTATTGTTTCTGATTCTCATGAAATATTCCCAAAAACAATTCGTCCTAAATGTCTTTCTGGAGTGGAGAGAAACACAAAAAACAATTGCGAATTGAGAGAGACAGAGAGATCAAAAGCAATCGACCGACGAGAAGAAAAATAAATTCTACTTCATTCTTCCACATCTACTTGTATTAACAGCGAGTGGATCGATTTTTTAACATGCAATGTAACCAGTCATCGCCGTCACCCAATCCTGCTTTTCAATCCACCCCCACGTCATTACTCGTACCACGAAGATCTGGGGCGTAACATATCCAACCCGCTAATCACTGATTAGAGAGTAAACATGATTCGTCTAGGATTTTGGAGCGGATTGCCTGAATAGTCTTTTCCGTGTGATATACTTCCGGGGAAATTTTCGTTTGGTGGAAAGACATGGACGAATGAGGGAGGAGTGGAGTTTCTTTCACGTCATACTACGTGTAAGCCGAAAACGTGGGGGTTGGGTCGTACCCCACGGGGAAGAGGGGTTACCCGAGACTTTCCCGGTACTTGAAACAACAAGTGGGATGACTCAATCCATTCATCAATAGAGCAATCATGAGGATATATATTTTTGACAACTATTCACATAAATCATGACTATTGAATGATATCTGTCATGTTTGTGAGTTTCTAAAATACTTGGATAATTAACCTGACCATAGCCTGACCGTCGTAACTTTTGTGACCTGCAACTCGAAGGATGCTGGGTATGTGAAAGCTCTTCAAATATTGTAGTCTTGTTCATAAGAAAAACATTTCAATTGTTGAGGTCTGAGATGATGGCTTGAGGAAGCAAAGGCTTGAGATATTCTCATACCTCCAGTGGATTATTTGAAAGTGCTTTTCGAAGTACACGCAGAAATATGTGAACCAGCCTTCAATTATTAATTTATTCTATTGGTTCATATTTAAGATTACATTTTTCAACTTGCTGAAATTGTGTTCCAATGATACTGAGCCTCAAAGTCGAGCTTTAACGTTATTAATACTGATCTCCTCCTTCGCTTTCTCTCTCAATAATTTCCTCAGGATTTTCCCGCTCTGATTGTCGTTAGTCTGTGTAGTTTATGAGATCCCTTTGGACGATCGTCCGAGAGTGGAGATTAAAACTCACTGGATTCTTGGGAATCGCCTCTACGAACTCCACACCGCCCTTCAACCACTTGAACCTACTAGTCCTCTTTTCCACCCATTCCATTACTTCTTCCGCATTTAGTTTGTTTCCACTCCCGCCACTCTTCACGATATAGGCCCTTGGTACTTCATCCTCTCCTATCATTACTCCGATCACGGCTGCATCCGCAATCTCTGGGTGTTCTAGTAATAGTGCTTCCAATTCTGCAGGAGCTACTTGATTACCCTTTACCTTAATAAGTTCTTTCATTCGATCAACGATGAAGAAATTGTTTTGAGAATCGACATAAGCAATATCTCCCGTACGAAGCCAGACGCCGGATGGAGAGTTCATGAGAGTTTCTTTGGTAGCGGAAGGTTTCTTCCAATAGCCTTTCATTATACTTTGACTTGTTAGATGATTTGTGTGATGCATTATGAGTGATGTGAAATATCAATCCAAGAACAGGTAGGTGCCGATTCAGAGCGTGGAAATTAACTTACTTAGGTGCTTGAACCCAAATTTCACCCCGTTCACCCTGTTTAAGTTCCTCGAATGTCTCCGGATCCACAATCTTCGCATGACAATTGGCGTTAAGTTCACCTACTGAGTTTGGTATAGGGTCATGTCGAGTATCGCAACCTAGAAGAGAGCAAGTTGCTTCAGTCATTCCCCATCCTTGCTGTTCGATTGAACATTAGTTTCCGATAAATGATTGAGAAGAGCAAATTTGGGGAAGAAATTACAGTAAGTTTGACATTCCCGTTTGGCCACAGCTTCTCTGCTGCATCTATCACTTCACCACTGAGTGGTGCAGCACCAGATGTCATATCAATCACGCTACTAAGATCGTATTGTTTTGTGAGCGGTGATTTGACGAGCATCTACACATGTGTTCGTTAACGTTTCGTGCCCCTCATTCCATATGACTAGATGATGAATACTAACAACAACGATTGGAGGCACCAAATTCAATGAAGTAATTTTATACTTCTGCACTGCTTCCAACATATTCCCGAAATCAAATTTCTTCATGATATAAACCGGAATGCCTCGTTTAGGCGCCACAGCTCCGAAAATTGTTTGACCCATTGCATGGTACAAAGGAAGGAAGCATAACCATTTTCTATTTGTAGAGAACGTCAGCAGATAATAATTGCTTTTGACTTGGAAGCTTACGCTTTCTTATTTCTTTCTGGCGTTTCAGGATGAAGTTCATGTAAATGTCTATATTGCATCGAGTTTGCAACATAATCTGGATAATATCATTGTCAATTCCCGATCATAACTCGCTAGTATTTCCTTGGAAAAATGGAGATTTGAGAAATATGAGAGCTTACTGTAATGTGTAATCATCACCCCCTTGGGTATACCAGTTGTTCCAGAACTGTAATTTAAACAACAAACCGTTTCCTCGGGATCAAAATCCTCCTTCCATTGGAATTTTCTCCCTACCTCCTCACTCTCTAAAAGTTCCCACCAGCTCTTTATTCCTTTCGTTCCATCTTTTCCCTCATAACTCTCCTTACCGACATCACTAAATACAAATACGTTCTCCCTTCCCAAGCCCGCTTTCCCCGCTGCATCGATTCCGACTTCCAAACTCTCCTCGCCGCAAATTAGGAACTTCGCCTCACAATCACTTAGTTGATAAGCCAGTTCCCTTTCCACAAAACCAGGATTTGCACCTGTAAAGATTCCCCCTGCTGTAATGATTCCCATGATAATTACTGGGAAGAACAAATTATTACTTGAAAAGAGTAATACTCGATCACCTGGCTGTAATCCATTTTTGATTAATCCAGCTGCTAAACGTTGGGAATAGAGTCGAAAATCTGAATGAGTGAGTAAATTAGAAGGATTCGCAGCATCAATGAATGCCGGTTTATCTGGGAGCGGATGAGTGGAGGAAGTGAAAAGGTAGGATGGAAGGGAGATGGGAGGGATGGAGAGATGCCAGCGAGAGGAAACGGGCATTTTGTGTGCGTATTGTTGTTTAGCACAGATATTACCACAATTCAATTGATCCGTGAATGTAGAAAATATAAAAGGAATTATCACACTCTAAGATGGTACATTGTACACGTAACATTATATCTACTAGGTAATACATCCGACTTAACCACGGGAGGTTCCCATCCCCGCGTTTGTCTACCCCGCAAATTATGGGAATGTGGATGAAAAAAGCGGTGCCACCAACCACTCACTAATATCATTTTACATTGAGATGGGAATGATTAAATCTATTGTAGATATACGTATTATACGAGTGATTACAAACTGATTCTCTCAGTTGCATTTGGTATCAGAATAAAGATTGCCTCAATCGCAATTAAATGTCGAGAAGAACATTTTAGGTGTCCCAGTCCTTCCATCCTGTAGGGGATTTCATTTATTTAGCCCCGCTGGTGCTCCGAGGTCATTTTCGATTGTTTTAGCCAGTTTCATGACTCGTATATAGACCCTTTATCACCGGATATATCCGAACATCGGCAAGTGAGTCACTCGGTATGCTTACCCCTAGGCATCCAGGTATTTTCGCAAAGATACAAAACAGAAAACTTATAGATATCACTTCACTTGTATCGTAACTCACAAAATGAAAAAATGAAAAAGAAGTCAACAAAAGTATAGAGAATATCCTCATCATGATTGTATTAAGAGGAGATCTATCTCCTGCTACCCATTGAACATCTATCAAAATCCACGCGGACGGGACAAGGAAGATCATCCAAGAGCCTCCCATAACATTGAACGAAGTCTTCCAGAAGTCAACGCCCACAATCCTTCATATCCTCTCTCAAGATTCGATCCTATCTACTCCGCAATAGGA
The DNA here is from genome assembly GCA_004786125.1 of Botrytis tulipae. Taxonomy (NCBI): domain Eukaryota; kingdom Fungi; phylum Ascomycota; class Leotiomycetes; order Helotiales; family Sclerotiniaceae; genus Botrytis; species Botrytis tulipae. The sequence continues at coordinate 288,554 of PQXH01000010.1, forward strand.
CAGTGATCATAATTACCATTAATATTATTCCCCCACCATGATGGGAACGGTGCCGCAAATCCACCGGCTCCGAAAACTGCAAAACTCAGAATGAAAAGCACAGTATAACTTGCGCCATCCCAAGCTCCAGTGATCAAATACGAATAGTTTTTGAAGATATTTGGTCGATAATTACGGAGATAGAATTGGGTGAAGAAACCTGCTAGCACTTGGCTAAAAATTACGCAGGTTTGAGATTGGTTATAGGGAATATATCCAGCGTATTGAATGAATTGAGGCATGTTGATTTCCGTTAGGGCAAATCCACGGATCTTGGGAATGAACTGTATTGAAGTTTCGGTGAGTAAGTGATTTCTAGAGGGTGGGAAGAAAGGAGGGAGCATTTACAAATACGACGATACGATGAGCAAGAACAATTCCAGCACCAACTACCAAGCCCAATGGAACAATGGAGTATTTCGCTCCCGACCTATAGAGTTGTTTTGCCAATGCCCAAGATGCTGCATTGGTGTTGAAAGCTTGAATAGTGGCACCACTCCATGAACTGTTACCATTTCCTGTGGAGAGAAGTTCTCGATTACCATTTATAATGGATATCATCACGACATAGTTGACGAAACCACCCAAGATAGTACCATATATTTGAGTAAGGAACATGACACGAGGAGGGATTTTGACTGATCAACGAGTTAGTTTGTAGTTGGTGAATAGAAAGTTGGAATTACTTACGGTATTCGCCTAATTTGAGGTCATTGGAAAGATTGACTGTGTTAGCAATAACATTATGTGACCAAGCCGCAAAATACATATTTCCGACTGGACGTCCAGGAAGCATCAGACCCGCCAACATCTTTGACAAGTTGTTTGTGGCAATACCGTTTCCGTATCGAGCATATAGAAGATTACTCTATGAGTAAGTTAGGGTATCATACGGACGAGAACTGGCCAGGATATACATACCAAAGGAGCGATAAAACATCCCAACAATAAAGCAACAATATACGCCCAAACTGGTAAAGTAATGTTCTCCTTAATAACAACGACAAGCCCAAGAACAAAGCTGATAACGAGGACAGCAACATACCACCACCATGGGGCTTCTTTATAAGTTCTAGCCATATGAGCATGATGTGGGTCTTCGTAAGTTCCTGCCTTTGCGCTTTTGAATGCTCGGATAACATCCCCACCCCAGAAAACCAAACAATGAGTAATAAGAGCACCGATCTAAAGGGATCAAGTCAGCATTCTGAAAAGAAAAACGACCCTACTGGAGAAAAATACTTACTGCAGCATTTGCCATGAACATAGCATACGCAAAGCTTCCTGTTAGACTTGGAGTACCGAATTCCTCCAAAGCAGTCTCGTTGAGGACACCATTGCTAAAGACTTGTCCAGTTGGATATCTTGAACCATTTTCTGAACGAAGTTGTGTTGACATGAATGGTTGTGACTTCGAATCCCAAGCATTGGTATAGTAAATACCAAGCATGGCAGCAAAGCAGACAATATATCCGACTAAACTATGAGCTTGAGTCTTGAGAGGAAGGGAAGTGTTGAAAGATGTGATCTAAATTTTGATTTCGATTAGTTTTTCTTTACATCAATCTCCAATGAAAATCACGAGTAGTCTCTGACTTACATATTGCCAATCAAATGATAGGGTGAGAAGTCCCAGGCCTTCATTGTTTGTCGCGCCTCCAAAGATATTGGTGAGTGTTGATGCCTTACTTCCCGTGGCATTCATAGCTGCCAAACATGGAATTGAAACAGAATTCAACCAAGGGAAGATATATGCCGGAAGGAATTCATAAGCAAACATACTTCCAAATGCATACCAGAAGTATCTGAGAGGCTTGGAATGTTTCAAATCTTGCCAGTGAAGTCCTTGGAGAGTCTTTACTGTGGGTAGTGTACTCCAGTAAACAGACTCTGGATGCCAGACCATAATTGGGCGAAGCATTCCGCAGAGTCCATATCCAAATAAACCAATGGATATAACTGCCAATATGACCGTGGTAGCACTGAGAGGTAATCCATAGAAGAGATTCTGAGCGGCAAAGACTGTGATGGTTTCTGCTGCATTGGATGCTGATGTGGCAGTGATGGCACAAATAGCATGTTCTTTGAGGTTCCATGGTCCATAATTGAAGAAGGAGATGATTCGGATGTATAATGGTATAGTGCCTTGTCCACCTCTTTCTCTCCAACGAGCCTCAAATTTGTCACCGCGAGGAAGTACTTTTGCCCACGTCTTTCCTAAGAAGTAGGCAATCAGTACAATAAAGGTACCTTGAATAACACCCAAAGAAGTTGGTTTGAACTAAATGTAAAGATCAGCTCTTGTTAATACTGAGGATAGTACAAGTTACTACTTACCGAGTAGATCTGGTACATCACCGCCTGGAATCCTGAGAGAATGGTGGCCAAGAAAATACTTCTGAAACTCAACGCTGGTTGCCCATCATCTCTTAGCGGCAGTAAGTGAGCAGCGGCGTCGGCACCAGTAACGATGATAACGTCGTCACTATTATCATCTCTAGATTTATCAGAAAGTTCCTTAGTGTCAATGTCTAACGTATCCCTGGAGATTTCTCGATTGTCAGCCGAGATACGTAGCTTCTCGTCAATTTCATGATGTGTTGGAACAGGAATTATATGACCCTCGACAGGATTGAAGGCCCCAACGACCGATATGTCAGTATTAGCAACTGGCATGTTGTCGGATTAACTATGATTGACTTTGGGTTGGGAAGTCACAACCTGTTGGCGGCTGAAAGAGAATTATTTGAGACACAGGAAGAAAATTCAAGGAGCGTTGCACACTCTCTCATATATGGTGTCTTTCCAGCTCTCTGGTGATACCCATGTTTGCCAATAGAAGATCAAAGTCTTGGTGTTCCGGAATACAGAAACGATATCTTGTACAAGCACGATAAGGCAAGTAAGATCCTTGTGTGATTGTGGCCATATCGCACGCCTTTACTAGAATCCCAACTGACTGTGTGAATACAAAGTACTTTGCCACACGAAAAAGGTTCTTTTGGAAAAGAATGAACATGGAATATTGTTCCATCGGACGATACTAACTGAATTGATAGTTGGTTGCATAAATTACTACCATTTGGATGGCGCCAAACCCTACACTACCGCTGGGTATGAATATTCGCTGAGGCTATTTTTTGGTTAGGTTTTGGCTGGATCACATTGGTATGGAGAAAGATTAAGGTTCTCTCGGATACTTCTGGGGACAATACTAAAGTCAGAGGCGATCTAGAATGGAAAACGAGTATCGATGTAAAGATTTAGATGAAGTGATAGGTGGGATAGCCATTGAGATTATGATCTTTGAATGTTTTTATTGGAGATGTTTATCAGGGGGTGGGACCGGCGTTTAAAAAGTCATGTTATCTCACGGCATGTCCGTCCAGATTCAGAATGCTAGTCGATGTGTCGGCATGCGCATGGATAAGTGGACCTAGTGCAAAACGAAAGCTTCTCGTTTCCAAGACCTTTTGATAACCCTAAAAGATACCTTACCCAGCACTAGATGCTTGTTTTGTCACCACGGACCAAGCTACGACCACACGACTTTCTTTTCGTAAATATGTTGGTCGAAAATATGGCTGTCGTTTGAAGAATTCCGTCCGAATATCACTCTTGATCCAGATAGTTTGTGATCACAGTTCGCTTGTAGGCAAAACAAGGGCCCTTGGCATGCCTCTCTAATAGAAACCGATCAGTCCATCAATCGTCTAGCTGATCACGAATCTAATATCACGCTATCAATCGTTTATATCGTACCTCTCAAAACGGGATACCAGCTGTTCAAACACACTAGTCAAACGTTTTGGCTTGGCTAGGTTACATTCTGCCGAAGAGCCAAGCCGGATGATAAGTTACTCTCCACAATAAGAAGGTCGAATTGTTATCAAAATCTGCTGCATTGATAAGGACTTTCCACATCTAGAAATAAAATACTCGTTTAATGTAATGATTAAGATAATCTGGGAATTTCCCAATTATCGGTGGGTTGATATTCCAACAGTTATTTTGGCTTTACTTGTCTTATCTAATCATTCATCTAATCTATCCGAGCTGAGATTTATATCTTGGCATATGAGTGAACTCAAAAAGAATGAGATTGATTGGTTGTTTTAAGAATCTAGTATCGCAGAAGTAACTTTGAAGAGACATGATATTCTAGCTCGACAGTGAAAGGATGAAATCACATCGCAGCAAGATGTTCGTAAGGTCCCGAGGTAATGGATCGGGCAGAGGGAAAAGATAAGTGGTGTTGCCCATGCAAAGTAGAGGCACAGATGTGAATGATAAAAAGAGGCAGGTAGGTAAAGAAATTCTGGTCATGAGTTAGTTCAGTCTTTCCCCATAACTCGGGTTTATGATGTGACCAAATTCGATAAATTTGCTTCATTGATCTGTATAATTTAGCTTCTAGAAGGGAATAGAGCACAGACCATGTCTCGGTCCCGACCTCTTTCGAGTGGTTGCGTGCGAATTTCCGTAGCTTTCGTTAATTTCATAGAAAATGGTGCAATTAGCAACCAATCCCATGTCATAGATATCCAACAAACCAACAAAGATATAACATTTGATAATTGGCCACTTTCATCTATTAGATATATTATTGAACATCCTTGAATTTATCTGAGAAGCACCAACCACAGAGCCCTGGCAACTAACCAAACTTCCGTGCGCAACCCCTCGTACCCACGCTGAAATCTCCCCCTCCCCCACTTGTGGCAAACATAACTCTGGTGGTTGGAGCAAATTACAAAATAGATGCCGAAGTTTAATTCTGAGAATAATTTGAAAGATTCAATGCTCTCGAAAGTTTTACGTCTCAGGTAGGATATACTTTCTATACTAATGTGATATATTGTGGAGATCACAACCACGTTGAAAGAAGATGCTTACTGACATGGGTTGGAGTAAGCGCCACAATGTTTTGATTGGCATTTGATTACGAGGCGCTTACTCTAATCAGCAACGTCCGTGATGAGTATATACTTTGAGTTTGGAATTCGCAAATCTAATTCTATACGGATAATCGACTAATTACTTCCTACGCCCTTCGTACCTTGTTCCAGCTTTTCAAGATTTTCCAGTTCATCCTCTCTTAGCTAGAAAGCCACTATATCTAGCATCAACCCACAGCATTGACTGGAATATTTCCTGGTGCAAAACATCTATCAATAGCCACTGCATTATTTCCCCACCAATTTGGAAATGTCACATTAGGAAGATTAAGACCGAATACCATAACGGTTTGCATAAGTTGTGTGCCACAATCTAGTCCAACTCCAAGAAGGTAATTGTACTTTCTGAACCAGACAGGATGGTAGCGATAGACGTAGCCCATACTTCTCGATAGTTAGTATGCGGGCTGCTTCGAGGGGGGGGAGGATGTGAGGAATTATACATACAAGAATGCTGAAACAGCGGCACTAGTCATCAAATTCGTAGTTTGATAAACTGGGAACCAGGTAGCTCCAAAACAAATCAATGTCGGGTTGAATCTCTCTTCAACCTTCCATTGAGGTTTCCATCTATGGACTAGGTATGTGAGAATGACGAGTATAGGTCCCATGAAAAATCCATAAATAATCCAAGAGTACATAGATCCTTCGCCGAAAAATACTTTAGGGCCAAGAACACCCCAGATCACGGAGAGTGAGTAGTAATTCCGAGTTTTGACAGCATTCCAAGCTTGAGAGGCGACGGCGCCGGTCAACTTAGGACCTTCGGTGTTGATGATAAATCCTAGACATAGCGAATAAGCTAAAAAATTCCTAGATAAAAAGACGTTGGAACTTACTCATCATGCCATAATTGATAAATGGACCCAAAAGTGTACCATAAACCTGACCGATAAACATTTCGGTTTCTGGAATTTTCATATAGAAACCAAATTTATAGTCGGAGATCAAATTGAGATTTTGTTCCAAGATCTGTCGACCGTAAACCATACAAGTAAGAACACCAAGAGGTTTCCCTGGGAAAAGGGCTCCAGCAATGACTTCTGATAAAAATTGCATTCCAACTTGCATATTGGCAACACCCCATAAGACTCCATTTGGGAATGTGAATATACACGAGATTAATGAGATGAGTATGAATCCCCTAAAACAATTAATTAGTTGGCGTGAAACATTGGAACAAAGTGAAGAAGACTTACCACCAAGGAAGCTGCATTTCTCCTCCATATAATTGACCAATAGCAAGTCCAGAGCAGATAAGCAAGAGTAATCCATACCACCAATGTGGAACGCGAGGAAATACTTCCATGAGTTTGAGATAAGGATCATCGTAGTTACTCCTTCGATTCCTAAAGGCATCTTTCATTCCATGATAAGCAGCCTTACCATACCATAGAACAGCGTATACCATAGCACCAGTTGATGCAGCAAAGCCGAAGAAGAATTGAAGAGCATATGATGCGGACCAGTATGGCTTAGAATAAGCATCCATTGCTTCTTGGTTCAGTGTATAATCCGGATTGAGAATTCGAGAAATGTTATAAGAAGCGCCAGTGCTATCATATGTACCAGATCCCATAGCTGTAAAGTTTAAGGCATTGAGAGTGTTGGTAAAATATAGAAGAGGGTATATCAACCAGCACGCTAGCATTGCACCAACAATTTGATTTCCATTTGACCAGAGTGGTGTGTAAAGTGGTGACCAGAAAGTAACGTAGTTCCAATCCAAGCTTATGTCGAGTAGTCCCTGAAGTAATAATTAGTACATTTTGGTCGTCACATAAGAAATAATAGCTTACAAAGCCATAATAACCTGACCCCATCAAATATGCTTTCCAATTTCCATGACCAAAATAACAAATCAACGGAATGGAACTCAGTAATGGAAAAATGACCGATGGAAGCCACTCATAACAGAATGCGCAACAAGCCACAATAGCGAAGAATTTAAGAGATCTCTTCGTAACTGCGGGGTTCTTATGCATAGCATTGAAGAGAGATACGTTTGGTAACACTCCTGGATAGTAAATATTTGGAGGTCGAACAAGGATATCTCGAAAGAGTCCTGCAAATCCATAACCAATCATTTGAGTGGTGATGAGAAACAAAATTCCCCAACCAGGATTCATCTTACGACCATAGTATAATTCCATTGCTGAAAGTGGACCGAGACCATATGCCGTGTAACACTTTTTGGAGTCAGCGTGATCAAAACAAATGGATATCAAGGTATACTTACACTTCCCCAATAAGCTACTACAATGAGGGCATGTTCCTTTGCATTCCATGGTCCCGGGTTGAGACTCCATTTATAACCAAAGGTATTGAAGACTCTCTTTGGTAGGTAAGCAGCCATTAGAGTTCCCATACCCCAAGAGAGAAGTTGTACAGCATAACTCGTGAGGCTCATGGAATATGGTTTGAAGTAGTAAAATGAAGAGATTCCACATCCAATGACAACCCAAAATGTAGAGCAGAACCAGAATCGAAATGTGAGAATGGGTTCTCTGTAACGAGTTACGGGTATTAGTATAAAACCTTTGGTCTTTTGTTCCGGCAAGAACTTACGTAGGATCATTATGCAAGTCAACTGTCTTGGCCACCAATGGAATAGGATAATCTTTGAGACGAGGATCTATAAAAACATCATCTTCTCCAGGTACAATGATTTTCTCGTCAGAGATATCTTGGAAATCATTTGAGTCGATGGCTTCAATTTCAACATCTGCAGCCTTCTTGTCGGAGAGGGGGGACTCTGTGGAAATTTGAGATGCAGAGTCCCCTCCCACTGGATGTACATTGATAGTATCCATAGTGCAGACAAGTCTGCGAGTAAAGAAGAATACACAATCTCAACAATAGCTTGAATACAAGATTCTTTGGGGATTGTTTCTACGGTATATCTTTATATACCCCGCCTTTGTGTTATCTCAAAAGCCTTATCTACTAACTGAGGGGCTTGCGTCACAGCGGTAATTTGAAATGGTTGCAACCATCAGATTAAACGCTTTTCTAATGCAGGCGAGATATCGAGAACCTCAAAGACTCGTGGATATTGACATTCAAGAGTGGATGTAGTGGTCCAAATAGGTAGCATACCCGAAGATCTGCAATTCTCGATAGATCTGGTAAACCATGCCCTCTGCATTTAAAAATTCATATAATTAATCCTGCTGAGAGATAAGAACCCGAGGGGTAAAGAATTATGCCTTAGAGCCTGCAATACCCTTGACGACTCTCGGAATGAGCACTTGCTCTTGCACCTTCATAGAAAACACATACCATCCGTTTACCCGATACCAATCACTTTTGCCACTCATCCGGAAAGTGTACAGACATTTTGGTTACCATCTTCCAGGAAACTGTCACAAGATGCCCTGCAGCGACATTCATATGCGGAACTTGAATGCTAATAAACTTACACGCGTGCATGCAGGCAGGCAAGAACAAGATAGGAAGACACTGATATGGTTGGCAACAGTGGGGTAAAACGACCAGAAAGTCGCAAATCAACCGAGCTCTGCACCAACGGGTTGGTAACATCACGAAAGTCATTGGATAAATGTTCATGAATTCATTTGAGATCGTCGATTTTAGAACCATTTTCGAAGAAAACCTATCAATGGATTATTCCAATATATTATACAAGATAGGCAGGAGTCGAATGCGCCGAGGAATCGATAATGGAAAGTAAATATCTTCTTGACGCAATTGGTTGTTACACGGTAGAAGATACGGTAGAAGATACGGTAGAAGATAACAAATCATCATGGGCCAAAGCTCGAGGCCAAAACACCGATTGAAGCCGCGTTTCTCGTGATGACCGGTCTACTCATCGATAATATTAGCGAGGACTACACGACACAAAGTCTGATGGGAAAGGAACCTGGCTGGGATATTCTTCGAAAGATGCGATTTTCGATTTAGAAGAGAGAGCGAGGAGTGCTTGATGGGAGGAATTGGGCATTAAATAGTCACAAATCTAACGGGAGATTCATGTGGGCATCGGTATGACTCACTTACTACGCGATGTCTTGGAAGGGGGCGGACATGTTATGTATGGCTATATATATTTCCAAGTGAGGATTTAGTCTGATGAAATGTATGTGATATTGACTATGACTATGTAGCTTGATCACATTGAACCAAAATCTAAAGCTCTGCAAGTGGAAGTGGAAGTGGTGGGGACATATAGCGCTAGTGCACGTGCCCCGATCTTCCAACGACATGTAATGTTTCCACTAGATTTAGACCACGGTGACAGTCTTTTGTAGTGGTGAAGTGCTTTTCATAGCTGGAGAAGTAGAATATGCCTCAGATTTGACAATATGTTGTAATGTGCAACTACACGTCTGGTGGTGTTTGTGAGCTCCCAAGTCACAATCTTATGTCTTATCACCAAAGATAAGATCGATATCGCTCGCTGCTTCACTCCCTTGTAAGCATAAAGATATACAAACATAAATATTGCTTCATTGATGACTGCTGGTAACTTCTCAAAGTTTGAAAGTAATCGTTGTTTGATCTTAGAATTAACCAACAAGAAAGATAAGGCTAAAGGAAATTTGGCAGACTATGTGATGATTTTCAACTGGCAGTGAGTAAATCTAGGTTGAGCGTCATTGTCAAACCGCATGGTTTTTGGTGAATTAGAGGAAGGTAGATGTAAATGCGTAGCAAGAAATTTAGAAGAACATGCCAGAGAAAAATAAGGAGCAGAAGCACGCAATCTCCTAGTCAACAGAGATCGTCCCTGTAGGTTGGAATCGGTTTGTTGAGGTCGGAGAAGATCGGAAAAGGACGACTGTTCTCATCCGAAGTGAGTCAGAATCGGTGATCCTATTGTTTTTCATGAACCCGGCTGGATACAGTATGCCCTGAGAAGATTTCAAAATCAGAATTCAGAGCCAATGTTAATATGGAATAAAGAAAGCGGATATATGTCGTTTTTCGTTCATGAATAATACGATGAGAATCAAATTGCTTTACAGCAACCTTCCAAAACGTTCCCAATTCACAATGATGCAAGTCTTTGTCCTGTTGACTGACCTCAAGGAAGTCTACTTTGCATATAACCACAGTCCTTTCAAATGACCACAACTATGTTACAAAAGTTTCCTAACATCTTGAATAGTAAAAGGAATATGTAAGTCAACCTTTTGCTTGTCCCTAACCTAAATATACATTCTTCAATATAAACTTCTATGCACCAAGTGACAAACTACAACCTTTAGTTCTTCACAGAGCTCATCGCTTCATGAACAGATATCTCCTAGAAAGAAATCAGTATCTCACTTGACGTCTGGCATTCAATGGCTGTCCTCATTATCAAGTCTCCAACAATCGTGAAGAGACATTGCTAGGGCAACGTAGACAAGAGCAAACAAATGAGACTGAGTAGTTGAAGGTGAGAGATCGGAACAACCTTTCCCCTTTTCATCAACAATCGGGCACCACGTGGAAGCGGGACAGATAAAAAATTATCAACCTTTGTGGTTCGAACCTGTCCCGTGTTTTGGAAAAGATTTTTTCTCTGTTTATATTCGACTCCTGATTGAACTTCTCACTCTCTAAATTTCTTTTTCCTACAAGTTTCTGCGCTCTTCAATCTTCTTCTCAATACTTGCTTCTATTACACAATAATTTGAGCACTTGCTCTGCTTGTTTGCAGTCTGTCTTTTAGAGCTTCTTGCTTCCAATTGCTTTTAATACCTTTGAGCTTTTCGTCTTCTTTGATACCTTTTTAATCTGATACTTTATCAAATACGCCTCTTTCAAAATGGAGTCCGCTTATGTTGTTACTCGCGAACAACATCTCTTCTTTGAAGATAATGGTTACTTAATCATCAATGATGCTCTCAATCAGAAAGAGATTGAGAATCATAAGCTCTGGGCACAAGCTGCACATGATCTCCCACGAGTCAAGGATTCCTGCGAGTATCTCCAATACGATGAGATCAACAACACAGGAGAGCGTGTGCTGTGCAGAGTCGAAAATTTTACGACTGTCGTCCCGGGTTTTGACTCACTGCTTCGTGGTATGAAGCTTGTCAGTATTGTTAGCCAGCTGGCCAATGGTCACATGGTTTTGTTCAAGGATAAGTGTAAGTTCAGCTCTTCCATACCTTCAAAACTCTGCTAACTTTTCAAGTGAACTACAAGTTTGCTGGTTCTGGTGGATTTGCTGCACATGTTGATCGTGCTGGCTATGGTGCCTTCAGTAACCTTAAGCACTTGTCTATTGCCATCGCAATTGATCCAGCCAACCAAAAGAACGGCGGCATGGAGGTGGTCTCTGGTAGCCACAAAGTGGACATCCCAATCAGCTCTGACAAGACTCTTGAGAAGAGTTGGGTTGAGTCTCAAGAATGGATCCCAGTTAACCTTGAAGCTGGTCAGACACATCCACTCATTCAAATGACCAAAATCAAGACTAACAGAATTTTTACAGGTGACATCCTCATCTTCGGAACCTCTTTCGCTCATAGGAGTGGACCCAACAACAGCACCGATGATCGTCGAGTTCTCTATGCTACCTACAACCGTGCAGTCGATGGCGACAACCACGATGCGTATTATCTTGAGCGTTCCAAGAGATATCCATCCACTCACAATCGACTTCCAGGCGTTGACTACATCAGTGGATCGAAGGATTATGCGTATGGTACACCAATGCTCACAATTGAGGGATTGGTTGAGTCAACAGTTACAAAGGAGCAAGACGGTGAAAAGGAATCTTCTGACTAATGTAACAATTGGTAGAAATGAAGCTTGAATTGTGAGAATGAAGAATTGTAATGGCATTACAAGGCGTTCTTTGAGGTGACGGACTTGTCTTCATTCTCCATAGTTACTAGCATAGATCCGAAGGTCATTCTAGCCAGCGTTCGTTCGTGTTCCCACTTGGGTATGCTGGTTTTTTAAACCTGGCCTGAATGATAATAATACAAGGTCAATAACTAAAAACTGTCCCAATTTCAAACTTATTGATATAAAATGAATTAATACGTGTTTGAAAAGAGAGATGGCATCTAGGCTGAGTATCTAGAAAGTCATTGACAAATTCGCGGTGCAAAATCATACAACAAACCGTAGTAAGACAGGACAAGATAATCAACGTTACTTGATATGAAAAGGTCAAGATATACTTGATAGAGAAAATAAAGTGTATACGATCTTAATTATTCTACTTTATGTATATGAAAATGTTGAAAGAAAGATGAAAGTTGTATGTAGTGAAGTTTCAATAGATGTTGCCTAGAGCCACACATTCTGACTAATTAGCTTGTTCAGCCACAGGGATGAGCTTGCCCGGGCCTACCTAGTTAGGTAACCTCTGCGAGAACAAATAGTTTATTTCAACCTACCATCCTCAATTTCACTCATTGATATGGGGGAAGGATAATTTGAGAATTACATGAGATCTTTACTTTGATGCTCGAAGCTTCTACCCAACAAACTCACGTATTGATCCTGGAACTTTCCTCGAATGACAAACCAAATCTCAAGGACTCTCTTTTAACGGGAACTCGAGAGCCGATGATGAAATTCGCGGATCAACATCTTTCCACCCAAGGCATATCTACAATTCACACACAAATGAACTGCGCAGACGTACCAGTCTTGGAGATGGGATGAATGGAAAAGCACGTACACTTCATCGTGGCATTGCGGTAACTTTGACGGATCATCCAGTGGAATGTTGATATTACTTTGGAAACTACAGGGATGACCAGTGACTCAAACGACAGGTGCTGCTGGGGTCAATGTATTCTGCAAGAGTTCCATTGAGATATCGTGCATCATACAGGTGATTGTGAGACTGACATTAACTATAGGGCTGAGTACTTGTATCGATCCATGGACTGAAGATGCTCATGGAGCTGTGTTGGCAACGGGAGGAGCGTGGATAGGAACCAAGCAAAAGATACAATGATACTTGGTATATTCCTTCGGCCTCAGTGTTTGTAGTTCTCACTGTTATGGTCACCAGAAGTCAAGGCTACGAGACTATACTAACTACTTGCTATGCTTCAGATGCATCATTCGTTCAGATGTCGTATCGAAGGCTTCAAGAACCACACCAGTATCAAGATACTGTCCTCACTGGCAAGGCTTCGTTAGGACTATCCAAGAATTGAGTGTACCTGCCTATCGAGAGCGAAGAAAACAAACATGGCTTGAAGTAAAGATGGGTAAGCGATGCTTCCGAGGACCGCACAAAGAAAACGTATACTCCAAACACCGTTGTCTTGAAGACAATAACAACAGAGAATCAGAAGCTACGGTAACTACATCGGCTACGCCATTGGGTATCGGAGTTTTCTTTCGATAATGAGGTTATAAACGGAAAAGTCACAACGCACCCGCTACTGGAATCCTAGACTTGAGTTTCTTCAGAATGAAGGTGGTTCCATAAATTAGCAAGATAAGCTTGTCACATATAAGCTCATTAGGAAGCCGTTCAGATATTATCCTCGTTTGGTAAGTACCTCTTCGAGGCACGTTCCACATTGATGTTGTGTCATTTCGGCCATCCAACAAAAATTAGGGCCAACTACTACAAGCAATCAGTATTATACCAATGTACGAGGTCGATTCTGCATATTCAAAGCTTGTGCCATTACCCCTCTACACTCTTTTGATCAGCTGGCAAAGGATCTTCAATCATTGATGACCACATAAATGAGTCGGCCAAGTAGTTTCTCTATTCGTTGGTGTATCTACATACATGCAATAGCGTGAAGTACTCAATATATTGCACCATAGTCTAATGATGGGGACTCAGCTATCTATGGGGTCACTTGAAAGTTTGTGATGCAAGGTAATTGATTTACTTTCACATGTCATAATATCTGGCACAGGACCTCCGCACATCTGAATACTCATATAATTGTGAAACATTCAAAATTAATACGAATCCCAACCCCCCAGAGCCGAGATCCTGCCTGCTCTGTTCGAACTCTACCATCAAAGTTGTTCATTTGAATGAATTCATCTCGTGCCATCAATCTACTTGTTGTGGGAAAAGTGGTCCTCATTTGGAAAGGCTCCCTCAAGAGCACAATTCCTCTTTCTGCCTTGTCGATTATCACAAAGGCATTTCCGGAAACGATAAAAAGTTCCTGAGCCTTTATTCTTCACAAAGATTTGACTTGTGCTTGTGTTCTTTGTGGTTTTTTTGCCAACACAACAAAGACATCAAGTCCGAGTACAGCTTTTCATGAAGTCACTTGTATTGAAAATTAAAAAACTAATATCGAACACTTACTCTCGTTCTTACAATTCTTTGAACCTTTACCATCCTATGCCTCATCAATAAGTCAAGATGACGGAACAAGTGATAGATCCGGCTAAAATTATCTTGTCATTTAAAGATGAAGTATTAATTGTTCAGGGTCATAGACAAACATATGAACAACCAGACGAGACAGCTCTTGAAATCCTCGAAAAGGCCCTTCATGATGATACAAGAGGGCCACCAAGAGCTCCCAGTGGAGATTTCAAAGACACCAATCTCCTTCCCTTTCAACAATTGTCTTTACTCGATATTCAAAGGTTCTTGTCGTTTTGCGGCCCAGTAAATGGTCCAGATGAATCTGTGGTCTACAATGAAAGAATAGGTGCCAGCATTCTCAAAGTAATAGATGCTTACCTTCGCCAAATATGTCTATTCGTAAATAGCCATTCGCCAATCCGAAATAAGCGCGATGATTACCCAACAATGGCTTACCTACCTCATGATTTCTGGGCTCCACCGACTAATCCGCCTACAGAAGAATACATAGAAGATAGGGCGAGATTTATAAGGATGAACGCACGTCTCCCACCTCAAAGACTTAGAGCTCTTACCCACTTGTTCATTCATATCACATCATTCCCAACGAAACTCTCTGTGAAACCAGACAGTGCCTTGATAGTGGTAACGCCCAGAGCGGCTACAATAGAGTATTTTGATTATTTGGATCATCCGGATAAGCATTACATAATAGGTGATATTATGAATGTGATCTCTCGTGTGGATCCAGATCGAGATACCACGTGGCTTGAACTCGCAGATTGGAAATGTAGAACTGGTGAAAATTGGGGGGCGGATGATGTTTCGGATCGACCGTCTATAAGATTGAGAGGAAGTCAAATTCATGTCTGTACAGATGCACTTGGTCAAGCTTTTGGACACAATGTTCGTCTCGATTACCCAATGGCTCCCGGGGAATTGATGGGTTTCTATGGCACAGTGTACGATTTTGTGAATTGGAGAAAAGCAATGATTATTGCGATCGATCTTTATCTTGGTTATTTCTCAAATGTCATTACGGACCGTCAATTTAAACCTAGAGTTAAGAGAATCTTTGGTCATCGTCCATATAAGGAGGGGGAAAACCAACCTTGGATAGACGATGCGAGACAGAGAAGGGGGGGTACTCGATGGCTACATTTCAATAACAAAGTATTTAGAAGATTTTTACCAAGAGAGCTGGCACAGTGGAATGCATCGAATATTTGGAGAGGACTTGATGAATTAGAATTGATTGAGAAAGCTAGGATAAGAGAGGGATATGCTAATAGGTTGGGTAGATATGATGATATGCCCACGGGTGCGGAATTGGGAGAATTTGGGAAAGAGATGAAGGGAAAAAGGACAAGAAGATTGAGAAGATGGTTAGAAGATCGAGATGTTGATGAAGGTCAAAGAGTAACTCGTTATCATGAAGATATAGAGACTATCGGATGGATAATTGGCGGAGGAATGTAGTGGCTTGGTGGATGAAAAGGAAGGTTGTAGCGGCTTGATTCTCACGAGTCTTATCATGTATTTGATTCTTATTGAATCATTGTTACGTATATTTATTTCTTTTCATTTCGGTTAGATCTGTCTGTGATGCGAGCCGCAGGAATAGCGTTGAAGTTAAAATGGTATGTTTACCTAGGTAGGCATATAAATTGTGTTGTACCTCTCTAGTTTATGTACGACATGTAACTATGGTGGCCCGTTAGTTAGTGGGCTAGATTGTGGGCGATTCAAACATCAAACATCTTCATACTTGATAAACATAGGTCAAGAAGTTCTAGAAATTCATTTAGCAAAGTAAGGTAGAGGTTTGGTGCACAAGGATCGAATTTGATTTGTGGTCTTGAAATATCAACGGATTCAAAATACTAAGCTCCATCTCCACTGATGAAATCCCTTGATTCTCCTCAATGATTAATCTTTCGTTACCACTCCTATCCTCTATCGTCACTCCTACCCCCTATCACCACTCAATCCTACCCACCCTGGACTTTCATTTCCAGCCCCAAGACCTCCCACAAACCCCTTTCCAATGTCCAAAGTACTACTTCCTCTACCGATATACCCTATCCCCCGACCCAATATCTCCGCATAACTTACCAATCCAAGTTTGACTGCATCTTGTATCATATCCAATGTATCATGTACCTTGAGTGCCCTTTTGTATTTTTGTTTCAGAAGTGGATCGGAAGGTTTACGTAGGTGTATGGTATAGATTTGAAGACTTGCAGAAGAGTATTTGGTGCAGAGACCGATGGGGTGGCCTATGGATGAAGTCGTGTAGTCGGCGGAGTCACGAGTAAATGTTGTGTAGATTGGATTTGGAGCTTGATTTGTGTCCAGATTGGATAATTCGACTTCAGATGAGGTGGTCTTGGGTATGAGTTTTCCGTCCTTGAATTCCTTCCCGACTATATCTAGAAGTTTCGATATGTGCTGATCATCCTCTAATTTCTCTTAGCTTTATTTCTATATACCTTCTCTTCCTCGGAGTAACTTTATACTTACTGTAGATAATAATCCCTTTATGAAATCTTGAATTCTCAGAGTAACTGATTAAAAAGAAAACATCCACAAAGCCTATAAGTCGAAGTCGACCAGACCAGCGATTTCCGTTGATGAGAATTTCCCATGGGTGTATGTCACTACAGAAGTACTTAATGAGGCATTTCAATCACGGAGTTACTTACTTTGAGGAAAAGGAATAGCGTACCAATCACATTGTAATGCTTTATCTTCAATTGATCTGCCAAAGACTTTGAGGACTCGATGATATGAAGCCATTCTTGATCAATCAGCACATCAATTTACTGAGATTTCTCTTTGAAAAAATGAATAATGGTTTCTATTCAAAATATTTCTTGACCTAACTCTAAGACCAGCAGATCTTACCCATACTAACATTCAGGATCAATGCTTCCGATACCATCGGTACATTGCCGAATTCCCCATCAAAATGTTCGACCAAGTGCCGAAATGACAAGGGCTTCGTATAAGAATTTTACATCAAATAATGAATCCAGAAAACTTGTTACATTGATAACCGTTGAATCAATAAAGCCATGATTTAGAAAAGGTGGCTGGCTGAGAAGCTTAGGTAGGGGTAATGCTCTGCAAGACACGTGTAGAGGGGTTCCTGAGAACGTGGAGTGATTGGAGGGGTAAGATTTCAGCGTCGCAATTGTCTCAACGCCGTTATAAGGAAACTATCGAAGTACCTTTTTGGCGGCTGAGGGCGGAAACAATGAAATGTGATGAGATAATTGATTGATCAATTTTTGCGACGGTAGTTTTGAATCTCGATCGTAAATCGAACATGTGATATTCCGCTGGTTGCTTCGAAGACATGAAGTTTATAAGTCTTGCTTATTAGAGCTTTTGTCACAGGATTTCCTGTGCTCAAACTGCCTATTCCTGTGTTATTCTCATATCAATTTTTTCAAAAAGCTAGCCGTTAGCTATCCGATATCAAGATGACTTCCTGGACAGATCAAAATGATTTACTTCGTTTTGGAAAGAAAATCCTGGATACAACAGGTACACCAACACCAACCGAGAAATCTCTCATTTCCTCCCTCGCTAGTGCCACGGGCGTAGGTTATAACGTTGCTCGCGATGCCTATGTCAAATCTGTACTCGATCCCTTGTTACAAGACAAAGTTCACAAATCAATGAAATGGATCATCAATTCCAATTTCGTACCGGAATTCGTTGATCCGAAAGAGAATGGCATAGGCTTGGATGATAATGGTTTTGGAGAAGAAACTATTGACCCGGAGATCTTGAATGCGGATGGAGTGCCACGTCCTAAGAGAATGTTCAACATTGATACGGGAAATATGGAAGATTGGCCAAATGGACAGTACGTAATATTGAGTCACAGTTGGAAAGGACAAGAAATCACATTTCCGTTCCTTCAAAAGATCAAGGAGAATGCGAGGAAGAGAGAAGTCTATGAGATGATAAGAGATTCTCATGATGAAGACGAAGATGCAAAAAGATTCGCTAGTTTCCAAGTTAAGAAATTTGGTCATTTAGAAGCTGGCAAGAGTGATGTTGAATTACTCGCTGCTCAATGCAAGAAAGACGTTGATGAGCAAATCAAGAAGATTGATATTATCTTGAGTCGTTCTGGAAAGAAATCAGATTACTCCAATGCAGGCACTTTTCTCGCAGATTTCACCGAATTCAAAGAAGCTACTTTCGAAACAACAAGCCTTAGCAGAGAACTCGTCGCAAAGAGAAAAGATTTGGAAGTGAAAAAAATGGTAGATGAGAATCTGGAGAAGGACAAGCAAGACATGGGAGTTGATGATTCACAAACACCAATCGAGAATGAGGCGAGTGAAGTCAGTAGTCTGAACCATAGCAACAATTCGTTGAAGGTCGATTCAATCCTTCTTGAGCTTGAAGACAAAATGCGACTCGCTGAAATGAGGCTTGAAAACGCAAAAGAGAAATACGCCAACCTAAATCAAATCCCTGGCCTACGATCCGCGATTGAAGAATTTCTCCCCATCCTGGAGAGGAGAAAGTCAATGTATAAAATTGAAAGCTCTATTCGAGAAGCGAAGAGAATTCTTAGTTCTGGCCTTTTCCCATCCAATGGTCGTAAACGGTATCTCTGGAATGATACCATCTGCATCAATAAAGGCGATGCGAACGAGCAAAATGAATCACTTGCCATGATGGGACAGTGGTACAATAATGCGGACTTTTGTTTGGTACATCTCGATACATCAAGTTCAACAGAATGGGTCAGTACTTGGCAAAGTATCAATACGAATAGTCCTGGTAAATGGGCTTGTGATGCAAATTTCACCAAATTTGAAGGCGTGAAATCGCCGAAATGGTCGACGAGAGGATGGACTTTACAGGAATTGGTCCTAAGCAAGATGGCGTTTTATGTGAACAATCTTTGGGAGCCTTTACCTAGAGTTGTAGAAGGTTTGGGACCGTATTACTATCATTGTTCTTATCTTCAACAGCATATACCCGAACAAGATACAATCAATGCGCCTAAAGAAGCGAAATCTTTTCTTTCCACCTTGGAAAATCTGAAATCACTCATGGATACTAGTGAGAAGGTACGTATATATGTCAGGATCCCACGAGGCCATGCCTCCAACCAGAGCTTCAAATAAGCTAACAAAACATAGATCCCTTACTATGATTCGACAGAAGGCCTGGAGAAATCAAGAAGAATCATTGGTATTCTTGGCTATCTCGGAGTTCAATTCCCAGGAGAAATGAACGACGATGATTCAGGCGCCTATATTCGGGATACAATATCTCGTGCAGGGTATGATATTGAATCACGAATTAATATGGAAACACCCACTGCTGAGAACCTCCGGAAACTGTTCACAACACTTGGTTTCGATTTGAATCCTAATTCAATCCGGGCTCAAGTAAGGACTTTGATCAAACTTCTGATCAGAAACTTAGTCGATGATTGTTCCCCTGCTATTGAAGCAGATCGAAATAGAGTCTCTGAATTCACCAAGGTACCTCCACCTGAGTGTTGTCGTGGACTTAGCAGGCCAACTCTTCCAGCTCACGATACCTTGTCATTAGCATCATATCGAGAATG
Source organism: Botrytis tulipae (assembly GCA_004786125.1). NCBI lineage: Eukaryota > Fungi > Ascomycota > Leotiomycetes > Helotiales > Sclerotiniaceae > Botrytis > Botrytis tulipae. The sequence goes on from PQXH01000010.1 coordinate 308,436, forward strand.
TACTGTTCCTATTGATAGAGTTTACTCACTTATGGGAGTTCTCGGCGTAAAGTTTTCAGCTTTCCATGCAGAAGGTCCAACCAAAGCACTTTGTCGGCTACTTGACGAGGTTGTTATTACTACCAATGATGTCTCAATCTTCAATTGGGCGGGGAAAGATCTTGGAAGCCCGATTAGAGGACGATCTCTATATCCATCAAGCTTGACTGCCTTTAGTCCAGAGAAAACTGAGAATTATTTCACTTCGAGGAATGGTGAATTAGCGGCCGCATCCAAGGAAAAGAGATATAGATTGCAAGATACGGCATCTAAGATTACTTTACTATTGCGTCAAACCATTGATTTTATCAAAAGAACAGCCCATCAAGATATTCCAACCGTCTTACTCCAAACTATTCTCAAATTTATTCAAGATATTAGCTTGAAGGAGCTTAGGCCACAATTGGGCCACCTTGGAAAACTAGTTGTATACCTCGAGAATACATCAACTTTCGAGAAGTACAAACCAAAAGTTGGCTATAGAACCGAGAAAGAAAAGGCTCAAAAATCACTTGTTCATGAGGAGCCAGCAACTCAAAGTAACGGAAAAATCGCTTCGAGGTTTGGGTTTAAAACACCTCAAAGACCTCAAATGCCACAGATACCACAGATGCCGCAGATGCCACATATTTCCGCACCGAAGCTCAGTATGGGACTTGGGGGATTTGGAAGAAGGGCAAAGGAACCACTGACCCCTATGAAAGAAAGTGTGAATGCTCCACTAGTCCTTCACGTCGAGCCAGAACTCTCAGCGGTCGAATCTTCAACGGAAGAAGAACCAAAAAGTTTGATCGATGAAGTGAATCATTGGTTATCCCAAGATCAAGATATCAACAGCATTCCAAAAGAATTCAAACCACTTTTTGATGAGATTAAAGCTCCAAAATTGAATGGTCCTCCCATGGGGAAACGTCAAAAGCCACAGAGAACCCGAGAACTTCTAGGTTCTAGTATGATATGTCCAAATCCAATCATGCTTACAACTTCTGGTATTGAAGGTGTATTTGACATCCAAAGGGTCATCATCGAGATGCAAAATCCCGAGCTCCTCCGATATCAAGTACAAAGCGCAGTGAACGATAGTCAAAAGATAAGCGGACATTGTACAATCAGTACTGCACTTTCTATGATAAAAGTTAATTTTACTTGTGAAGCAGGGGCCTTGAAGAAACAATTGGATGTTTGTGATGTGGTTCAGAGAGCTCTGTCTGATCAAGAGGACAAGAGAACAATTGGTTTAATGAATCCCAGACCAGCTCTTACCACAGGACAAGAAAGTGATAGTTATTACAGGAAATTAACCTCGTTATCCTCTGGTTTCATGGGTAAAGTGCCTGAAAGCGTTGATCCCACAGAACAAAATCAGACCGCCCCTACTCCAGATTCCGCGGCTCAAGTTCAACCCCCAAGCGAGAATTCAGAACAACTTCGTGTGGTTCGTGTGTTGGATTTTGTCCAAGAAAATGATATTAATCTCATTGTGGGTGAATGGGTTCTCGCCAGGTTTACAGGTGTCGAAAGGGCGAAATGGTTCCTATGTCAATTGGAACTGGGGTCAACTCACAGTTACTATGGACGACGAATCGCTACAGATAAAATTGACTTTGAAAATGTGGTACCTGAACCTGGACTTGTTGATCATTGGGAAAGCTATATGAGAAATAAGAAAAACGAGCTTTGTCGTATTGTAAATGTGTTGGTTCAAGGACGGGTAGCTCGACAATACGCGGACTCAGTCACCAGCTCGGATATCAAACCCGAGATTGATGATGATTCAGATCACGAGGGCTCCGACAATAAAGAAAAGCTCAAAGACTTTCTTTTTAGGAGAGGGACACTCATTGGCGCCGAACTTGTACAAACGTTGACCGATATCTGGGGTGAACGATTGGATGCATTGTTGAATGATACCATTCTTCAACAAGTTCCAAAAGGACTTAGAGCTGCGATTATGAATTTGAACGAGAATGAGGATTTATTACCAGCTATGTTTCTGAGTGGTATCCAGGTACATATGTTTTAGATAGACAAGATTGGGTTAAGTATTATGATATCAAGATTGTTTACGTTCGTACTTGGGGTCATTTTGATGTTGTGAATTGAAAAACTTTAAATTTCAGCCACAGTGGCTTGACGGATGTTGTTCAGATCACCTGCCTGGAACCTTATGAGGTGAGGTACCACCTAGGCACGTGCTAGGTACCTTGCTGTAGATTCATACTTCGTAGGTTCATAGATTCGTACCTTGACCAATAGCATTCCCCATCTCGGGTAAAAGACCCACCAACCAGCCCGGACTTCTGAATTCTCACCCACAAAGTCGGGAAGAATTTTGTGGCCCAACCACCTCTTTCATAACATCGAGATTCGAAACATGCGAAACCTCATTGACGCTTTCTAATGAAAGATCGAAAGATCATATCTATTGGTATCAAGTAAGTATCAGTAATATTAATTGAGTCTGTTGTATATAAGATTATCATCTTGCCACCTGGCTAGGTAGCATCTGGTAAGATTCAGCCTGAGATTGACATGTAAACATGAACATATCATAGTAGAACACGATTTGAAAAGGGAAATTTCGTGATCAAGTACGTACGTACAATGATGTACGGCGTAAGGATATTCCTCACCGTGTGCTTGCGCCGATGTGGATATTCTGTCTCAGCCCTTTTGTGTAAGCCGAAAAAGCCACAAAGTTGGGGGTCAAGGGGGTCTAACAAATGTGAATGGCGATTATAAGCTTAATTTGAATGCCCTGGGACCCTCCATTTTAACCCTGTCCTGCATACATATCCAGTAACCAATACAAAAGTGATTTGCCGGTCTATATACGCCGTTGGGCTATTTCCATTGCCGCTCTGAAATGCATTCATCATGGGCTCGTTGCTTATTCATTTTCTTGAGTATTTGTAAATGGGACCCCCATGTTCCATAGCCCCTGGTTCATTGGCCCCTCAATCTCACTGTAAGCGCCAGCTTCTTACGTGAGGACCTAATCTTTGTATTTCAGCCAGTTTCAAATTCCAAAACTCTTCAAATATCTGAACGACCCTAAAAACTAATTGCAACTCAGAGGGCGACTTTTTACATCCAAAATCCTCAAATCTATCTTGGTGTAGACCACAACATTTCCAGATTCTTATTCGTGAAACGGGAAACTTTTCGGATAAACAACGGTGACACAAAGACCTGCGGCATAGCTACCAAGTAACTCCGCTATCATGGTCGACGTTGTATCAATTATCATCGCCGTCGTATCCCTCCTGGGTTCGCTCGCGGCAGCAGGTTTCACAGGATGGATTTCATATTATTTGGACCAAGCCAAACAGCGTAAAGCCACTAAAGCTTTAATTCACAAATATCGAGATCCTCTCACACTTGCTGCATATGATCTTCAATCTCGAATTTGGGGTCTTGTAAATACATTACTCGACTATTATGAAGATGAAGAAAAAAAAGAGAATATATATGTCTACACCGCCTTTTTGATTGGACAATATCTTTCATGGACATATATTCTACGTCGACAAGCACAATTCCTGCAATTTTCAACAGATCAGACAAATCAAAAACTCAATCAAATTTTGGACGCTATAACGGATCAATTCAGTTGGGATAGACACGCAGGGGAGGATCCTTTCATGCTCTGGCGTGGACAACAGATGGCTATTGGAGAAGTAATGACTATTGAAGAAGAAAAGGAACAACTTTATTGCATGGGGTTTGCTGCTTTCTCAAAGAAATATCATACTGATGCCGATTTCAAAAAGTGGTTCCTACCAATTGAAAGAGGTGTCAATATGCTTGTGGATGCACGCCGACGACAAGATCCCATTGCGACTTTCAGATTGCGTCGATTACAACATCTTTTAATTGATTTGGTCCTTCTATTGGAGTTTCATCGTGCAAAAAATGGACCAAATACGCAATTGAAAGTTAATGCTGCTGCATATGAATGCAAGTGCGAAAATTGTCCAGGTGATCTTGTGTCACATCCGACTGAAAAGCTCCCAGTATAATGCTTTGATTTGGAAGCATTACATCTGCGTCATCCAGGGACATGTGTAGTGACAGCTACCTTAGATGACTCTAGAGAGGGAGATATTGGTAATGGGTAGTTTTCGAAAGATTTGACGATGAAGACGACAAGAGGAGGATTGGATTCAATTGATCGATACGGATCCATATGCTTCAGCTATTGCAATCGATGTAGATGATGAATCTCGTGGAGATAATTGATATGGAACAATACGAAGTTATGATGAATATGTTAGCTTGTACACATTGTGTTATGATGGATTTCGAGGAGTTGGTGATATGGTCATTTGGGATAAAATACCCAAACATAAGGGAATGAAATGAGTTTCATATATAGTTGAATGACTTGCTTGGATACAAATGTAGACGTGTATCAGAATCATTTTCGGTGACGATTCAAGAGTGATATCAAGTCGCCGTACATGTAATTGATGAATTATGATGTAAAATAAGAACAAGACCTAGCGAGGTAGGAGGGTAGGTACACCAGGTACTTGGATATATGCTTATGTAACCTTAGCATTTCCCCGCCATCATTTCGAAGCTCAGTGACGATTCCGATATTCACCCGGACTTGTACGGATTCTCACCGGAGAGTGTCATATGATTATCACGTGTCGACTCTCTAGTCAGTCGCAATTTTTCGACGCTACAAACGACACTTCATACGGGACGGGAAACATTCTCCATCCTTCACACTATTCAACAAGCAGATCTATCAAAGATTCGGGCATTTAAATTGACCAATAGTTATAATCACGATAATCAATTCTTCTTATTGTAACTTAAAGGCATGATATCGTTGCACCTGTGTACAATTTCGATGCTCCAATCAGGGAACAAAAGCTTTACATTTTCGTTCCAGCGATGTTCCATCCTCTCTAGGGAAGAATCATAAGAGTACATCTTCGACGCGATGATTGCTCTTTCTTCCCCTAAGTCTTCGGCGCGTTTGTGATCTACGGACAGTCGGCTGAGAGATTTGCTTCAATGGATGCCTCTTTCTCCAGGTTTGAGATTGCACAACAATTGCAATGTCCAATGACAACGATTTACGATGAACACCTATGCAGATACTCGTACGAGTGAATCCGGTGGAAGTTTAGCTTGCATTTCATCTTTTCGTAGGCTTTGATTAATTCTTTTAGTTATCAGGTATTCATCTACGAGTTTTTCAGAAGTTTCTTCGATAATACAGTTATCCACCAGGTGGGCTCTCAAGGCTGGCATCGGAATGACTTACAATGCTCTGTTAAGCGGCAAGTGAAGTAGTTTCTCGTGCTCCTTCATATCGCAATGTATTCAATTCAACAGCTGAGCATGACACTTCTGCAAGCGCAGCTCTGAAATGCTTCCATGGATCTCCTCCAATATTTTATGTCACTGAAAGTGACGATTGGTCTTTTATGATGAGTCAAGAGCGGGTCATCTAAATGAGTTCCGTATCGTCGACGACATCGTTACCATCATCAAGAGGGTAACACGCACTTCAGATTTTTTCTGTTCCAAATGCTTGTGCAATACGGATGTCATTTCAGCAAAATCAAAAATCAGAGTTGCTCCGTTTTTGATGTTCGTGGTGATTAGTCCCAGAATGATACAAGATGCTTTCAACTCGCATGTTTTTGAATTCACTTAATACATTTATTACCTCTACCAAAGCATTGAATGTAAGCTTACGAGGTGCATGATAAGCTTTCTTTGGATCACCGATTTCTGAATTTGGGACTCTTACCCCTCGATCCTTGCGAGATCAGCAGTCAGCTAGACTCCTCCAACCAATCAGCATTTGGAAGTAAAAGGAAAAATACAAGTCAACAAAAGGACCGTGGACCAGCTCATCTGACATCGTTTTAGTGAATAACTGACTCTAAATGGCCCCCTACTCTTCGCTAATGTTTTATCATATAGCTGCCGTAATCTACAAATTGAAATATAAATCAAGTCTCCAAGTAGCTTTCCAGAACTTTCCCTCTAAGTCTGCCAAAAGACCATGGGCTTACTCTAGGCTCTACGTTCTTGAGATGTGAAGTTTACCCCACTATTCTTACATTCAGATATACTATGCACGAGTCGATCTTTTCCTTTCACGGATACCGTAAGGTTACTCCGCATTATCCTAAAGTCTTACATCTTCAAATCATCTTTGCTTACTTTATTGCAATGATTAAAAGGGAGCGAGAGCCGTTTTAGCTTGGATAAGTTTCATTGAAGTCATATTTTCCTCAAAATGCATTTTATCCGATGCCAATGTCTTGTATTGTTCTTTTCCTCCTCAATACTAACGATCTTCGCAAAAGCAACAGAACAATCTGTTCATGGCTTAATAAATCTCTTGGAACGAAGACTACCTGCTCATGTTAATGACTTTGAGTTTCAAATACAAGGTGATCATACGTTAGGAGAAACGAATGATGAATATGTCGTATCTCAAACTGTTGGAGGAAAGATCTTGATTGAAGGCAATTCACTGAGTGGCATTGCTACTGGGTACGTGATCCATATTGACTGTATATGTGACATTCTAATTAAGAAGATAGTTTACGTAAATACTTTACAGATATCTTGCATGTAGATATCTGGTGGTATATTGGTTCTCAACTTCATCTTGCTCCTGAAAGTTTACCAAGTCTGAATTCGACGTTGAAAGGATCAAGTATTGTACCATGGCGTTATCATTTCAATACCGGTAGGTGCAATGATTTTCTTCCAAGCTACTTTCGTCTGATGATTGTGCTACATGATGAACATATCTTAACAAACTCTTCCTAGTCACTTTCTCATATCAAGCCGCTTTCTGGACCTGGGAAGATTGGAACTTCAATTAGATTGGATGTCTCTTCATGGTATCAATCTCTCTCTCGCCTGGGTCGGTTATGAGAAGACATTACTTACCACACTCCTCACAATTGGCCTCACTCCTGATGAGATACTTTCATTTTTCTCCGGTCCTGCCTTTCAAGCTTGGAATCGATTTGGTAATATACAAGGATCTTGGGGTGGTACCATTCCACTTGCTTGGATTGAAGATCAACATCTCCTTCAAAAGAAAATTGTACGAAGAATGGTAGAATTAGGTATTACACCTGCATTACCTGCTTTCACTGGTTTCGTACCAAGAGAATTGAGAAGGGTAGCTCCTAATGCAAATATCATCAATGGAAGTGATTGGGGAAATCTTTTCCCAGTCGAATATTCAAATGATACTTTTCTTTACCCAACCGACCCTCTCTTCAAGACTTTACAGCATACATTTCTCAATTTTCAATCCGAATATTATGGAAATGTTTCTCATATCTACACACTCGACCAATTTAACGAAAATATTCCCGCATCTGGAGATCTCTCATATCTAAGCAACTTATCACGTGGAACTTACGAATCTCTTCAATCCTTCGATCCAAATGCTATTTGGATGTTACAAGGGTGGCTTTTCTACGCCGCTTCATCATTTTGGACACAAGACAGAGTCGAAGCTTATCTTGGCGGTGTCCCAAAAAATGAGAGCATGTTAATACTTGATCTCTTTTCTGAATCATTTCCGGAATGGGAAAATACTAATCAATATTATGGAAAACCATGGATTTGGTGTCAAGTACATGGTTATGGTGGTACTGCTGGTATATATGGTCAGATATATAATGTTACAAACTCTTCGATTGAAGCATTTCGAAAATCGAATAAGATGATTGGAATGGGAAATACGATGGAAGGACAAGATGGTAATGGATTGATGTATGAATTACTCTTGGATCAAGCTTGGAATTCTAACCCTATTGATACCAAGGATTACTTCGAAGCTTGGGTAGCAAAACGATATCATATTCCTGGATTTAAGGAATTACCATCAGAAATTTACTCGGCATGGGGCATTCTCCGCAGAACAGCTTACAACAACACAAATCTAACTCTTGCAGATAGTCTTCCAAAATCTCTATTTGAAATGCGACCCAATATTACCGAAAACCATGGAAGATTAGGCCAATCCTTGACAATCGATTTGTATGATCCTGCTGATTTGTTTCGAGCTTGGAAATTATTGTGTAATGCATCGGTATTAGTTCCAGAACTTTGGGATGATGATGGATGGAATTATGATATTGTGGATATTACAAGACAAGTACTTGCGGAGAGCTTTAAATTGGAATATGTGGATCTGATTGAGAGATATACAGCGGGGATTGATTTTGAAGAGACGAGTAAGACTCTGATTGGGATTTTAAAGTTTCTGGATGATGTTCTATCCACTTCTGCTCATTTCAGGTTGGATACTTGGGTAAATGCTGCCATTGGTTCTTCACCGGACTATTCTACGCATTCCTCTCTTCGTTCATCTCATAATTCGTCGGACACCAATGTTACCCAAACCCAAAATTTCTTCGCCTACAATGCTATTAATCAGATCACCATCTGGGGACCAACAGGAGTAATCAATGATTATGCATCTAAAAGCTGGGGAGGTCTTGTACGTGGATATTATTTGAAGAGATGGAAGATATTTTTCGATTATATTGGGAAAGTTGAGTTGTAAGAATTCAATGCGACAGAAGTGGCAAGGGAATTGGGGGATTTTGAGTTGGGCTGGCAATGGAATGGTTGGGTTGGCATTTTAGAGGGTAATGGAGAGGGTGATGGAGAGGGTAATGGAGAGGGTGATGGAGATGGAAAAGGTAATGGAAGGGATTTAAGAGAATAATTGAGAAGTTAATGGAGGAACACAATCTCAAGAGTAGCTTTAACTAATCAGGATTTCCATAGATCCTCAAGCCATCGGAACACAATTCAATCCTTCCAATACTATAGTGACACTTCTCATGATTCTCTCAATGACTACATCATGATGGGATTATCCTTCCAATTTCAAAAGTGAAGGATAAAACCTAAATTCCCTAATCTTTCGCTGTCTATCATCTATTATGACTTGGTCCTTACCTCGGTATTTCTTTCCCCAGTGGTTTATTCACTAAAAACACGTCATAATTTAGTGTTGGATCTAGTGAATCTAGTGTTATTAGGACATGTAGATCCCCCACACAATATTTAAATTTGGTCCCTTCCCACCTACAATCTCTCTTGCACATTTCATCATCAACCCACGAATCTCAGGACCCCAATTTCAAAACTATCAAACATCGCGAGCCAAACGATTACATCCTATCTGTGAATCATCTTCCTAATTATATTTTCGATCCACATTCTATCTCAAAAATCATCTATCCGGTTTGCCATCGATCTGACTAAAGCGGTCAAAGTCGGTCAAAGTAACAACACGGCGGCGCAGAAACAGTAACAGCGGAAAGGAGGAAATTACCCAACGGTACTCAATCTTCCTCCGCATATCAAATCCTTGTGGTTTCATTTGAGACGTCTAGCTTAGACCATTCGAGGTAACTAATACCTTTTTTGACTGTATGATGACACTCCCTGAATCTTGAAATAGATATGATGCTTACACATCTTCAAGGCAGATAACTTAACAAAACTCAAATTGACACCATGTCGAATAAGAGACGTTCATCAATGCCGGCGGTTGAAACCCTCGTGGAAGAAAAGGCGAATAAGAGACAACGAACCTCAATTCCGACGATCACAACCACAGTTAAAGCCGTCGAGAGTATGGACGAGATGGAGAACAAAGAGAAAACACAAATAGCTTCACTTCCATCCCAGAATTTGTCCAATATGGAGATCGACTGCCAATTATCAAAGTTTCCACAAGAAATTCTCCGTATGATTTGCTCTCACGTTGACCCACACGAACTTCCCAACCTTAGGTTTGTATCGCGGGACTTTTCCAGCGCAGCAGTGACTCATATGTTCAAAGAATTATCATTTAAATTTGAAGCTTCATCATTTCAAAATTTATCGCATATCGCCCGCAGTGCTCAACTTCGACACCACGTTTTAAAGCTCACATGTAAGGGTCAATTTACAATGGGGGTTTACATAGAAGATTATTGGAGTCTACCACATGTTGAGTATCACTTCTTACATCAACGTGAGTTGGCAGAGGTTTTTAAGAGGCTGCCAAGTCTCAATACTATTCGAATTGATACGAACCACTGCGATGCGCCGTATGAATATTCCATTATTACGAACGGATCATTTGATACGTTTTGGAACTTTCTAAAATCAGCACTTGTTAATGTATCCAATTTAAGAGCAATAGAATTGTATTCACTCAAGTTTGAATCTAATATCTTCAAACTCAAACGAAGTCCTACAGCATTTTCTAAGAGGGAGATGAAAAAACTCGAAATTTTAAAGGATTTCCACCTTTCGCTTAACCATTCCATCATTGATCAAGTTCCCGCGCTTCTTAATTGCATGCAAAACCTCAGGTCACTGTCTTTGGAAGAAGCGTCTGATACCGAACAGGGACATTGGGATGGTACGTGGGATATTTCCCAATCTATCAACCCAAGTACAGTATTTCCTTCATTGGAATCTCTCACACTCAAAGGTTTTCTGTTGAATCAGCAGTATTTCCAAGAGTTTTTACTCAATAACGCCAATTCTTTGCGTTCGCTCAAGCTTGAGAATGTGAGTATCGAAAGTACAAAGGAAGAGTTCGATTCCAAGGAACATCTCAAAAGTAATCCATGGATTCGAATGTTTTACTTCTTTGCTCAATCGTTACATCTAGAGAAAATTGAACTGTTTGGAGAACTGCGTACATCATTTTCAGGACTTTGGAGTTCAGCGTGTTTATGTCGACATACTTGCGACTCTTGTCGTTCATCGACTTTGATGTTGAGCCTTCAAAATTTCATTACACATGTTGAAGGCTCATCATTTCCTTCACCACATCCAGATGAGGACCTTAGGCATGTGGATATGCAAAGGTACTACCCTCGGACCAAGGATGATGTTTACGAGGGCGCAACGGATCCTGGATTTTATTTGCTACCCCAACTGGCGAAGAGAGGGGAAATTCGATTATTGGAAAGAGAACCATTCAAAACTTCTACCTTCAAGTCATACATGCCATGGACAGAACCAGAGTCAGATTCAGATTCAGATGATAATAGGGAGGTGGAAGAGGAAGAAGAAGAGGGGGAGTGGGAGGATGAGGAGGACGAGGAAGAGGAAGAAATTCCGAACAGACCAGATGGCAACTCTCCAAGACACTCCGCATTCGATTACACTATAACTCAAATCCGAGCCAACAGAAATCTATGGAACGATGAGGAGAGAAATTTCTTAATGAATACCTTACTCGAGGGATTTATGGAAGACGATGAATGATCAGTGGGTGCTGCTATGGGCCTCGATTTGAAACCCACTGAATGTCTAGAATGCAATCTCCAGAGGAGAATCCCAGATTTGCTTCTACGCAATCATGAAAGAATGTCTTGATTCTCCAAACAGAAAAAGAAGAGATTTTTGAATTTTAATTGGGTCGATAACTTTTGCTCCCCTACGAAAGCCCTAAATGGTTTATTTTATTTCGATTAATTTCATTTTTGTAATTATTGTCATCTTCAATGTCCAGGATACATTCATCAATGGAAGGGAAAGAATTCTGGTTGGATTTGTTATTTTTGATGGATGAGGGAATTATGAGTGCACATGGAGAGCAACATCATTGACTATTTCTTTATTTTACCGACACTTTCCATAATGTACAAGATAACTGAAAGCTGCGGGTGTTGGGCATATGGATCATTGATATCTTCTTATGAGATCAAGATCGAGCAAAGCATAGCAAATGAAATCAATGGAACATTATGTTTTACTAAAATATTTTCCGATGCCCTCTGCATTATCATGCCTGGGTTCTATGCCTATTATTTGATGTGTAAAAATATTTTTGCCGTGGAAACTGGCTACTCGCGACGAGGTGAACATGCAACATATACGGCATATATTTTGGATATAACTCTCGAGCGCAACTTTTGAACGGAACTAGATACGATATACTATTAACAATTTACGGTGGGTTTCTGCGAGCAGAGAGACTTTACTAATCATAAATATTTCAATTTGCCTTTGTGCCCGTAAGAGAGGACAAAATACGGTCATCTCTTAGTGTTAACGGTAGATCGAGCATTGGCATTATATATAGATAGAGAGCTATATTAGTGTACGCTAGTCCACGCTAGCTGATGGCAATCGTTATTACGGCACCTTACGCGCGCTTTCAACAATGATACGGTATGAATCTCACAATTTTCTTCTTGTTCTCGATAAACTAAGTCTGGCTTATACATTCAGCTGTGTTGTATGATGAGGACCGTAACATCTGCTCATAGGTATATAGTCTATTCTCCCCCCAGTTCTGACTTGGGTTCTTCTCATTCTCACAAAATATTCGTGGGAAAAACATTCAATCTACGAAAGAAATCCTATCGAGCTAGTCAAAATCGTCTAGTATCATCCTACCGATAAACTTGGCATCAATCTATCATTCCTCGACCATTCACAAGCAGAAAACATGGTTCAATCTACCTATGATACTCTGTTCAGCAAGGACATTACCTCTACAGGACAAGTCTCATCTACTCCCGCTGTCACAAAGGGCAAGATCTTTGATTGGCAAAATAACTCTCCACTCAAGTAAGTATTCTTCTATTCTTGATAATATTTCGAATTATGCTAACCAAGTTTATTAGACTCGGAAAGCAAATGATCACAATCACGGCCGGCGCTCAACAACAAAAATTCCTAGTTCACGCCGACCTTATTACTCTTCAACCTCGTATCTTCCGTCGTCTTCGAATCTCTAGATCGGTTGATACAGGTTTATCATCAGGGTGGTTTGATGTTTATCAACCCGTTTCATGCTCCGTATTTGTCCGCCTTCTCCAATTTGCCTATCACGGAAAATTGTTCACTGGGATCTCGCTCGATACATTATGGCATCTATACCTCTTTGCCAACAAGAATAAAGCCTTAGATCTTGAGGATATTATCATGAATCGGATTATGGCTACGTATCGATCCGATAAACAGTTCTTCCCAGAGCCAAGACATATTGAACTTTGGTATAAATATATCAAGGAGAATTCTGCCGGAAGAAAGTTTCTTGCTTTGTGTTATGCTGCTATGATGCATGTTAATACAAAGTTACCCTCAACTTCTATCTACAATAAGGAGGTTCTAGTAGAATTAGGGAAGAAGTGTGATGGTCTCTTGATCGATGTCGCTAATCTCACAAATGGCAAGGGGTCTATCAATATCTCAGAGTGGGATCCTAGATATGCTCCTGAATGCTTGTATCATCATCATGCATGGGGAATAGAATGTCAGAATCTCAATTAAAGGATTGAGGAAACAGGGAGGGATTGGGTTGGCTTAATTTGATGGAATGCTTCGGAAACATTGACAGGATCAATTTGAGGAAAAACACAAGTCAAGGGATCACGGTCTTGTAGAACACAAACAAAATAACATTTAAGAAGAATCTCACTTTCAATATAGACTGATATAGCAAAATCATGTTGAGTGAGTAGCGCCTTGAGAATTTATTTATAAACCCATAGTGAAGCTCATGTTAAATTAAGGAACATCTCTAAGCCAACGAAAAAAAAAACATGGAAAATGCTAACGTGTCAAAACATCAGATGATGGTTGATCTTACCGCTGCCATAGAAGAAGTAAAATATCATATGCGCATCATTCATATCGCCATGAAGATATCATGTACACCCCATTACCCTCCATACCATAATGTCTTCTCACCTATTAGTCTGTTAGTAATGATCAATGAAACCATGATACCAAAATTGATAACTTACCAAGCCATCATCCACCGTAACCACGGATCTGTTTTTCTCCACCATTCTCATCCTCTAAGTCTGGCATGACATCCTCCTCACTCTCACACCCCAAGGCTGGCATGACATCATCATCGCTATCAGAATCTGCATCCTTCGATGCCAATGCTTCCACGGGAGAGTCCAAGTGCCAACTTCTCCAACTCGGGCATAGACTTATCATCAGCGAGAGCTTTGAAACCATCAGATAATTTTGGCTTCTTCGGTGTCTTTGGTGCAGCGTCCTCCTTAGCCTTTCGTTTTGATAGCTTCATTGGACTCGATGGTGTTGAAAAAATTGGTTGCTTTCGCGCTGGCCCAGAAATGCTCTTATCAGGAGAATTCTGAGCAGATCGTGGAGGGGTCATTGGCATCTTGAACCTCAACTTCCCGGAGGATTGAAGTGGCTGGAATCCCGGTTCTTGAGGTTCTTCTTCCGCAACCTTAGGTTCCGCGAGTTCTTCTTCCGCAACCTCAGATCTTGCGAGTTCTACTTCCTCATCCTCAAGTTCTTCCTCACTGTCTGTTTCATAGCGCTTAGGATATTTCCGAATTGCCTGTGGTGCGCGTCGGCTCCGGTATGGTTCTTGCCTCTTTAGCAATTCCTCTTTTTCTCTGAGGCAGATTTCTTCCCACGTCTGGGGGGTGCGACTCGGTCCTGCATCGGCATCTGCTCGCATTCGATCTTCCGGTGTGGATTTATCTTGGCCGGCCTTCGCTCTTTCTTCTTCGGTGATCGGATTATGATTCAGGGCCCCTGCCTCAACTCCGCCACTATGTTGCGCAAATATACGGTCCTCTCCTTCCGGATCAGAAGTGGGTGCGATGGGTTCATCGAGATCCATGAGATCAGGATTCTCATCTGCTGCCGGGTCTTTGGCTACATTCTCATCTGCTGCTGGGTCTTTTGCAACATTTGAACAAAGACTTTGTGTCGGTACTGATGAGGGTTCGGGACTAGATGTAGGTCCATCCGTAACAGTAGCAGCGACCGCAGGTGCGTCAGACACTAAATTTGATGTCAGAAATGCATGCCCTGTTTTTTTTTTCGGAATACAGGATTGGGCTTACCTTGTATGGTGCTCAGAGTCTTATTAATTGACGGGAGGTTACCATTTCGTAGTAGCTCTCTGAAGTGTAATCGGACCTCCATCCACTCGTTACCCAGCTCGTTCTTTCCGGGCCAATCGCAGATTCCCATTTTCCTCGTTTCAGGTATGGACAGTCCTGAGCCCCATACCAAATCTTCTCTGGCTTCTACAATCAACGCATCCTCTGAGTGGACCAAAGCCTGGATCCATGAAAGCTTGTATCGTAATTTGGTGTAGAGGGCATAAAACATCATTTCGCCGGAGATCTGGTTCCACTTCTCGACATCGATTTTCATTTTGTTCCCTTCTATCTTGGCTCTGAGAGGAGTATATTTGACCATTTTGCGAAACTTAGCTCTGTCATTCATCATCCAAGCTTTCGCTGCTTGGAAGTAACTACAAGGTATACATTAGTCAGAACTCAAGAAGGTCAAAACGAGAATGTTACGAACTTCTCAGCCGAGCGGTAAGTCACTCCTTGGGGATCAACAAATGGCTCATCGTAAAAATTCGAAAGCCATGCCCAATTAGCACCAGGTCTATGACTGCCAAATAAGATCGCAGTGGCTGGAACTTTCTCCGCGCCTCTGGCATAGAAAATAGTATGCGATTCTGGACGTGGAGCCATTTTGAGCTAATAAGATATCTAGTACTTGGTTATTATGGGACACAGAATGAAGAACGGTGGGAAAAAGCTTCAAGAAGTTTTAAATATATGCAACCCGTGAGTGGGGCGGCGGCAAGGCTTAGCGCAGCTGAAACTTCATGATTCCATCAACGCTTCCTAATTAGTAGACTATTCACTTCTCATTCACTTTTTCCTCAAGAGGTTTGACTTTTATCCAGCGCGAATCTGGAACATGGAATATACCTTACTCCGTCATCATCCTCGAGTCCCCAGAAGTTTGAGAGCCATGCACACGACTTATAAATGATTGCTGTATAGGAAATTTGTATTTGGTATCCTCCCGGCCACCCTGATGTGAAAATCTTTGTTTGGAGCAGTTCTGGCAGAGGTGATGTGTATGAGCAACCTCCACTTCATCTTGAATTTCGAGTGTTTGCGTAATTACATGTAGCAACTGTTCCATTTCAATTCTCGAATTACACAAACGTGCTACCCCAGTTATCATCTTCATCACCAGAACGACCATCAAGACGGCGAAGTTTAGAAAACCCCCCACTTTTGTTCAATACAATTGGTTGCGCTTTGTCAATGGTGAAGTCTGGGTGAATTGACCGAATATTTTAATTGTTGATCTTCCTGAAAGAGCCATCTAACTCACTCTTGAGAAAGACAAAAGTTGTCAAAGAGTTATATCAGTCTCATAAGTCACAATAGAGAAGTGAATACATGTCGGGTCAGTCATATCATTGACCTAGAAGTCGTTGGATGGAACCTACCATTTTCTATCTTTTTGCTATCTCTCTCGGCGAAACATCACTCTATCCAATTTTCTCTTAATGACCTTTGGATTCTGGAAGAGTTTTTGTATTTATCTAATAGCAACATTGATCTATTTCGAAGCAATTTCTATCTAGCAGAAGATATTGAATATGCAACGTACTTCTTCTTACACTTTAACGACCTGTTCATTTGCTATTCTATCAATCCAAGATTATCAGACAGTTCTTCAATTTTACTTGAAAAGGCCTACAACTCAAATGACGGCGGCGTTAGCTTTATAATTTGAGGGTCCGTTATACTCTATTCATCCCATTTTTTCGAAAGCGGGGTCAAAGGCGGTGTGGATGGCGGGGTAATCTAGCGGCTTCCCGAGAATCAACAATCACTGACAACATCGACAATAATTTGTAGCTATCTACTAGCTGCACTACCTAGATAGAATCATAAAAAGACTTGATAACTACTAGTTAATTACAGAAAAAATTGAGCTTGATGTCCTCCATTGTTGTGGTAAAAAGCATGGGATTATACTAATAAGTCACCACATGAGAAGACCATCACGTTTCACTTGCATGGTAAACAATTAGTGCCGGAAAGCTCCATCATTTTATGGGAAGACATTGCTAATATAAGAAAGCTCTATAATTCAAGGTAAGATCTGTGCCAAATGGAAAGCCACAAAGTGTGGAATTTTCCCAACATTATCTGATAAGACAACCAAAGAGTTCGATATCTAAACCATAGATGTCGGAATCCCTTAAGACCTATGTGATCCACCATTTTCAAAGGTAATCAACCACCGCAACTTCTTGAGTATTAACGAAAACGAAATAAACCATCGAAAACCAATAAAAAACCATGAAAATTGAATGACAAGTCCAATAACCTCCCAAGTTCTCAATCCTCAGAGCCTTTGCTCCCTTTCAGTCTCTTTAGGAATATTTTGTTCCTCTCAATCATTTCACCCAAAGTCTGGTCGAACTTTCTTTTTCTCTCATTTGATTCATTTGAGGCTTTGATCTCTTCGAATGGCGCAACAATTCTTTTCTCGACTCGCTCGGGGTGTCCATTGTCCGGAAGTATCATCATTCCCTCGGTCATGGCATGATCTTCCTGACTCGTCTCCGGCGCAAATTCATCTGCCTTATCTGTGGGGAAAAATCAGCCTTCCATGTCTTTTCAAAGTATGAAAACTATGAAATTACCGTCAAATCTGTTTTCTTGGTTTCGAAGAGCTTGAAAATATCGCCGAGCTCTCATGAGCTCTTCTCCCAATTTGTTATCACCCGGCCACTGTGAAATTGGAGTATTCCATGCAAGTGCAGCTGTTTTCAGTCCAGTACCCCAAACCGGGTCATCCCTGGCTTCTACCAAACATTTGTTACCCGTATTGATGAGGTCCTCTCTATTTGCTGGATTATTGCGATACTTGTAATATATCGTATTTCTCATCACAAGCGACGAGATTTTATTCCAATCAGCGACATCCAGTCCTTTCACTTCGTTTCCAAGCTTTTTGGCTTCGTAACCAGACTTTGCATGGGCTATTTGTGCAAATTTTGACATGTCACCGATTCTCCAAGCTTTGACAGCCTGAAAACAGCTAATTTAGATGTCAGTATGATCCTAAAAAAAATGATGAGTGTACGGACGCTTCTCCACAGGTGTAGGTTACCCCTTGGTCGTCTTTGAAATTTTCCATGTAGAAGTTTGAGAAATGCGAATAAGGATCGCCAGTTTTGTGACCGGAAAACAGAATAGAGTTGACTTCTTCAAGTTTGTTGCCTTTTGCAAAAAGCAAGGTTAAAGAATCTGTTCCTGGTGCCATGCTGTAGTAAGGGATGAGTCAGTAAGTTCCCTTTGCTAACTCACGGTAGTCAGGAAAGACCATTTGAATGACTTACTTGAACCGAGGATGGATTCGATAATCCAGATAATTAATTGACGAGAGTTTACAAAGAAGTCTCAGAGCAACCCCCTTCTAGAGATAGTTTGATGAGTTAGTTGATGACATGATAAAGAAGTGAGTTAAAATTTACCGATGAAAAAAACGAGCAACAACAGGTGATGAGAAGTATTTTTGACGTATGTGAGAATAGAACGAGATCTATCACTCTCAAAGTAGAGCTCTATGTGGTTCTCGGGGTATTCCTCTAAAGAAGCCCCGTGAAATGTCCCTATGGCAGTAAAATAGATGATAATAGGTTGGTCCAAAGCTTCTTTGTTAACGTGCGGAGATTGAAAATTGTAGATAATAAGATCGGGGTATACTGAGCGTAGAAATGTGGATATCACTAATACATCTGTTGATCCAGACGTCTCTTTGCAGCCGCAAGGTGGGTAGAAATGGGAAATTTAAAAGTAGTAAAAAAAAGCAAAGAGGAAAGATTGTATAGTGGCTGGAAAGGCGTTTGATGACCCGACTCAGTTGGCCTTTTGCTGATCGACAATAGTAAGAAAATAAGAGGATAAGTTGCATTGGAGAAGAAGAAAAGGAATCAGAAAGTTGAGAAGGATCTGGATATAGAAAATACACTAGTGCGCGGCAAGGCTAAGCGAGGTTGATAGCTCATGATACTTCCCGATTTGGAAATGCTCACTGGAGACTTTCCTTTCCATTCACTCTTATTCTTAACAAACCTTAATTCCACCATATAGATAACACGTTGAACCCACTGGCGCAAGTCTGCAAATTTTCAATTTTGAATAAATTTTGTCCCCTTCTTTTCAATATTTCTTCAACTTTCAAACCTTTACAACAGTACAAAAGACTTGAACTTGCCACCTACCAACCTTTTTCCAGACTCATTGCTGCTCTTATTACTCTAAATCAGTCAGAAAATATACAAATTATACTATAAGGTTCTGCAAATTGATATTCATAGCAAGCTTCCAGTCTTCAAACCGACTTTTTTCCGTGTAAGCTCCTCAGTCTCTTTCAAGCTTCAATTCCATTTCTTTTTCGCATTAACGACGGTTTTTGTTATCATTTTAGCTAAATTCTCCTCGTATTTCCAAGGTCTCAATGGTTGTCAAGACTTGTTTTGAATCGATTTGAGGAGATTGTTCAAGGATAATTGGCAAGATTTCGGGCTATTTCGACTGTGAGCGCTGCGCATCTTGTGACGATAAAGCTAATCAATTGTTCAAATTAGTCGCTCAAGATGATGCCATAGCTTACCCTCGAGATGAAAACGATTTATTCAGATCCAGAAATCATATACAGTTGGTTCGATGATGATGGGTGTGATAATGATGATAAGAAAACCCCTCAAAAGTCAAAGAAACCTGCGGAACACGAATTTTTGGCTTCTTTGAAGCAGCCACTCCACCGAATTACACTTCAAGAGAGATCCAAAGAGAGATCTAAGACGAGAGTCGAAAAAATCCTACCGGAGTGATGGTGGGTGGACTACGACCGGAGACCATGAGTACCGTTGCAGGGTACCTTTATTTCCAAACAACGGGTGTATTGATTAAGTGGTTGGAAGACGAGGATAAACTAAGAGGACTTCTTAATGATTGGTTGGAAGAAAAGAGAAAGGCGTTTGGATGTCCGGTAAAGCATGCTTCGGATCCAGGTGCAAAGGACTTCGGCATAACAAAACTTTTTCAAATATTGAAGGATCTAAATCCGAGCATAGCGCATTGGTCACTGGGGATACTTTCCGATTACCCATGCTATATTGGAAATGAATGTAACACGAAATGACCCAGGATATTATTGTTATCTTCACACAATTCACAGGGTCATCAAGGCATACCCAGATCATTTTCCAAATGACACACCTTTCTTCCCAAAGGAGATTTATTCAAGGGAGAATTGGCATCGAGGTCTCGTTACATTACGGGCGTTCTGGATCGTACAAAAGGAGGGCAAAATTAGGCAGAGGGAAGCAAGATCGATGCCAGCACTCAAGCCGCTCTGGTTGGATGACGAGGCCTTAAAGTCAAGTAGAGGCATGGACGAGACTGCCGAATATGGTGTGTATAAGGCGAGGGAGTCGGAAGAGATCCTGGAACTTGAGAATCTGAGTGGCGGGGATGATGAAGACGATCCACTTGGAGAGACACAAGAGCACAATATTGCGGAGATGCAGGCGCTTCATCGTTCTTTAAACAGCACTGGAGATATCGCAAAGGAAACCGTTTCCCGATGCAAGAATGCTAGGAAGAAGACCCGGAAGGAAGCTCCACCGGAAGAGATGAAGGCGTGGATGGAGATCCTCAGAGAGAAGCATGATAAGTGCAAAGTTGTCTCGGAGCCAGTCAAGGGTCCATCGAAATCAGATCCTCAAGAAAACCCGCTGATCGTCAATGCCATTAACGTACAAGACACTTTGGATTCCCTTGGGGAATTGTCAACTGCTGAACGAGAGCAATTGGAAAAAGGTACCAAGGAACAGAATGAAGAAAGAAAGGATTTCTTCAATCTCTTAGAGTCGATGTCGAGCGCTTTGGCTAAGCCAAAAACCTTCGTTGAATGTTGCGAGAAGTATGGATTCGACTACAGCGACCCCAAAAACATAAAAGTTCGTGGTGTACCATTCAAGCCCTACCCACATCAGGTGATTGGTAAGTATATCAAGAGTTTCGTCCTCGATTCATGAGCTAACTAAGTTTATAGATATGGCGTGGTTGGCGGACATGGAAGAATCACCAATGTGAGGTGGATTATTGGCAGCAGAATTCTTCAAATCGATCGGATAGCGTCGCAACTATAACTCCGAGGATTCGTCTCTCTCAAAAATTGCAGCAATATAGCTTTTGACTGTATAGCTATCGTTTCCGTCACGAATTCATTTAAAACGTAATGGATGTAGTGTGCGTGAACGTCGGACTCAGCTTATTCATCTTCTTCAAAAAAGCATCAAACCGTGCGTCCAAGGTATCTCAGAGCATACTATGTACTATAAGACCATGATAAGCTAAGTCTCATCTTTGTAACTTCAGCCGTTATCTTTAAATCTTTAAGTGGGTGCCCCATCCTCCCTCAAAGTGAGAAGTGTTCAACATGGGATTTTTGAAAAGCTATCGAGAGGCTAACAGAAACACATGTGAGAGATCTCGAGTAATGGAGAGCTGAGGTGAGCCATTTATTATTGTTCTCAAACTACTTGCTGTCCCGCAATCGTCACTTCAGTGCTCATCTTCATTTGACTGAAAACCTTCCAAATTGAGATTTTTTAAGAGTGTTTGGACGGCGAGAAAAGATACATGTAGAAGGTCCATTATAGTGCAGACTCAGAAATAACTGTTCATTGTTACTCACCAATCATCCGCCGTCATGTAACTGTGAAGTGGGTGCCTTTCATACTCGCCATCTGAAAAATATCCAAATTGAAAATTCTTAAAGGCCTTCGATAGGTAAGTAATGATATACGTGGAAGTTCTTTTATATCTCAGAAGTAGAAATAGGTATTCATTAACACTTTCCAACCATCCAACGTTCTGTAATGGCCAAGTGGCTGCTTGACATCAAGATTGACACGACCTCAGTCGAAATTTGAATTTCACGTACAATATCGCAATGAAGTTTCAAAGTCTCACTACGGGTAGTGAATGAGTTAAGTCTACCGTGCGATCATTACAATAGTCATATCTATCATCTTCGTCCTACAACCATCAAGTTCGGAAGCTTCACAGCTGCGATGGTCAGTGTTCTTCGGAAAACATATGTTACAATTTCTACGTGATCGAACTATGATTTACCATTGGCGGTGTTCAAGTATGAAAGAGATTCTTGAACCATATTCTATCTCTTAGGTCCTAGTCATTGTTGAGAAATTTTGAAGTTCGCGATCCTTCAGAAGCCGGAGACGAAAAGTCAAACTTTGGAATTCGGAAATTGGAACAGAAGAGGAGCTTGCAAGCATCATTAAAAACATATTCGGACAGCTTATAGAACTCAAAAACCATCTAAGAACTGTTTTTAAAGGTCATACCCAACCTTGCCACGAAATCTGGTTTTCTCCAAAACACGAAATTCCATTTCTGCAGATACCAAACTTCTCAACGAGGATAATTAGTACAAATAAAACTATGCTCTGAGAGCCCCATATGTATTCGGGCCTTTCTGAGCTAATTTCGATAAGGTCAGCTATTTATGTTGTCGAGAAACTTTGAAGTTCGGTATCTTTGGTCTCTTGCTCAAATCGCTTACAAGCTTTCAAAATCTAGGAACGAACCATAATCATGGAGACCTACATATTTTTATCCTATATCACCTCTCACCCCCTTTTTTTTATCCCTATTTCGCCTTTTCTCTCTCCCGTTTCTCTCCGTTCCTTCAATACCTAATTCTCCATTCCCCCCTCCCCCTATCCATCTTTTTCCCGTTCTCGTTCCTGTTCTAATCCATTTACCTCCAATGCCACTTCCATCTATAACAAATTCACTCTTTGGTCAAGCTATATAGTTTGTCATTATCTTCTGTCACTTTCCGTCATTCAAAGCTCGAATCCAGCTCTAGAAGCTATGGGCCATGGTAATAAATTGCTTCATTGCTATTCAAAGTACCTAGTTTAGTATCGAAATAGCTTTTAAAGTACATTCAAAGTTTCACCAATTACTAGGTAGGATCACATTTAGAATTCAAAGATAATTCGGATACTATCTGATCTCTATATAAGTAAAGCCGCTCTCAATTAAGCCGCCCCAAGCATCAAATTTATGCATTGATATCATGTATCTCTCTCCCTTCATATATTCCATTGCTCATCCTAACTTCATCGCATTAAAAATTTTCAAATCAAATAATCTTCCATTCTTTCCATCCTCCAAACTTTCCCCTAACCAGAAGCATAAAGATCATCAGAAACACCAGAAACATCATCTTCACCTAAATGATTAGCTAAAATGCTTCTAGCTTCCGTCTGCATCTCCTTGAAATCAGCACCATCAAACTTGCCCTCAGCAACAAGTTTGTTCACAAACTTCTCCGACATTTTATTACGAATCCACCCGTCAAAGCTATTTTCTAAGAAAAGTATGATTATCTCTTGTACCTTCTTTTGTCCCAGTCGATGCAGACGACCAAATACGTGAAGCAGAATGTCAATCGACGTTGGATACTCGGCGATGATCATCTTAGAACAAGCATGATGAAAATTTAGACCATAACCTCCGATTCTAAAACCAATAAGCATGACATCGACATCATGCTTGGGATCATTAAAAGCTTCAATAGCCTTTCTTCTATCTTCCGCCTTGTGTGCAGAAAGAATTGACATGACTTTGAAGCCAAGTAAGTGAAGTACACCTTCTGTTGCCCTATAACATTGTTAGTATTGAATGAAAATACTTCACGTCGTCACTTACCACTGCGACATTGGCCAGTTGAGGAACACCAAACAACGTTCTCCCTTAGCCTTCCACTCGGCTACTTGTAGAACAATCGCCTTCAATTTTGGTGATAAACCCATTGCTCCAATAGCCGCCTGCAACCTATTTGTTGGGAGTGTTAAAAACCATGCATCAGAGGGAAGAGTTCGATAGTATTTATATGTGATTCCGTGATCATCGTCAAGATCATACCATGATGCGACTTCCTTGGCTGTACCTGCAGGTACTTCCTTGACTCTTCTTTGAACCAATTTAATTAATTGACCATCGAAGCTAGCAAGTTGTAATCCTCTATAAGCTTCCATATTTATAGTAACCGCTGCCTCGGAATTTTGTTGTTTCACACTTGTAATTGGACGACCAGTTTCGCTTGGAACATAGAGCTTTTTGCGCCACTCGAACGTGGAATCATCATAATACTCTTGATGTAGCTTAGACATTCTTAAATTAACTGTCTTGACAGTGTAGTGTGGAATAGCCTTTCCCGGTGTTTCCATTTGACCATTGACGGTCTCAAAAGTGTTGCTCATGAGACGTCTGCGTTGGATATTTTGGAGAATAGGTCGAAGAGCGAGTCAAGCAGCATTAGCATCCCAATTGCTCTGATTACCTACCGCCAAGAATGCCTTGGGACAAAGAATGTGTAAAGGAGTTCCGTCATCAACCGCCTTGTGTAATTTGACAACTTGTTCGTCGTCCGAGAGAGGAGGAAGGATCGAAACAGCGTTCTCTTCCTTTGGCAAGTCATGTCTCGGATTAAAATTTGGATTGTACATTGACAAAAGTCCCTCAATGTCTTTGGAAGATATAGGGGTAGTTCATTCACCTTAAGCAACTGAATCAAGAGACCTCTAGCATCTTGGATGCGATTGATCATCGGTGTGGCTGATGGTTCGGCGCATCTCTTGATTTGACACTTGTAGATAACGTCCGCGGTCAATGTGCAAGGATTTTTGATGATATGAGCCTCATCAGGAACAAGTCTTCCGAACTCTCCGTAGTGACTGAAACCTAACTCATACTTCTTGAGCAACTGGTCGTTCATTTCCTCATCTTCATCTCTCACATCATCAATTTCATTTTCATCACTCATGTAGTTGACTTCTCCATCTACGTCTTTTCCTTTGCCGTATGCCTTCTTGATTCTCATAGCACGCTTGGCGAAGGTTGTGTAAGATGTCGGGAAGAAGGCCATCGAGGTCTAAATCAATAATTTGGGCCGTAAAGTTAACTTACGTTCTGATAGGTCACGTCCAATGCCTCCAATTCCTGTTCTAGATCATTGATATTTGTTCCAACAAATCATTTCTCTCGTCGCGGATCAAGATTACCAGGTCTGCGAATGAGTGCCTCAGAGAAGAACTTCATGCAATTCGCGAACCACACATCGATGACTGCTAAAGGTAAAATGATCAACGTAGCAAAATAGGATTTGTTCCTTGCGCCGTCAATTTTCGATGAACCATCAATACGAGGAGGAGAATGACTACGGTCTTTCCAGAACCGCACTCAGAAGCCAAAATACTACCACCAAATGCACTCTCTTCCATTTCAGCTAGCCAGGCCATATCTGTGAAATATTAGTGAATGAAAGTCTAACTGTGTTGGAATCTTGACTTACCTATAACTTGATGAGGATATGGTTTGAGGTTTGTGCCCTCGATGACAATGTTGTTTGGATCTCGGTAATCTATACCGTGTGCTTTACAAGAGTCGAGAAAGATTTCGGAATCGCACTCGCTGAGGACATCTTTTCCAAAAGTTCAAAGAACTCTTTCTTTCCATTGGTCACTTGCTCTTGATCCGATTTCGACAGTCCTTCGACAGTTGCTAGGATCTCAGAGAATTCCATGGACTCTTTGAACATCGGTGCCTCATTAGGGTCATTCTTTTCTGGTCCTCTAACCACCTTTGCTGTCGTGGTAAATTGCTTCAAGTGCTTCGCCAAGCCTTCGAGCCAGATAGTCAACTCCTCCGGTTTGATAAGTGGTCTGGTCACTTTCTTGCCTTCGATCACTCTTCTGTTGGCTTCCTTTTGGATGTCGCCTGTCTTGTTCAACTCAGCGTGAAATACCTCAGCTTCTCTTACATTCTCATCCTCAACTTCCTCCGCAGTCTTTTCAGTTCTCGAGATGCTTCCATCAGTCTCCATGTTGTAAAAGTCGTTGTACTCATCTTGCTTGAAGAGTGCATAAGAGGTTGCTTCATCCACAGTCGTATCGATGGATGCAGCCGCGCTGTCCATGTACAACGGAACGATAGCTTCTTTCCGAGAAATGTTCTTGGTTCTGGCAGCACCAGCAAGCTTCTTGTGAGCCAACCAATAAAACTTAAGTGTATGCCAGGCTCTGAACCAATTTT
This sequence comes from Botrytis tulipae, assembly GCA_004786125.1. Classification (NCBI taxonomy): domain Eukaryota; kingdom Fungi; phylum Ascomycota; class Leotiomycetes; order Helotiales; family Sclerotiniaceae; genus Botrytis; species Botrytis tulipae. Next base: position 334,478 of record PQXH01000010.1, read on the forward strand.
CCCTGGAATAAATTTCATTTCGCGACATCGGATTGTCCTCGGGGAAATGATCGGGGTAAGTTTTGATGACCAGATGCATCGCATGAAGGTTACAGAGATACCCAGGCTGATCATAACTCTTCTTCAATCTCAACATTTGGAATGTAATAGGAAATGTGTCGCCGGTGACAAGAGTAGTCAATCTTGGGTCCAGTTTGCTGATTTGTTCAAAGGTTAATTTTGTGGTGAAATCTTTCTCCGCTGGCTTGGAAGCGTTCTTCACGGGGCATCCGAAGGAGGTCTGTTTTGCCGTATACCATGGAGTTAAAATTATCGGAAGGTGTTGCTCCTCCTCAATCCACTACGCTGGTTACGCAGCGACCAAAACTTGAGGAGAAGGTCATAGAGGAGTTACCTGTAATTGAGAACCTGTCAGATGAACGAGTATCATCCAAAGGAAAGATTGATTGGTCCGAACAATGTAGACAACCATCTTGGAGCGATTTAGAGGAAATTAATTGATATTTGAGTGTCAATGAACTGAAAATCATTTGGTGGGGGACGAATGACCCAAGGAAATATGTTCCTAGATGAAAGTGGACATAGCTCTCGCATTTTGCATTATCAAATTGAACTCATCATGTATTGCAGATCGTTTCCGTAATTTAATTGAACTTTAGGAATTCATCTTCCTTTGGTGCTTTATTGAATTTCTTTTGATTCGTATTATTTCATCATGCCTCGAATAATTCAAGTACAGCGGAGAGCATTGGATGAAGCAAGAAAGATTCAAAAGGAAAAGGCCGAAGTTGCAACCTCCATAATTCCAAGATTTCGAAGTTTGCTTCCCGTTCAAAAGTTTCTAAATAGAGATGAACTTCATGAGTGGACAAAGAAATCTCAAAAGGAGTTATCTATCATTGAAGAATTACTTGGGGAAAAGATCGATTTCTCGACATCATATAAGGAATCAGCAAAGACAGTCATCAAAGATGTGAAACTTGCATTTGAGAGAGAACAAATGAGTAAGGATACATTGGGAGAACTTAATCTTATTCACGATGAAGCCAGAAATGTTAAAAATCGAGAGATACGAGAGATTTTATCTTGCTTGATAGAGGTATCGGGAAAGGATGTTATTCTGTCACATCTCAATGCATTGGCGGACACCTCAAGTTCAAAGGCTCAAACACTTCCTCTACCAAATGATATTGATCCTAGGATTATCGAAGGATGTGTTCAATATTTGGAAATGGATGGGAATTCGGAGCCAACCATCACCACTATCGTCAATTCCATGAAGATTACTCGTCAAAAAGTTACAGATTTGGAAAGAAAGATTGCCTTGCAAAGTACCGTCCCATCCCCGCCCAACACAGTCATATCGAAAGAAATGGAACGAAGAATAGAAGCTCAACGACAAACATCTATAATTCAAGGTTCTCCAGCAGTTAGGAAAAGATTCTTAGTCGGTCCAACAACTCCGGTTAAGAAACTTCCACAACGTTCTTCAATATACGACCTGCCAATTAGTTCCCCAGTGGAAAATTCCCCATCACCTGAAGAGAAAATCTCATTACCCAACACTGGCTTAGGCAAAAGAAAGAAATCGTCCTCGAACCGGAAACTTGGTAACGCAAAGACATCATCCACAAGTCGCAAATCAGATAATGAAAATGCATCATCTTCAAATCATCACCCTGAGAACAATAAGATATATTCTTCCGGACATAATCTGCGTTCTACAAAGGCGTTGGCAGCTAATCAGAGCATTGATACCTTGTCATTCTCACAACCGCTTGAACCTACGAAAGAGCAACTGATGAACGATCTCGATAATATACAAGAGGAAAATCGGAACCTACAAACTGAGATAAATGATATAACATCGAGACTAGAAAACCTTGAGATCTTATGCGAAGATTTGGAAGATTCATCAAATCAATTCAAATGTCGTCTCCACTTCGCTAACACAGCAGCATTTTCATGCTTGAGGTTGAAAACAAGAACACCCTTGGGATTGCTGCTTGCTGCATGCTTGATGAGCTCGGTTAACTTCGCCGCGGTCATGTTCTGTCTCTTTGTTGGTTTGCAGTAATCGAGGTTGTTCTTGATGTATTCTTCGTAGCATCCTAGCTCACCAACCAATGGAGATAGATTGGGCCAAGAATATTCTAGTTCGGCCTCAAGATAAGGATCGGGAGAAGAGTCCCCATATTGAATTGATTGGCTTTGAATTCCTGAAATGAAAGCGATACCAATTAGTTTTTAATTTTTTGTATAGGAAAGGATAGGTTTTCAGTTTCGAAAGCGTTGATTTGAAGATATCGAACTTACTTTGATTTTGAGATCGCATAACTGTGCAATAGAATCTTGGTTGACCTCTACTGCGAGTGGAATAAGAGAAAGAGTAAAGAAGCTTGAAGTCTTTAGTCGAGACCCTGAAGTTTGGTTGGTGTTGTTGTAAAGGTCTAGAAAGTTGAGGAAAAGGTTTAGAGAAAGACGAAGAGGCATACTCGTCGTCTGCGGGGTAAAAGATTTTCTTTTGAGAAAATGTGAATCGAAAGTGAATATTTCTTAATTAGGAAACGTCGAGTCATCTTTGCTTAAAAAGCGGTGTAAGGGAAATTTCAGACGAGTAAGAGGTAGGAGATGTACGCGATTCAGTTGGACACCACGAAACGGCAGATGAGTGTCTAGAGTTCATGCTCATTGATTGTATAGCTACAAATCGTGAATAAAGAGAAGCTGATAGGGAGCAGTCGAGAGAGGATTATGCGGTAGTGGCCACAGAAACGAGGCGGCCAAAAGATAATAGTAGCTGTGCAAAGAAAGGAGGCGCCAAGGGAAACCTTGCATAGAAATTAAGTTGTCAGTAAGAGGAAGGTGGTTGCAGGAGAGCTGTTCCGGGAGAAATTGGATGGCTAGAAAAAGGGAAAATTTGGCAGAAAGCGGACGATAACCCCGAGGAGACGGCGCCGGAGTAATGATGAGGTGGCAAGGTGGCGGCGGGAAAGGGGTAACTAAAGAGAGGGACGAAGCGTAAGGAGAAAGCTCGCGCAGAGATAGATTCACCAAGCGCTATGAGGTAGTCGCGGGGAGAAGCTAGCGCCTGGAGGAAGACGGGAACTGAAAGGAGTGGCAGTTGGAGGGAGGTATCTACAAACCCAGTTATTTGATATTCCAAGATGAAGTTCTTGATGTACTTACCAATCACCTGATGTGTGTAGGGCTTGAATGGTACCCCACGAACCCTACATAAGGGAAGATTGTGAGTTTGCGAGGTATAGTTTGGATATCGTATTGTAAAAGGTAGTGCGTAGTGACCAGGAATTAGGAATGTTCCAAAAGATTCAGACTGTAGGCACTTATTTTTAGACATGTTCCTTCTTTGAAGCATTTGCTCTCTGGGACTTTGCTTCATCGGGGTTCATTGATGAAGCCTTGACCTTGCTTGCTGCTCTTGTTGGTGAAATATCCGACATGCGATTTTTCCATTCGGCTTATTCGGTTACTTGGTTGGCGTGGCTACCTTTGCTGTTATCCTATCGTTCAATTTAGCCTCTCCTTGATCATCTGTCATCGGGGAGTCTCCGGGAATATCTAGTTTAGTGCCTGGAGTAACATAAGTGTCGTTGTCGAAATCACTATCAATCGAGCCGGATGAGTAGTTTTTGGGACTTGCATCGCCGGCCCACGCAGACTGAACAAGCCAAGCAACACGATCGCGTCGTCTATCTTCCACTTATTGTCTGGTTCTCTCCATATGATAAGCCAATTTCGCTGCAAGTCTTTCATCGGCAGCCTCTTCGAGAATAGCCTTCACAATCACTGCTAACTCCACAACGTCCCTTTCCCTTGTAGCTTTATCAATGGCTATGAAGTCTGCTCTAGCTCCTTCGAAATTATGATCCTCAGCGATTTTACAAGTGAGGGCGAGAATAGGTGCCTATTACCTGCGACAGCTAAATCTTGGGTATCCTCATCAGTAGCGGCTCTCCCTTCATCGGTTCTCTCTGGAGCGGCCTTCTCATCGGCATACAACTGGGCTGATTCCTCCACCTAAGATGATTCTGATATAGAGATGAAAGGTCGGAGGAATCTCCAGAGCTCCACGGACATCGAGACGTCCAGGACACTAAAATCTTTGTCAGCTGGCTTGCTACAAGTTATATTGAAAGAACAGAGGCGGATTGCATACTGAATTACTCGATATGCAGAGTCTAGAGTCGAGTCGTACTTACCATCAAAGTTACCGGCAGCATGTTTTTAGCGTGCTGCCTTCCAGTATCCCCGTCTGGATAAAGTATAGTATGACGAAAGTTGAGAACGAAAGCGAGATGCATATTACCTTAAGAAGCGATGCGAGGTAGATTTCAGACGAGTAAGGAGAACTGAAGCTAAAGGTAACGTAAGAGGTAGGAAATAGGCGCGACGCCAATCAGACACCACGAAATACCACACGAGCGTCTGCAATTCGTGCCCATTAGGAGCATAGATGTAAATTCAGAGTAGATGATTGGCCCCCAGGTTTTCTGAGTCGTCGGAAGGGCGAGTAGAATCTTGAGATGATTCTCGCAGGGGTAAGAAACATCTGATGATGATTGTGACTTAGAAAGCTGCGCAGGGAACACACAACAATGTGAAAACTTTCCGCTCAATTAATGGACCTGCGACCTACGACCTCGGATATTGATGTCTTCAAGAATTTTGTTGGCACAACATGGGTATTGTGACAGAATCTGGTGAAAACATTGAATGAAAGGAAATTCAAGAGGGTGTCGAGAGAGTATGAGATTTGTTGCGTACCAACTCAGGGCAAGGCGGTGTTGATGGCGGGGTAATCATGCGGCAGAATGTAGCAAAAGAACCCCGCAATCAAATTGAATTTGTGGCTATGTGAGGAATCCTTCTACACTACATTAGATTTCAGGATAGAATTCTTCATTGGTAAAGAGAAGACCTGGACTAGTATCTTTCATGAAGACTTGAGTCATTCTTCAAGATCACAGAGGGAGAAGATGTACTTATCTAACTTCGCCGGTGTGAATATCCGGAAACACCATATACGTACTTTAAAACCTTACATACACTGAAATTATATAACAGCATGATCAAACTCTCTTCATGGAGAGAGACGGTATCTTCTTCATAACCTGTTGAATTTGACCGAACTTCCTTGATATATGATAGCAGCTAACTTTCGGTAGCCTCCTATATTTGTCGAGTTGTCGAAGTTGTGATGACTTGAATTTTCTCACTGTGAAGAACTTAAGATCACAAAATGGGCTCATCGTAAAGATGTGATGTTTTCCTCACAATAAGTCCATCGTCAGATACATTTCCGAGACCTCTCTTCATGATTCTCTTGCGTCCTATCTAGTCCTAACTGACATCTATCATGAGATATCGGTATTCATCAAGGGCTTGATAAAGTACTTTAACTCTAGCAAGATTATTCGATTGAACCTCGCTTGGTGCATCACCATTTACCTCCTCTGATTATCAATTGCCTCTTCATACATTTGTCTTCTGTTACTATTCTCCTGTGTACCACTATCTAATTTTCACCACTATTTCTTACCTGTCACCCCTCGGCCTTCTCCTGCTGCCACCTCTCTATTATCACTTCCTTGCCTGCCGCTATGTCCTCTCTACCATCACCTGCTCTTAGCCCATCACCCTTCCTGTTATCCCATTCTCTCTGTAGTCACCTCCATCATTTTTCTCTCCATTGCCATCACACCCTCTTCCTAGCTGAAGATTACACTTTTATCTACCCCTCTGTCGACCCCACTCTGTCTCTGTCTCCCCACCGACTCCTCTATGCCACCCCCTCTCTATGCCTCCTCCTCTTTGCCTGCCCATTTTTGTCACCCAATTCCACCTCTTACCACACTCTCTCCTCACTTTTTGTAGTTTCATTGTTTTCGCTTTCTTTCCACTGGCTCCTCTTTACTGCCCATCTTCACCTACCCTCTTTATCGCCCCCTTCTGCCGCCCCCTTTTGCCGCACTCTCTCTACCATTCCCTCTCTATCACCATCTCTCTCCGCCTCTCGTCGCTTTCTTTCAACTACCCTCTCTATGCTGCCCCCTCCCTGCCGGGTACTCTTTGCCTTTACTTACTCTCTGTCACTAGCCCTTCCGTCCGCCCATTACCTCATGAATTCTACCTGTTGTAGTTATTTCGACTCCTTTCGATCTTCCTGTGGTAACTATATCTTGAATGCAATTAAACTCTTTCCTCATTGCTCCTATCACTGCGATCTTTATCTATCAAATTCTTCCCGCAATCTCAAATTCACAACAGTCAAAGTTCTCTTCAACTCGACTGTGCATCACTAGCCAGGTTTCGAATTTCCAATCTATGTTAAGTGAAAGTAGAGAGGGACCGGGATATCTATGTCTTATCCATGTGATTCATAAACCTGACGTTGCGCCCGACAAGTTTTGACTCAAACCTGAGATGTATGATGTCTTAGGGCTGTCCAATGATAACCATGACTGTAGTATGTTTGGTATGGGTTCTCAAGATAAGTCATTTAGATAGTTTTGAACGAGCATCCCTTCCTCTTCAAAGTGTAAGATCAATCCAATTTAGTATAGAAAAATCTCATGATCTCATGCATGTGAATAAACTTTAGCATCGTCATGATGTGTGCAGGTCCAGTACGGTAGGAAACCTCCATTGTGTACTCTGCAAACGTCTTCAATCCCACCCTCCACAGAGTAATCCCTCATGTATATTAGAAACTCTACCCTCATCCTCCATTCCCTCTGCAAAGTTACCCTTTGACTTCCCCGTAGAGTCCTCTCCACATTCTCGCAGGCGGAGCGCGCCGAGAATAAGATTTGGACTATACAAAACATACTTTTTAGATTTGTTAAGTCTAACAAGGCAGAATAACTGAAGGTCCCTACTTTCATTCATCGCGATGTAGGGAAATCTCAAAGTAAAAGTCGGTGTCATCAATACGCCTCCCTTGATCAAAAATGAAATTTCTTAAATGTCTCCTGATAGATCCTAAAGACTCGCAAACTAAGCCTCTCATCGTGCAAGCCTCTAGAATGTCATCTCACTCATGATACTCATCGTCGTCGTTGAGGAATCGTCAAACTTCCCTTTTCCCCCCTTGGGGGATAAGAATGCATCGATTTTGATAATGACAATTATTAGAAAAAGATATACTATATATGAATTCCTGAGCTTTGACAATCCTAAAAATGTCAAACTTTTTGTGATTGTGGTCGATTTCAGTATTTGGAAATCTCCGTGGTGGATTAGGTTGAGATGAACCACAAATAGTAGACTTCAACATTTCTCATCTATTTGATAAGTTAACAGTTTAAAAACTAGTTTACTGTACTACTAATAAACATGGGACCCTCAGAGTGTACTTTTACCTATACCAACTGTCAAGATTGGCAAGTTTGGTCTTTGGAGAAATGAGATTTTGTGTTTCGGTGGAAATCATATTTCTTAACCACGATAGCTACGACGTCAAAGATAGCTTTTGAGGAATCCTTGAGCTCTCTGAATTATAGTGATGTGACTTTTATGACAATAGCAAGCTTTTTCGCAAAGCTCCATTTTGGTGATTTCATGACTTGACATCGACGGCTTTCGTCAATTTTGGAGATAGAGACTTGAAACTCCTTGTAAGAATCACTAGAAGTATCATAGCTCAGATACCGTTCTCCGTTTCACTGTGTCATGCCTCGAAAAAGTTTGGTATTTGGAAGATTCACCTCTGGCTAGGGAGAAACCAACAAAGTTTGGAATTTCTCGGCAACTAAAAGAGGTAACAAGATGAAATGATGCTCATAGATCTTCTGTGTGTGTTCATATCCTCCACAAGAGAACGCATCTCAATCGTGAAAGGTTTTGAAAATGTGTTCAACGAAGAATAGTGGTCACCGGTGCTCTGAGATTACAAACTTCATGATTTTAAGATGACGACGATAGATATGATGAATCTGATGAAAGATAATTAAATCGGAACTACATGGGATCCTCCAATTTGTTTCAAATGTTTGTTACAACGTCATCTGAGAAAATCCAAATCTGACTAAAATCATGTCAAATCTGGGACGAGGCACCCACTTGGTCATTCCACGACGACGAGCGCGAATAGAGTAGAGATAACTAGCTCACAGCAAACCTGATACTTTCGAGACCCTCAAAGCACTATTTCACTTACTTTATAATGATATTTCGAAAACCTTATCCCAGGAGGATTTTCCATCTGGATGAGAATGAGGGGCACCCACTTGAGTACTGCGGGACGACGACAAGTTTTATATCAATGAAAGTTGGTCTAGTGGATTTATGTGATAGTTGTTACCCCCTGTGGAGTGATAATCCCATAATTTTGTTTGTTTTCAAAGTCCTTGTCTCATGAGACTCGAATCTGCGCTAGGAACACTTCGAACTTGATTATTCCTCGACAGCGAAATGCCGCCAAGGAATTATAATTAGTGTACTTCAAATTTGGAGTTAATAGGATACCCGGTGTAGTGCTCTTTTAGCTTCCTTGCCTATTTTGAAAAGTTGGAGATTTGACCAAATTCAATCTCAACCAAGGATTGAGCACCCACTTACAGATTATTCGACGACGACGTAACATAAAGTCATCATATAATGACAGAAAGAACAGAGATATCTGTGGCACCCTTGGCATAGTATTATTTCTGTGTTGCGATCATCTTGCTTATATTTGACTTTCGCGATGGTTGATACCAGCTGCATGTTTGAGCACCCACTTATTCATTACTCCACGACGACTTTATATAGAGTTACAAGGTTATACCTAAAATAATTCCAGCTGTCATAAGACCTTTAGTATAGTGTTAGTTCTGTGTTGCGACTATCCTTCTTACAGTTGAATGCTGAGATTGTTGAATCTTCCTGTAAAGCTAAGCACCCACTTGGTTATTTCTCGGCGACAACGATGGCTATGAGTAATCTTAATATCTGTAAAGAAAGCTAGAAGAATCCTGATCTTCCTAGTATACTTCACCCCGGTTTATTCATATGTGTTGATGACATCGGCTACTCTGAGGAATCTGGGGCAACGTGGGTAAGCACCGACTTGCTTGTTTCTCCACTGTCGTATGCATTATGAGATATACAAGTTTACCGGTATATAACTATAGGTAGTAGCACTCATCTGATGTAGTTGTATTCAATCAATTCATGTTTATTCATGATGGAGCTTCCGTGAAGATGGAACTTTCTATAGAAGTCAAGCACCGACGCCTCAATATCTCGACGACGAAAGGAGTTATTAATTCAAACATACAGTAAAACAACTCTAATGGGCTTTTAGATCACCAAAGAACTTTATAGCACGAAATTTGAGTCTTCCTGCGTTCAGCGCCCCTCGAGTAAAGTTTGGCGCATTGGAAGTTCTAGCGCCCCTCTAATTATTTTGTGACGACGAAGATAGGTACAGCTTCTTGCAATACATCAATCTGTGCCTCTTGACCACTGAAATTCCAAACATGAGTCAAATTGTTGATTTTAAGCCTCTCTGATGAACATCATCGCTAAATCATATTGTGCTGAGGAATGATTAGCACCCAGATCTCTATTTCTCAACGGCGATGCGCTCCCTATGTCTAAAATAAAGTTTGTATATCCTTTGAGCACAGTATATCTCTGGAGAATAGTTCATTCGCATCCAGAGTCGATAATGGGGTTGATATAATTCGTTGTGGGAAGTTAAGTGAAGGATTTGTTAGGTGAGCACCCACTCAGCGATAAATCCACGAGTAAAGGTGCTAAGAATATGATTTTGAGTTCAAAATGTAGCTGAGATTTGTATAAACTTCATCGGCATTGTCGCTTCTATATTGAATCCTTTACCCATACCCCATCATGCTTTTCCTATCATCATATGCGGATTTCTTGACCTCGCTATCATCATAATTGGAGGTGCCTATTGCAAATTGGCTAGGTGAAATAACTTATCATCTAACGAGCCCTCAAGAAATGTATTCTTCCAGCTCAATGGCTGTGATTTACGTGAGTGGTTCGTCTGGACAATCTCGTAGTCCGGCAAGTCACCACTTCTAATAACACCATATCTATCCTCATTTCAGTGATTCGAGCACCAGTTCCTATTCTTTCAGAGTTCTAGGAGCTGATTGGTATCATTACTTCTCTCAGCAAACTCATGTTGTGTGTTCGAAACGCAGGTAGAGACCCCCCCTATAAGTTCATCTCCCTTCATCACACCTCAATGTCTAGACCTTTCTTGAGAATTCTAAAACCAGGTACTGTTACTTTGACTTATTTAACACTCTTTGAAGCATCCATTTCATCTCTTGAAGCGTTGTGGCTTGTTCTAACCATATCGAAGGAATCGGTGAAATTTGATACCATTGTTTAGAACAACAAATACGATGGAGATCAGGATTTCAATACATGTAATTGATTTGAACTTACAGCCCACTTTCATAACTGGTTTCCTTTTTGCGAGATCAAATGTGGTTGTTCTGTTATCACTCTGTTGTCACTCTTTCCCCTAATGTCTTTACCAACCACCCGACTATACTCAAGAATGCAGAGGACTTTGGATGATTCTAACACCATTTCTTGTGATGGTAATCCTACAGTAATCTCAAATCATCTTTCTATATTGTTCTAAACGTTTCCGGCTTGTTCTAAACAATCCTCACTAAACACACAATTTTCGCATATGTGTTTAGAACTCGTGGCATCCATTCCCACACTTCTCCAGCTATTACAATCGATTTCAAAAACTTTCCTCTCCATGGAACTGGTGTTCAATCTACTGAATATAATCCACTTATTTGAGGTTGAATTACATAGGAATCTCTCCAGAGCAAGCTTCATCACAACAACACAACCAATAATGAGTTCAAAGTTCTAAAACCAGTTCCTTGTATAAACTATTAGGATGAATGAATCTGAGATAATAGTTTTCTCGTCAGTGCTTCTCGGATTGTTCTAAACAAGATGCCAATCCGTCACCAAACACAACATATGTGTTTAAAACACGACTGAATCACACTACCAGAAATCTGAATGTACCATTCGATTTAAATTGTCATTTTGTATATAGAACTGAGCTTTGATTATTCTGAGATCCAATACCTCTATGTATCCTCCGTTCCGGAGTAATCATGAATTCATAGGCCTTCATAGGCCTTGCACGTAGACATCAAAGGACACCTAAATGAAAGAATTGAACACCAGTTCCAGTGTCTTTAAACCTCTTTCTAACCCTTAGCATACTTAGTCTCCTGCAGAAAGTATCTCAACTATGTTCTAAACTTTGTGTCAAATTGGAGCTACTTTGACACAAAGTTTAGAACATCGTTGCGATCCTTTCTGCAACTACGCGACTATTGCTCCAAGTTAAGTCAAGTTTTCTCTCTTGGGAACCGGTTTCAGATTTGTCATAAGTGATGTTGTTCTCTCTCTAGTGGTCCCGAGTATAATCTCATGTTTTGCCCTAGCAGCCACAACACTTGACCACAAGTCTATCTATAATTATAACATCAGTTTGTATATCATAACTTTAGAGAAACCCATGGGAAGATTCATTCTTCGTTTGTGCTCTCCAATCTTGTTCTAAACACTCATATCAAAAGGCACCAAATCAGCCATACTGTTTAGAACAAGTACCAACAGTTCCCACACATTAAAACTCTATGGAATTGGCTTTTTGTACTTTCCTTTATGGGAAACTGATTTTGGAATGGTTTCAAACAAGTTGGTGCGATCACATCTCGCTTTCGTTCTATTTGAGTACTTTTGACATATTTTCGTGGACGGCAATGACATCACTTCTCAAAGTTCTAACAAGATTTCTGATCTAAAATCCGATTTCCAAATCTATCTGTCAAGTTCAATTATTATGAAAATGGTTGTGGCTTGTTCTAAACACTTTCAGCGAAATCATCAAATCTTCGAAGATGTTTGGAACACTACAGGGGTGCTCTGACATCAAACTGGTAACTGTAAATGACTTAAACCATGGTATGGTACATAATAGTGGTGTTCAAATCGTCATTTGGGAGTTTGGAGTTTGTAAAGTATGAGTTGGGCTGTTCTCGTATACAAATTTTGACATGTGTGTTTAGAACAATGAAATTACTTTAGAACAGAGCCTAATAGTAACTGAAATATCATATCATATACGAGGAATTCAGATCTGAAATTGGGTTTTTGATTGAAGTTTTGGTTCTCGAGATATACCTTGGTGATTACAGTGACAGGGAAATCTTGACCACAACCAATCACTGATCAATTAGACGATTCTTATTGACCATTCATGATACTTTTATACATCAATATAGTCCTTCTTGATAGTAGAAGATAATCTATGTCTCAAATTATGAAGTGAAGCTTCCGTTAACAGGTGACCGTTGCCCATGTAAAACCACCTGTGGTGGTGCAGACACTTCCAACGGAATCATGTTTAAAACAATGAGCACATCTTTCTGCAGAAAACGGCTTATACCAAAGTGATTCAAATTACTCAATGAACAAGGAACTGATACTGGATTTTGTCTATGTGTGATTGTTTTATATGTGAGATCTGCGCCGGTGAAGACGTCGCTATCGGAATCATGTTTAGAACAGTGAACACATCATTCTGCAGAAACGCACTTATACCAGAAAGCTTCAAATTACCTAGCAAATTTGACACTGGCTTTTGGTTCTTCGTTGAACCCTCTATCTAGAAGTGATCGTTGCATATATGAAAGCTAGGTTGCTACAGACACTACCATCGGGATCATGTTTAAAACAAGGAACTCATCATTCTGCATAATGCCAACTATACTACAAGAATCAAAACTATCTAGTCACCTAGAAAATGGTGTTAGAATTCTTGGCAAAGCTTCCATTCAGAAGTGATCGTTGCACATACGAAAGCTGTGCTGATGTAGACACTACTATCAAAATCATGTTTAGAACAACTAGCCCACCATTCTGCGTAAAACCGATTATACCATAAGAATCAAGACTGTTTCATTAGGTAGCCTCTAATCTCAGATCTGTTGTTGAGCCTCTAGTTTTGTCTGACATACGATAGGTAGTTAGGATGTGTGAGATCTGTAGTAGCGAAACCCTCACCCCTGGAATCATGTTTAAAACAATAAGTATATCATTCTGCACGAAGCCACTTATACCAAAACAATTAGAATCATTCGATTAATATGATAGTAATGTTAGATTTCTTGGTGAACCCCTTCATTTCGTCTAAGTGTAATAGGTGGTCAGAATGTGTGAGATCTGCTGCGGTAAAACATTACCCCCGGGATCCTGTTTAAAACACTAAGCCTATCATTCTGCAGGAAACTATATATATCAAAATGATCAGAATTACTCAAGAAGCCAGGAACTGGAGTTATATATCTTATTGTACCCTTCATTTGTCTAAATTTGATGGGTAGTTAGGACATTTGGTTGCTCGGAGCCTTGACATTAGTGAACGACTCATTATGGAAATTGAAGTCCTGACATAACCACAAAGTCATTTCTTTAGATGAATATCAATCAATCAATCAATCAATCAATATACCAATAGGTTGGAACATCATCTAAAATAAGTTCTTACATTCATCAATGCTACGAGTTGGAGATGAAGGATGGGCTGGGGCACCGGTCATGTCGACCCTCCACAATTAAAGATGCTATCAAAATTCTAAGTACACAGGTCGCATTTAAATCATCACATTGGTCTAGTAGAGTTCTTTACAGATGAATCGATTGGAATACTTGGGTGTTGTGGGAGTATATCCTCCCCATTGTCCACCCCTCTTCGACTAACGTACTGAGATCCAAACATGCTTATTTGAACCTCCGACCGAGCCAAAATAATCAAAATCGATTTGTCACATGGGGAAAAGTTTGTTGTCTTGATGCCACGATTCTTCATGATGTTTCCGGTCGCTTCGAGGTCGGGTTAGTGTTGACCCGGATGCTCTTAATTTGATACCCTAATAGTAACTTGACCACGCATCTCGTCGTGATATGACAGTAACGAACTGATAGGGTAATAGTTTTACTTATATCAACCTCCCAAGTTCCTCTTTTTATTCCAGTTCAATATCCCCAGTTGTCGATGTTTCTCATTATATCTGGCTGTAGTAAGGGAGAAGTACGCAATTCTCGAGACAACTCTCCCGTCCTTGTGTCCCTATAGCCTTGGTCGCTCAATCTATAGAAGCATGTGTCTGCATATGAATGTAAGACTTTATGCAAGTAAGTTTGCACACATTGAGGGCGCAGCACCCAGTCCTCCGTGTTTCCATTATTCGCCCCGCGCCAAAACGTACGCGGATGATCTGCCAGGTCGACTTTCTGCCCCGCGGGTACCCGAAGCGCAGGCTAGTACACGCAGGTATTATTACAAATTTGTGATATTATAACATGTGTCAGCGCTTCATCGTCAGCAGATACTCCGTGTGGCGGGCATGGTTCCTGGCGGGCAAACCGCGGACCGAACTCCTCACGGGTACAGGAGAACTTTTCGGCAATCTACTCACTGCTCTATAGAAGTTGATGTATCTCCTCTTACTGACGTAGCGGCACTCCCAGACGAGAAGAATTTCGTGTCCTCGCGTGACTTACTCTTTGAGACAAACCATCATAGCTTAATCGATAGAGGTACCTGTCTGGGTTGGTGTTTGCGCAATGGGCAGACCAAGTCTTGTATCTCAAATTAACCACACTCGAAATGGAAAAGAGTTTCTTATCTTTGGGTCACTTTCCCTTGGCTTCAGTGGAGCAGTGCTCTTGAAACACCATCTCTTTTGTTTGCGGGATGTTTGAAGACAAGGTGTCGGGCGTGCCTAATCTTTTTGGTAAGCGTGGCGGCAGTAAAGCTTCCAGGCGGAGCATTGAACCTCAATCTATAAGACTATCTGAGTGTGCTCCATCATGATCCTATCTTGTTTCATTGTGGAAGACGCGCACTTTTGTATACACCGGTAAGAACTCTGTTTGCAGCAGCTTAGTGTTCGTAATAGGTGGGTCGGGTGATGGGACTGAGTCGGAGAAACCAAGTGTATCAACGAGTATCCTAAAGCCAATCACTGGACAAGACTGTTAGTAAGCCAAATAGGCTTCCTTAGACTGGTGGAATGGGTTGAGTTCTGAAAGAAAAAGAATGGAAACGAGCTATTGCGAACATTGTCCTTGCCATATAGTCGGGCCATCTGATGTCTTACTACGCTGGCGTGATATCCATAACGGGGCGTAATGCCAGGGCCCGAAATTGAGACGATAAAGGTATAAGGATTCTAGGATGGATGACTTTTGTGAGAATCTCACCTTGAAACTCTAGCGCGAGGGGGGATTTCACATAGGACGAGCACCCACTTTACGTTTACTCGACGATTATATTAGCTATGAGAGTAAAAGTGGTTGCTATCTGGTTGGAAGAAGATACTTATCTTCAGAACATCATTGCGCATACTATTAGTGAGATGCCTTAAATCTCAATTTCGGGGGGGAATCCCGGGAGGTGAGCACCCACTTCGTGATTACTCGATTGATATGCCGAATGGGTCTGTAAGAACAACTGCAATCTAGTTTTGATATTTTTCTAATCTTTGAAGATATATCAGATCCACGATTTAGTAACTTTCTTGAAATCTCAATCTGGGGGGATTTCACGCGGACACGAGCACCCACTTCACGATTTCTCTACGACTATAGTAGATATTGGAATAAAAGCAAGGAGCTACTACTCAGATAGTACTATATATCCTCAGACTAATGCCATTATTAGTATCCGGTGATGTGTGTGAAATCTCATTTTGGGGGGAGGGGGGCGGGGTGGACTCAATAGGAATATGAACACCCACTTAACCATTTCTCGACGACCATAATAGATATGACAATAAAAACAAAATGAAACTACTCAGAAAATACTGAATATCCTCAGAAGTATGTTTGTATTGTCATTCCGTGATGTTCGTGAAATCTCATTTTCGTGGGGGGAAGGGGGCATTCAATGGGGATATGAGCACCCACTTGACGACTTCTCATCAACCATAATAGTTATGAACATGAAAATACTTGCAAAGTGATAGAAAGTCACTCAGTATCCTCAGAAGCATATTAGTATTGACGGTAGATGATGTGCATGAAATCTCATCACTGGGGCAGGGGGGTTTTGAGAGGAAGAGCACCGGCGATGTCATTACACAATGACGAGAATAGGTATGATGTCGCGAATTGATTCTGTCAAATTCTACATACAGTCTCACACCCCCAGGTAATTTATTTTTGCCCGTCCGTGACAATTATAACCTTTACAAATTTGGGATTTCACTTAGAAGCGTATGACGAACTTCACAAGTACTCGACCATTATTGTGGTGATAGGACGTAAAGCTAGTTCCCTGAGTCAAGGGAACCTTTCGTATCCCCAGAAATACTTTGTTTTGTCTTGATGCGATGATGGTAAGACTTTATGTCCACCAGAACAGGTTTCAGCGGGGCACAAGATCCGTTTTACTCTGCTACTTCATCAAAACAGCAGCTAAAACATTCTTAACTGTACTGATCCATCCATCCGGCTTTCCCCATCTTCAGTAGTAGTTCAAACTTGTTGTCTCATGACCTTTGTGTTTTTTGAATCTGACGAAATAAGGGTCACCGGGGGAGTATGATTACGTTTTCTCTCGTTGCTCAACAATTACAATGATTACAATCACAACAACCACTTCCCGGTAGTCATAAGGCTACGGGCATACTTGGCAAACCAAATAGCATCATCTCCGGTGACTTTATTACTATCCGGATTTCTGGTGAATGGGGGTGAAGAGTAGCACCCCCAAGCTTATCTTCGACGATATAGAATGTTTAGAAAGAATCTAAATTGATAGAAGTAATTAAAATTGATATCTGACCCTCAGGGGCTCATACTTTATGTCTCAACTCGAAGTTGTGTTTTTCGTCTACTTCCCCATTCTACAGATAGTTGAGAAGGACACTTCAAAATTATGAGCGCACCACGATTGTTTGAGACAAACAAACCATTCGACCTAGCTGCTATTATCTATATGATCTTCAGTGTCTAGTTAGTTTTGACTAATTCGACTTTGCTCCAAAATGCGACCGTGGCAAGTGTTTGGGTGGTTCTCAGCCAAAGAAACCATCTCCCCCCCACCACCATATTGAGAGTAGTCGTAATACATTGTCAATTAGCGTCTCTAAGACACTTTAAGGGCTATCTCCAGTCATCTGGTAGTTTTGAGCTTGATGAGATCGCTTGTTGTGGAGTAACAATGTCGCCTCTGCTTTCGCCATTCGACCACCCTCAACATCATTTTCAAGTATCCAGACTGTTTGGAAGAGAAACAATACTATAGGCGTCTCCGCAGTAGTCCTTTTAGTCAAACCAAGTCAAGTCCGTCGCAGGTCCCTAAGGGTCCGCTCTGGTGGAATGGTTTTCATTGTCTTGAGGCTCGTTTTGGTGGCGACGGTGTGAAAATCATCGAACCCTACTCTCCACATTACCGCACCGAGAAAACTAAATTAGCCATTCTTTAAGAATTTCTTTGCTCTATCCATAGATGTATTAATAGTTGAGTAATTCCAAAATAAATAATTTCATTGTGGGACCACACCGTGTCGGAGGCATGTATGGTGTAAAACTTTTTCTCAAAGATGTTACTTTTAAGACGTGCATCCTAGTCTTTAGAGCAAATGGAATCGTCTGATATGGTTACTTTGGCTGTAGGTACTTTGGATGGTCTTGTATTCGTCTCTCAATATCACCCTCCGCATCTAGGCCGACTCTCGTAGGGTAAGACCTTTATACATAGGATATGAAGCTTTTAGGTGCTACCAAACAGTTCTTGTAGCAAAATGATAGATATATTCTTATGTGACCCATAGATTATAATCATTGCTTCACGTGTTAAGCCTTGTCATTCGAATTCACC
Source organism: Botrytis tulipae (assembly GCA_004786125.1). Lineage (NCBI taxonomy): Eukaryota > Fungi > Ascomycota > Leotiomycetes > Helotiales > Sclerotiniaceae > Botrytis > Botrytis tulipae. The sequence continues at coordinate 352,395 of PQXH01000010.1, forward strand.
ATGGCACCCAACCCTGCTTAGAACAACAACAAGTGGATTCTGCAATAATCTAAATAAGCGATTCCATGCACAAATGGTACTAGAGCACTGGACTAGTCTTCAAATCTCAGTCAGTCCTCTTGATTTTCGAACACAGTCAACAAGATCCATGAAAGTACTCGGCAGCGACTTGTAAATTCTTTACTTATTCTAATTGTAAGGATATAAGAACTCTACAAACACATTCCAATATAAGAGCCAGCTCCGAGCATTTCTTGATAAAAAATCAATTCATAGCTAGTATGGTTAATGTTCTAAACATATTGACATGATTGTATGAGAGGGGACGAACTTATGTTTATAACAACAACAAGTGAGTTCTGCAGTAATCTAAATAAGCCATTATATAAAGAGATATCTCCAAAGTAGTGAACTAGTCTTCAATTTGTAGCCAATGGTCTCTATTTTAATCACTCATTGAAATGAGTTATTGGAAATATCAAGAAGTGTTTAACAAATTACTTATTTATTCTAATTCAAAGGATATCGAAATTATAACAAGACTTTAGAATACGATAGTCCATTCTGAATGTATTATACTAGCAAATTCAATTCATAGGTGGTATGGTTCGTGTTCCAAAGAGGTTAATGTGGTTGTGTGGTGAGGAGGAACCTAAGTTTAGAACAATACCAAAGGAGTTCTGCAATAACCTAAATAAGCCATTGCACAAGAAAATGATTCTAAAATACTGAACTGGTCTTCGGATTGTGCTGAGTGGTCTCTATTCTTAGCTACCTTTCAAGCAAGTCCTTGGAAATAGAAGGAAGTGCTTTACAAATTGTTTATATATTTAGATTGAAAGGATATGAAAATTCTGAAGAGATTTACGAAGATACCAGATCATTTCGAACATATCTTATCAGCAAATTCAATTCATAAGTGGTGTGTTTCGTGTTCTAAAGAGGTTGATGTAGTTGTATGGTAGGTATGAATTTAAGTTTAGAACAATGCTCATTGAGTTCTGCAATGATCTAATTAAGCTATTATATAAGGAAATCATTCCAAAATACTAAACTAGTATTCAAAATGTACTCAGTGGTCTCCATTATTGGCAATCATTCAAACGAGTTCTTGGAAATACCTAAAAGGGTTTGACAAATTCTTTATATATTTCGATTGAAAGGATATAAGAATTCTGAAGAGAGTTCCAAATAGACTAAGCCATTTCAAACATATATCATCAGCGAATTCAACCCACAGGTAGTATGGTTTGTGTTCTAGAGAGGTCGATGTGGTTGTATGGTTGGGACGAATTTAAGGTTAGAACAACAACGAAAGAAGTTATGGTTAAACTGAGTACATAACTCTGATACTGTAATCATAGATTATATGCAACTGGTTATGGATTCTTCAATATGTATGTTGTTCTGGTGTCTCTCACCGCAAGGTTTGTTAGAGGCGGCGAGCTGATTATGCACCAAGTCTCTCAAATAGAATTTGGGGTTTTCGATACCAGTTACAAGTACATAACCATATTTGAAGATTATCAATGAAGTTTGCAGACCGCTAGCTGTACTACGTCTTGTTCTAAAGAACATTGAAGATTGGCCCGAATCTTTAGATACGTTTAGAACATGAGTGCATCATTTAGAACAAGATAAAAACTATACCATTCTACTCTGGCTCTCATCAAGATTATGGAAGTAAGCTTGGATTCTCTGGGAGCTGCTTTCTTGTTATCATAGTGTATCCTTCGCTGGTTCTTAGGGCGGTCCATATTACATGTTAATTCCAAAAATTGAGATATCAGAATTCGAAAATCAGTTACAAATGTCGGAGCTTAGACCAAGTGAGCTTGCCGAGAAAGTTTAACCTAAGCTCCACTCACTCATGTTCTAACCATCAAGTGGTAGTCACCATACAAGTTGGATATTGTCTTTAGAACAAGGAGAGATGTTTAGAACACAGATGTAACAGTGTAGTTCGTCTTCATGGCGTCTAAGGCTCATATATATGGTTTTAGAATTTTCTCAGATGCTCTAGTTCTCAAGACATTTCATTTCCCCGCTTCGCCTCCTTCGGCCTCCACACCACATCATCAGCCCGGGACTGAAAATGAAAAATCTAACTGTATATCATGGTACCAAGTGCCATGCAAAAGCGAGTCAGATATTCGGATGCAGAGCTAACTGACGGGAATCATGTTCTAAAACCATATTCCAAAACTGGGGATTTCCGGAAACTGTTTGGAACAAGAATGGCAACGGTGAGTATATATTGTACTATATGTATCTACTTGAAATTTCATGCTCTACAAGTAACTGATACTAGATCTTGGTATAGTATGGCTGATACTGAGGAGCATACCTGGAGCGAATTACCTCTTACTACCTAACCACGGGATCTCGAGACTGAGCCAGATATTGGCAATTCGACGCTCACATATATGTATATTAGAGCCATCTGAGCAGGGAAGTAACTTTTACAGACAGGTCCCTCATTGGCAATCATGTTCTAAAATTTAGCCGAGAAATGAGTCATTTTGGCCCAGCCTACTGATCAAACACACGACACAACAAATTTCGAAGAAAACTTTTTCTTCGAAATACGACCCTTTCGCGATTGATTTAGATCATAGTTATTAAACCAAATTAATTGCAATTACCTCCAAGTGATTCTGACTAGTAATTATTGTAATACTATTGTCGGTATTCCAAATATAAAATATACACGAAAATTCGCGTAAAAGTTTCACCTCAAATTATCAAAATAAAAATAAAATCCTCAATATAAATTATCTCAATAATCTATTAATACTTGGGGATACAACTATGATGGAAGCTTCAGAAAAAGCCTCCATTATACCAAACACTTATCCTACTGTTGTCCTAGGTACCCCAATATCTTCAAGCCCTCCTTTGCCTTCTGAAAACCCTCAATTCGAAATCTCTAGCCCTATTCTACCAATCAACTAGCCAACCAGTTCTGGAAGAAGAGTTGAAGAATTCAATCTACTTAGTGACCCCTTTATTACTCAAGATACAATTAATACTACCTATATATTCAATCAGAATAAGAAACGGTACCCTACAATACCCCTTAGCAATCAGAACAAACAATCTAGAATACAAAACAAGGTAACTATACCAAAAAAAGTAATCCTAAAAGCAAGAGATCTTATAGTATTAGCCTTAACTCTTTTTTAATTACATAATGAGTAATCGAAGCTATTAAATCTTCTAAAAATCTTTAGAAAATATATTGAAAAAGGAAAGCTTATTATAGCCTTTAATATTATTACATCCCAAATCACTTATCTCGAATTAGCTATACAGAAAATCGAATCTTAAGTTAAAACACTAGTCAAAAATCCAATCCCAATTACTATAATACCAACTAAATCAACTTTTGCAACTATAGCAAAAAAAGGAGAATGGAACCTAGTTAGTAAAGAAAAAGCTATTAAGTCTACTCCAATAGACAAAAAGATTAAAATCACTCAAAAACGCCTAATTCTGATCAAACCAGAGATCCCAAACTCTACTTCCTTTTCCCTTTTAACTATTTAAAACAAAATAAACGAAGCCTTTCAAAAGAATAGAATTAAAGGGTCAGTTATTGCAGTAGCTACTCTATTCTTTAATAACAATATCATTATTACAGCAAACGATCCCTTTATATCACAATTCCTCTTAGAAAAGAAAACTATTTGGAATAATATTATTAAATTCGAGAGGATTCAAAAGGATCAAGAATGGCATAAAGTCATTATCCACAAAATCCCAATAAGAGAATTCTCAGGACCGAAAGGAATGGATCTTATTTTAGAGGAAATCAAAACCTTTAATCCAGATTTCAAACCAATCGGAACCCCCTTCTGGCTCACACCAGCTTCCAAAAGAGCTCATCAACGAGAGGGAGCTATAGTTATTGCTTTTGCCACAAAATCAGAAGCAGAATTAGCTATTCGAAAGCGACTATATATTACTAGAAGTAGTACAAGAGTAGAGAACTTCTATGAATCGAAACTAATTATATAATGCCAAAAGTGCCAAGGGTTTGGATATTAAGATGCTTATTGTAGAAGAAACCCTTCTTGTGGTTTATATGGAGGCAAGTATATCACATCAGTACATTTGTATATAATATATAACATCAGAGGAAAGTTCTATCAACACTTAGCAGTGAAATACTCGAACTGCTAAGGGAACCATGCAGCAAATTCGAAAATATACAAAACCTACCAGACTATTTAACAAAAATCGAACAATACTCATTAATGAATTACACCAATATTCGAATTATTCAAATAAATCTTAATCGGAGTTTACAAGCTATAGAGAACATCCTATAACTTGTAATAGAACTCAATATCAATCTTATTATTATTCAAGAACCTTGGATTATCAAAAATGAAAATGATTATTCAAATGCAAGATCGATTATACACTCTAATTTCATATAAACACTTTTGAGATTCAATTCCAAATACTGACCACAAACACTATTATATACCTCAAAAACCCTTCAATTTACAATCAACCTTTCTCCCAATTCTCCAAAAAATCCTGATATTCAGATCTTCAATTGTCGAAATGGAAATAAAACCTTTCAAATAGTTAATATTTATAATGAAGCTAATCAAGCTAAAGAAAAGGGCTTTACAATTGAAAGATGCTTATATAACTCAATGATTATACAAGAAATCATTCTCCTAGGCGACTTTAATTCCCATTACCCATAATAAGATTCTTTTTCGGAAAAAAGCAGAAACACTAATCAATTAACCGAATGGTTTGAAGACCAGAATCTCACTCTTTTAAATGAGCCTGATTTCAATACCTTTTATTGTACTAATCTTCTCAATCCAAGTATTATTGATCTTATATTAGCTTCAGAAGGAATCACCTCTCAAATCCAAAACTGGCAAACACTTTCAGATATAGGATCCGATTATATAGGAATATTATTCGAGCTAAAGGGAAAGGAAGAATCAAGCCCCTTTAACACAACATTGCTAGTTAGATACAATACAAAGCTAGCTAATTGGGATAAATTCGAATCGATATTGAAATCAGAATCATTATATTCCCCTATTCTCTCTACTCTGGTATCAACAGTCTCATCTGAAGAGGATTCGCTAAATGGTTTGAAAGAAAGAAATAATTACTCTAATCTGGATCAAGCAGCAAGCGAACTTACAAGGATTATCCAAAAAGCTACTGAAAATTCCATACCTAAAGCTTCGTCGACTAGAAGAGCGAAACCATGGTGGACCCCCGAATTAATAGATCTTCGAAAAGAGCTAGGAAGAGTAAAACAATCAATTGAATTGGATCTGGAGAATTCAAGCCTTAAAGAAGAATATCGAATTGCTAGAAACAAGTATTTTCAGGCTATTAAAACAGTTAAAAAGAATTATTAGAATGAATTCCTAGAAAAAGAGGATACACAAACAATATTCAAAGCAATAGCTTATACAAAGGATTATCAAGACCAAAGGATACCGGACATTTCAATAGAAAGCTCTTTTGAAGGAAAATGCTCTGCTTTTAGATCAACTCTATTCCCATCTCCTCCTACCACTCCAAAACCATAATGGGAAGGATACAAGCAATCCAAGAAATGGGAATAGCCTAGTCTTTCACAAATCGAATTAAGTAATGCTTGCTCAGCCAAAATCCAAGGAAAAACCCCTGGCCCAGATGGAATCACTCAGGAGATCATTATGAAAGCATACAAAGCAATTCCACGGATCTTTTTCAATCTATTCAGCAACCTAATCAATTTAGGATACCACCCACAATGCTGGAAACAAGCCATTGGAGTGATTCTAAAGAAACCTTCAAAACCCGATTACTCAGCCCCAAAAGCATATAGAGTCATTGTACTTCTAAACTGCCTTGGAAAGATTAGCGAAAGGATATTAGCTTAAAGATTAGGCTATTTAGCAAAAACTACTAATCTATTACACAAGAGTCAAATTGGAGGTCGACAAAAGAAATCAGCAATTGATGCAGCCCTTCTCCTAATCACCAAAATCGAAAGAAATAAGCAAATCTATAAAAAGACCTTAATTCTATTTATAGATATAAAGGGAGTCTTTGATTATATTTCAAAAAGCTGATTATTAGATATTTGTAAGAAATTGAAATTGCTAATAAATCTTATCTCCTGGATAGTCTTTTTTTTATAATAAAGATAGCTAAAACTTTCTTTTAATAATCAAATCGAATCCTTCAAGCCTATTTCAACCGGAATACCACAAGGTAGTCCAATTTCTCCAATCCTTTTCCTAATATATATTAGAGAATTATTCCTTTCAAAATCGATTAAATTTCTTTCCTATATTGACGATATTGCTTTAATTACAAACTCATTTTTATAAAAAAAGAATATTAGATTTCTTAAGAAAGCTATAAAGCAAATCTATGAACTCAGCTCGAAAAGTGCGATTCAATTCGATTTAGCAAAGACAGAATTAATGCACTTCTTAGCATCCAAGCTAACCAAGAATTTCCCAATTATATTATCCAATTCGGATATTATTAAACTTCAATCTTTAATTAGATAATTAGGTATATAATTCGATCCAAATCTCAAATTCAATTAATATATTAATATCCAAATCACACAAGTAAAAGAAGCTTTTTATTGAATAACTCGGCTAGCTAATATTGAAAAAGGCCTAAGTTCTAAAGCTCTTCGACAGTTATATATAGCTTGTGTAACTAGTATAGCTGATTATGGTTCAGTGATTTGGTGGAGAGGGCAAGCTTACTTCAAGGATAAAATGCAAGTTCTTCAAAATCTAGCTTTTTGAAAGATACTAGGAGTTTTCAAAACCGCCCCAATTCTTCTAATGGAAATCGAAGCGGGATTAAAGCCAGTAAACATCCGATTAGATTCAAATATCAAACAATACGCTTTTCGATTAACAAAACTCTCACCTAAATACCCAATCAATATCGAAAAAGCTATTCTAGCATATCAATATACTAATCAGGAAGCAATCAACACTTCTCAAAGAAAGCTATACAAGCCAATCCAACTTGATATAATTAAAGAATCAATTAATAAAGAATTCGATTTATTCTTTCTCGAAAAGATTATCTATTTTCACTTCTTTTTATAAAAAAAGGAAACTCTCTTCAAAGTTAATATTAGTTAGGCTTCAAAAGAAAATGCAGTAATACTCCACAATATTATTTTTAAACATAAAGATCAAAATACTACTTATATCTATATAGATGTCTTTTCTATTGAAAAAGGAATAGGTATTGGTGTAGGGATAGTATTAATATAATCAAACAATCAGATTTCATATCAAGAATAAGTCAATATTAAAAGCAATCAACTAATCTATAATAAAGAGCTATATAAAGTTACCCAAACCATCGAATATACTAGCTCAATTGCTAGTAGTAGAAAGAAGTTCAAGGTTTATTCAGATAATCAAGCAGGCCTTCTTCGATTGAAAAC